>VXBW01005897.1:1053758-1312564 GCA_013400375.1 Thinocorus orbignyianus | reverse complement strand
CGGCGGCGCTGGCCCGCGGCGAGGAGGAGGAGGAGGAGGAAGAAGAAGAGGAGGAAGAGGAGGAGGATCTCGCCGGCGGAGGGCTGCAGCTGGCCGCAGAAGCAGGTCAGTGCCGGGGGGGTTGCGGGGTGGGCGCCGCAACCCGCGGGCCGGCGGTGGGGGCGGTGTCGGGGGTCCGCCGCGGAGGGACGGGCTGTTACTGACTGTCGGCTTTTCTCTCCCGCTCTGCCCTTAAGGCCACAGCGTTTCCAACGACAAGATCGCGATATGGCTGAAGGACTGCAGGTGGGTGCTCCCGCCGGGCCGGCCCCTGCCCCTGCGCTGCCCGCTGCCGGGGGATGGCTGCCCGCAGCCCCACAGTTCCCCACGCAAGGCGGCGGGCCGGGCAGCTCCCACGTAGAGGAGGGGAAGAAATCTCGGCGGTGTCCTCTCCCGTGGGTTAGCTTGGGCATCTCTGCACTCCGGAGCAGGGTTTGCCATCGGCGCTGCCAGGAGCCTTCCTGGGGTACCCTTCGGTGTTGTACGGGCTATACCTTCCCATTGTGAGGGGAGCAGCAGCGTATGTACGTATGGCTAGAGAAGAGCTGGCTCTTGGCACTTTTCCCTCCTTGGTGCCTCATTAATGAGAATGAAGACTTTCAGCCACCGAGGGAGGAACTCAGTTGAGGGAAGGCAGCGGTTTTCTGGAAGCTGCTCTTTCTCACCAAGGGGCCCCAGTTTACAGCCACCCCGTTGCCTTGCCTGGCTTTTCCTGCAGATTTAAAGACACATAGTTTACACAGCAGTGGCTGCTGTGCTTAGGGGTCTTCAGGAGTGATGGCACAATTTAGACTAACTTGATTTATCCAGGTCTCTCTCAGTGTCTTGCCGTGCTTAACTTGGGATGTGGTACATATATTCCATGTTTCTCTTACTGTTACAAAATACTTCCTTCGTGTTTGGAACAGGCTGACAGCATTAGTTTTTCATCATCCTTAGTCACTGTATGCTGTATCCAGTAGCAGCTGCTTTTGTCCCATCTTTTTCTCCATTCAATCCTAGCACCCCTTGGACCCAGAGATGATGGGGGGAATCTTAACAATTAGCTTTCCAGTAGTTAGCGATGACATTTCAAGATCTCCCCTACTTGTTATTTCTGGTTTCTTCTCCACTTGACATCAGCTACGTTAAGACAAAAATCTACCTCTGAGATTAGCTGTGCCTTTTTGATCTTTTGATCCCATAAGTGGCTGGGCTGAGCTTACTCCCGTAACTGAAGCATGGATTGCTTTATAGCTACAGGGTCTGTTGCAGTTTTCTTTGGATATCTACAGGCTGTGCCTTGGAGGGGGTGTTTGCTGTGAGAGGCTTGAAATCATACTCCATTCCTAAAATACGATGTTTAGACCTGACAGGCTGAATGCCAGAATGGTAGAAGGTTTTTCTGACTTTACCTAAGATCTGGTGTCCTACTGGTGTGGCAAAGTACATACTTAAAAATAAGTGTTACAAATTTTGTGCTTTATTAAAAGTATTTTCTGAGTAGGGAAGGGAGAAAAATGGAGGAGTGGAGGGGAAAAAAACCCTGGAGAGAGAAATTCTTCCTAATGCTGCAGTGCCACTTCTCTCCGTATCTGCAGGATTTCTGTCTAGAACCTTCCGTGGCCCCGTCACCCTTACCAGAATTTAAGTAATAGCACAAAACTGCAAATTGGCAATGTGAACATCTAATAGATGGTCACAAATCTGGAATAATAACAAAAAGCTTGCATTTTATTCATGTCCAGTAACTATCTGTATTTAAAGGTGGCACCAAACGCTTCAGTGGAATGTGTTTGGATCTCTGGCAATTAATTGTCAAAATATAGGAATCTTATTTTACAATCTTATTTCCATGTTTTCCACATAAGGAAATATAAGCACAATTTTACCCTTTTGCTAATGCATAGATGCAACTTTAGTTGATGCATGTTTGTGAAATCCATTGTGGCCCTTCCACAGCAGTTTTTTAAAGTATAGCTATTTACTGTTACAAATCTTTCCAGAAGAATCTTGCATTCTCAACCTGCACTGTTATAAAGTGACTGTGTGTATAGAAACCCTGAACTGATTGTCTCATGATAACAATGTATTCAGGAAAAGAGAACAGCATAATAGATGACAGAACAACCCTACAGATACAGCGGTGTGTTGTTGAAAAAAAAAAAAACCACCTTAAAAACAACAGTTGTGAAATTTACAGTTGTTGTCCTCTCTGATAATTCTTATTTGCTTAATAACACTGCTTCTGCTGTGGAACTTTGATTGCTGCGAAGTGCAGACTGAGATTCTGCTTCTGGTTTATCACACAATCTCATTCATACAAATTAGCTCTGTTGCAAAAATATAACCATTACTACAAGTGAACATTCAGTTCCTAAAATAAAGTATTTTCTCTGTTGTATATTTTCTAAAAGCAGTCCTTCCCATTTTGTCTGAGTTTCTGAAGCTTTTATGAAATGTACATTTGAAGAAAATTGGCACTTTTAAAATCTCATTTTCTGTTTTGAGTTGGCAGCAGCAGAAAAAAAACTTAGTATCAACCCACTGCATAAGTAGAACTGCTTATAAGATTCATTCCTTTGTTTGTTTCCAAAAGCATCAACAGTGTTATAATGGGGATAAAAAGAATTACTAGCTGTCCCTTGATATTCATGTTAGTGGTTTGGGACTCTTATTACTTGGCATTTTTATTTCACATCTGCTTTGGAGAAGAAAAGAGAGTTCCTAATATCCCATGCTATTTAACTGGGTAGACACTTTTAAAAAATTATTATTTAGAAACAAACAAACAAGCCAAACAGCAAAACAACAGCAAAAAGAAACATATATATCACACTGTGATAATTATGGAGGTTTAAGAAATACCAGATGTTACCCAGAGTTTCTGGATCATTGATGTTTAGGGAATTGCATGCCTTTGAGAAAGGCATCCTTTGCTCTCTACCCAGTATTTTGAGAAGGCTTTTTGAAGCAGTAAGAAAGCTTCCAAAGGTTTTCAGATTTACCTCTCGTAAAGCGAAGACAGGAAGCACAAGTATTTGTGTTATACTGATAGAAAAGGAGAAGTTTTTGAGAACTCTTTAGTGATTGTATTATTTTGATTCGGTGTATTTAAACTCTGCTAGTAATAGAGGGGATGCGGGAGGTATTTAGGAGCCATCTCCAGTAGATAGGCAGGAAGCGAGTTCTTGAAATGCCTCAGAAAGAAGAGATTTTTTTGCTTCAAGTTTAAAATAAACATGGCTCTTACCCAATTAAGGCTTTAAAAGCTGAGGTTTAAACACTTCTATAGCACAGTGCAAAATCCTGTCCCTGAAGACCACCCTACCACAACTGGTAGCCAAGCAAATCAGCCTCTGGAATAAGAGGAGGCCTCAAGGATGCATACAGTCCTCTTCCCTGCTCAGTGCCCATATCTGAGCATCGAGGGTTCGTTCAGTTTTCTCGTATTCTGTTACTGAGACAAGTTACTGCGATATATGTTAAAATACTATAACAAATGGGAAAACCGTAGTATCCCTTGATCCAGGCACACACGTGCTTGCTTGTTCTTTGCTCTGGCTGCCCTCTGGTTGTTGGCCTCCCTGCGATGCTCCTCCCTGGCCACTGTGCAAAAGCTGCTGGGACGTGCTGGGAACCTGCCATGGTGCACCTCCAGCAGGGAGACCTATTCCTGAGGGACCAGGCTATGGAAGGGCCCCCCAGCCCTAACCTTTGCAAGGGCACGGAGCTGCTCTGAGACAGAGCTGGTGAAGCTGGCTAGTGGGCTTTGCTGGTGAAAACCAGCCTGGCACAGAAAAGCAGAGCTGTCTGTGCTGTTGTCTGAGAGGACTTTTGTGTGGATACATGTCCCTTGTTTAAACTTTGGTTGCATCTAGTTCTTAAATGCAAATTTTTCAAAGGCAGGGAGTGTAAAGGTAGCTGTGCCTGTGTGCAGCAGTGCAAGCAGGGCAGCAGGTGGGTGGCTGATAGGGCTGCTTTGACTTCTGATAGCTGCTAACATGCTTTAGAGGTGATGGTATTCATTTCTGAAAGAAAATACCAGCTTCAGTGGTTGCTTTTCCCATTTTCTGCCAGCCAGTGTCTGCAACACTAACCTTGGCTGTCAGTGTCACTGTCGGCATGTTTCTGCATTGAAAAATAGAGACATGGAAGTAGCTACTGGGAGAGGGAGAAGGATGGGTGCACACCCATCAAAGCCAGAGAGCAAACAACTGGCATAGTTGTTGCCTCAGAACATCAGACTTATTGTAGCGTGACAGGTTTAGACAATAGGTCCTAAGTTTTTTCAAACCCTGACAAGACAGACAGGCAGAAACTCGGAAGATCTGAGCCTCAGCAGAGTCTGTCCTGTCACCCAGAACAGGCTTGTGCACCTGGATGCCCTGGCTGTTTCCCTTGGCATCTCACCGCGCTGGGGCATTGATTACTTTGCAAAAGACACGTCGGAGTGAGCTTGCTCCCTATCAGCAGGCCAGATGTGGAAAGAGTGAACTCTTTTCAGAAGGGAAAGAAAAAAACAGGTTGTGAAGTGTAAGGTCTGTTAGAAAGCAGATGCAAACTTTCCTTGCTTAATTTGGCCACGGCACCAAAACAAATACTGTATCAGAGCACTGTTTACTTTCAAGTCTTTGGGCAGGTTTATGTGTTTCTCTAATGAAAAACCCAAATGAAACATACATAATATAGGCATATAAATCGTCTGCTTTCCACTTCTTTATGGCTATTATATTTCTGAATATGTTTCGGGCTTTGGGAGTTAACGCTGTGCTACTTAATAGTGACAGGCCTTTGGTTAAACATATCTCAGAGACAAGATGTAGAAACATCCAGCTGGTGTCAACAAGTGTAGTGTGAACCCAGAGAGGGATTGGACCTGTCATTTGTGTGGTTTCTGCTGCTCTTTTTGGGCATCATGAGGTTCTGCAAATACCCTGCCCTTCAGGGAGCAGCAGCAGGAGGGATCAGCTAAGTAAGAGCCAATGTGAAGAGTCTGTAAAGTATCAGAACTGGCCAGCAACAGCTAACAGAGCTGTCAAGACTTACCTTTATACTGATCCCAAATACAGCTTTTCACCCATCTCCAAGAATTTTTGAACGTGTAGAAAAATGGCAACAGTTTTTGTCGTATACATGAGATTGAATTAGTCCATTCAAAATCTCATGCTCATTTTTTCTAGGTGTTTTGCTGAGAAGCCCATCATTTTCTCAACAGAGGGCTGCTAACCCCAAAGCTTTGCCACTGACTGGTGTCTGAGCTATGCAGTTATTATTAACCTGTTTTGTTGGTTTTCCCTACAAGGCGTATTTGTTCAGAGGGCTGGGGATTGTTTAGGAAGTTAGTGCCAGTCCTCAGATGTTTGTGCTTTCTGGGGGTGGAGGGAGGGACAACTGCTGCTATCACAAGCTTTTTACACACTGTAAGGAAGGACATGAAGCAGCAAGTTTTAAAAGTAGTATTAATCTCTTCTGTGGTTTCAGAACGCCTCTGGGAGCCTCCCTGGATGAGCAAAGCATTCCTCTGTTGAAGGGTAAGGAAAGGTTTTACCTACTGAAACCTCTTTTCCTGGGAATTGTGCTTTCATGGATGTTCACCTGAGACCTCGGCTCTTTTAACACAAAACACAGCTTTGTTGGCACTGCTTAGGTATTCTCACTGTGAAGCAGTTGTGCCTGAGAAACTAGAGAAGGGGGAAAAGATCCCAAATAAGTCTTTCTGGAGACTTTAGTGAGCCCTAAAAACACCCACGTGGGGAGGTTGTAATTTCCTCTCAGAGCTGGCGAGCATTAGGCAGTGTCTGCCTCTAATAGCTCCAGTTGCCACACCTGAAAATTTTACTATATGAGGAGGTCTGAATACTAAAGTTCAAAGTACAGTGAGAATGTGCAGGTAGTGACGGTGCAGAGGAATTACTTGCTGTGCCTGAAGTCTTTGCTTCAACTTTTAAACTGGTACAGGGAGAGAGGGGAATGCCTAAGCTGGACTCAAGACTCTGGATCACCCTGGTAAGATGCCTGGAGGATAGATAACGTAGCAGCAGAAGGTACAGATGTGATACCTCCAGGTTTCCACTTGCAGTTAATTTACTTGCAGGTTGACTCAGGAATGTTTCTGAGCACAGAACTGAAGCAGTGTTGTAGTCGTTCTCTTTCAGAATAATTCTTCTGTCTTCTCAAATGGAACTTCTCACTTCTTAGTGCGTTTTTAGTGTATGAGTAATACAGGGATTGTAAATATAGTCTGGTTATGTCCTGTTGTATCAACTGAAGTGCCTTGCTAATATCTTTAGTTAAGCTCTTGGAAAGAAAACGCTGCAGCATTCTCGTTGCTGAACTGCTCACTGTACGTTTTCAGGCATGCTGGTGAGAAATGGAGGAAGTTTTGAAGATGACTTATCCCTGGGAGCTGAAGGTGGGTGTGGCAGGATTATGACTCTTTTTCTATTGAAAAAATAAAAAATGTTCAGTCATCTGATTTTTATTTTGTAAGACAGCATTTCCTTTCTGGTCAAAGGCAGTTGATAAAAAAGCTAAACAAAAGCTAGAAAGCCAGCATGAAGCTCATAGAAAAATGCAGGAAGATTTGCTTTTGGGGTTTGTTAGACTATTATTGGTGTTATTCAGCAACCCTGAATTCACTTCTGCTTTCTCATTTTAATGCCCACAGTGGCAGCACAGCCTGGAGCATTCACTGGAGCTGTGAGAAAGTGGTTTCTTCTACTTGCTTTTCTTGTCCATGGGTTCCTCTTGGCAGCCATGCATGCCCCACTTCCACTGAATCCCCTGGGAGTGGCGTGTGCAGGCTTCTGAAAGGAGGAATGAAATTCTGTCAGCCGAGAGGCAAATCCATTAAGGGGCTAGGTGCTTTTAAAAATGAAAAGAACCAAAACTGAGGAAGTATTTTGGATCAGCCACAATATACACTTCGCTGTCACTAGCTGCTTGCCTTTTCTTTCTCTTCCCTTTTTTAAAGGGAAGAAGATGTGGCGGTTCATGGACTTCTTTGTTAGAAAAAGACTTTTAGCCTCTCTGTTGATCATGGGTTAGAGGTGTCCGTAAGCAAACAAACACACAAAAGCACTGTGGATCCTGTTCAAAAAGCAGCGTCCTGAAATAAAGTAGCAAAAAACAGTCTCACAGACGGCGCTCTGGGGTTATCTGTAGGGTAGGGGATATAAAACAATGTCTGTTTTCACTGTTAAAAAAACAACAACAGACAAACCCTCTCACCCCCTTTAGCTTAATGTTTTTTGAACTACAACTTCTGCAACTTGTACAGTAGAAAGCCCCTTTTTTCCACAGAAGTCTTGCTAGTGACAGGGCCTGGAGGAAGGAAATAGCTTTAGTTTTTAAAGATTCAAGACTTCCAAGGAAAACAGATGATCTGATAATGACCTTGATCTGATAATGATGGAGAAGCAGTAAATGAGTTTCTTACTACAAAAAAGTATGTAGAATTAAATTTTTCTTCTGACAGTCTGTTCTGCTTGTTAGATTGCCTGCAGTACACAGATTTCATGGGAAAAGTTTCTTTCTAACGATAATCGAAGCTCTGAGCAGATGACCAAGAATACAAGAGTCAATACGTTTTAGAACATCATGTCACTTTTTTCTTCTCATTTTTTTTCTCCTTATCATTCCCAAAGATTTCTGGGTTTTATGAGCCTTTAGCATGATTTAGGTAGGAGCTTGCCTCCCTCCTTTTCAGATTACAAAGACCCCAATACTAGAATGGCTGGTTGATTTTCCTGGTTAAGGATGCAAGTGTTTCTGCTGGGCTTTGCTTCCCATCTGAGAACAAGGGGACAAGATAACTGCTTGGGGCGGTGTTGCGTGCCCTGCTGGACAGAGCCCCTCTAAAGGGTGGTATGAATGGCCTGCCCTTGGGCATCCCTCACTGTCTGAGTCCAGAGACAAGCCAGAGCCCTGTGTGGATCGTACAGAGGGCATGGGCAGGGTCCTGTAACCCCAGCCTCCTTTTCGGCTGTTAAAATCCATGGTTTAGCTTTCAAAGAAGTCACCAGCTAATCTGTACAGATAGGTTTACCATCATACTGTAGGCAAGAATATTTAAAAAATAAATAAATAAAGAGATGTAGAGATGTGGCACCTGCATTTTGGCAGTGGGCTAATGTTGCCCACAAATGGGCCCTCATCCTGACATCACTAATAATATTCTTTGTGATGCCTCTGAAAATAAGAGAAAGGTGGTGACATTTTTATGTTTTGCTCTCCGTTGCTGACTGTATCCCACAGGGACAGCAAATCGAGGTATACAATTATCTTGGCATTACAGCTGATTCTGAGGGCTGCTATAACATATGTGTGCTCCTTGTCTGTCTCCTGGGGCAAGTTTATTAAATTTGAATTGCCTCCTGGGGAACCCATAATTTAAGGCTGGCGCACAACTCTCTGGCTTGACAGGTTGTTGGCTTTCTGAAGGAATAATGCTGCCTGGGATGTTCCCATATGGAGCTGGGCCAGTCCATCCCTGCCCGAGGCTGGTGACCAGGTGCTCTGTACCTGGCCGCCAGCCTCCCTCCAGAGCCCTCTCAACTCCAAGTGTGGCCACTGGTCCCATCAGCACCACAAGCTTCACCTGGCTGTTGTCCATGGATTGCACAGCACAGGCAGCTGAGAGCTGATGAAAAGACTAATGACTGTAGTCTCAGTACCTGGCCGTGGGGCCAGCTTCCTTTCTTATGTTCTTTACTTTGTCCACCGGGGTAATCATTGCATGCCCGCTTTTCCTCCTCCCTTTTTCGGGAACAGCCCTGCAGCTGGTAATCGTGTCTTCAATTGCAAAGCAATAAATGGTTTATATAACAATTACTAGCTTACCGCATGTTAAATTTCAAGTTAATATGATTAATGACAGCGCGTAAACATTAGTCCAAGTGAGATTTTTTTTTAAACAGAGCCTGAATAAAACAGATCATCTTAATATCAGCTCTATGCTAGAAACCCCTGACAATCATATTTATATGAGAAGAGGAAAATCTGGCTTATGCGGGGATATTGGTAAACACACTCGCTGCCTGCTTCTTCATGCCAGTTGTGGGCAGTGGAATTCTGAAGAGATCTGTGTGTAACTTCTTCTCATTTCTCTACAGCTAATCATCTACGGAGTGATACCCAAATGGAAACATGGTAAACATATTTTTTTGTTTGTTTACTTCAGAGAAATATTTATACTAGAGGGCAAGAGGGAGAGGGGGCAGTGAAGTTGTGGAGGCTGCCTCAGAGCTAAAGCTCTTCTACTTGTGTCTTTCTACATGAGAGGGAAGGAGAAGATCCAGGTAGTACAGAAACAGTCATTAGGAGATGCAGAAAAA
Organism: Thinocorus orbignyianus; assembly: GCA_013400375.1. NCBI lineage: Eukaryota > Metazoa > Chordata > Aves > Ciconiiformes > Thinocoridae > Thinocorus > Thinocorus orbignyianus. The sequence goes on along the minus strand of VXBW01005897.1, from coordinate 1,303,208 downwards.
AATAGCAGATTTGTATTCGTCCAACAGACATGACATAGATTTTGGGGTAGCAGTAGGAAAATACAAATGACAAATATTAATTTAGTATTTAATTATCTTCTTTGCCTCAGATCCATCAATTTCAGAAATTTCAAGGGAAAATTAGTTTTGTGTTTCAGAGCAGATGCCCTTTCAGAGTAGGGGAAAAAAAGACTTCAAGAAAGAAGAAGCTCCTGCTTTACAGGAAGAGCTTCTAAATAAAATGGGCTGAAACTAAAAACCCATTGAGACTTCAGTAAATACCAGCACAGCCTGTGTGGGCAACATCCTTGCCATTGTCCTCAGCCAGGCTCCGTAAATGTGCTTTTAGGTGAATCCTCTGTTGTCTTTGGTTTCTCAGTGGTTATTCTGTTGTGTGTGTGTGTGCACTAGGATTTGTACAGTAAAATTCACCCTGAGAAGGTCTGTCCCCCAGGGAGATTGGAAGTGACAGTATGTTTGAGCCTAAGGTACCACCTAATGCTGAGGCGGCTTCTCCAGATGCAGGGAGGAAATAGTTTGGGATTGGGAAAGAAACTGGCCGGCAGTATGAGCTGGAGCTCGTCTTGCTCCCTTTCCTCCAGCCTGGAGCCTCTTCGGCTTCCCTAGCTGCTGCTGGGGCAGCTCAGAGCCTTGTGCTGCTGGTGGGTGACAGCTGAGGGTGAGGGGGTGGTGGGTACCTGGGCATGGAGGGGTGCCCTGCCAGGAGAGGTGGTCCTGCTGGAGGAGGCAGCGGCACAGAGAAGGCAGGGAAAGGCAGGACAGGGTGGCTTACCCGAGGCTGGGCTTCCTCGCTGGAGGACGGTGGGATCAGGGAGGGTGGGGGCAGTGAAGGGAGATCAGGGATTTGTTTTCTCAGCTTGCATTTGCCTTCAAATTCTTACCGTCTACGTACTTTTTTACTGAGGCGTCCCAGGGTTCGCTTTTGTTATTGTATTTCAATAAATGACATGGCTAATATAAACCAGATAACACTGAAGGGGAAAAGAGAAATTCAGCAGCGCTGGCGGCTTCGCTCTCCTCCAAGAGAGAGAGTCGAGTCTGTGAACAAAAGGGGTTTATCGCGGGGGTCTTCTCTGTTTGTGTTGACAGCAATGGTGTGCTGGCAAAGGAGAGGAGGCTGCAGTTCCACCAGAAGGGGAGAAGTATGAACTCCTCCGGGTCTGGAAAAAGCAGTGCGACTGTTTCAAGGTAAAAGAGTACTATGCTTTGAAGGTCATGGCACAGTTCAGTGGAATTTGGCTGCATTTTGCTGGCAAAACTTACATCTTCTGTTCCTCAGTTAAATGGACTTGGCTTGATTTATATGCATTGTTGCATTTAGTAGCCGAGAAGGGAATTTTCATTTGGTTACTTGAAAAACCGCTATTTGTTTTCAGTTGTGGTTTGCAGTAAATACTAACAAATGGGCCTAAACATTAGAAATATCTGAAGTATTAATGACATTTTAAAATACAAGTTCTGCAGAATAAAGACTGATGCTAAAAATTACAGGATTGGATCTGAGATGTGTCAGGGCCGATGACTCTGGTATGGGAACCGAAACTTCAGATGTGGAGATCTCCACTATTATTTCCTAAAGTAGGCTGAGCTGTAGGAGTCAAAAGTTTAATAGACCAAGATGGCTACTGGACAGAAGGGACTGGGTCTTAAAAGGAGACAAGTAGACAGTAAACATCTTTTCATTTGTCTAGTGTTTCAGAATTACTGGAGCTTTATGAGGAAGATCCTGAAGAAGTGCTCTATAATCTTGGGTTTGGAAGAGATGAACCGGATATTGCTTCAAAAATTCCAGCGAGATTTTTTAATTCATCATCATTTGCCAGAGGAATTGATATAAAAGTGTTTTTGAATGCCCAAATACAGCGCATGGAAGTGGAAAATCCAAATTTTGCTTTAACAAGTAAGTATGGTTTTGAAGCAAATTTTATTTTTACATTTTTGCACTGTATAAACAACCCCCAAAGAACCTTTACAGCCTAAAGGCCAAATTCCATGCAGAACCCGTAATGAAACTCTTGCTCGGTCTTAAATACGGCATGAGGTGACCATCGGTCTTGTGCACTTTGGGGTGAGGGGAAGAGATTTATATTGGGAGAGGGAAATGAAAGGCATCTTGCAAGATATACTGCCTTCTGGTTTGTATCATTCTTGTCTCTTGCTCCTAAGCTTGTCTTCTGTTGTAGCTTTAGATTGCGGAAAGAAATAGCAGTATCTGTCTGTTTCTTGTGTTCTTCAGTGTCCGGGTGGGATTTTTGAAAGCTGTCATCAGTGACCTACTTCTGTCGTTGAAATCTGGGCCAATATTTCTATTGACTTGGGCAGGAGCTTTGTTGGGTCAGTAATGAGCCTTGCTGAAATGAGGGCATAGCTGAAATGTCCTCTTGCAGTTGTAGATGGAGAGAGCAATGCGAGTAACCCTTTTTTCCTAGCACTTTGTAAATTAACTTGCACTTGCATACCTGTGTCCTTTTTTGATTTATTGAAAGCTTTCCACACTGTTCTGTGCATTTAATAAAGAGTCTTGCAAAGGTTTTTCCATTTTTTTATGCTGGGGGGTATCACTTTCACATTAAAGGATGAGGCAGTGTTCAGTCAACCCTTAGGACCCTTGATACAAGTAGGAGGAGATTTTGGGTGAGAGGGGAGGCTGGTGGGTAGAGAGTATGATGAAAATTCACTATTCAGATATGAAGAAACAGAATTCTGAGAACTCAAGCCATTGTGTAGAAAGGGATCAACAGGTCTGGAATGTGATGGCAGGAAACGTCCTCGTAAACTCTACCATATGTTTTGTTCTTGTGCAGGTCGTTTTCGTCAGATTGAAGTGCTTACTACTGTGGCCAATGCTTTTTCTTCCTTGTATTCTCAAGTTTCTGGGACTCCTTTGCAGAAAATTGGTAGTATGAATTCAGTGTCTTCCAGCAAAGAGGCATCCAGCCCTCCCCCTTTAAATCGCAGCAATACAGCTAGTCGGTTAATGAAGACCTTGTCAAAACTCAATCTGTGCGGCACACAGCAAGCCGATGGCAGTGGCTGCTCAAGTCCTTCCCCTGTTGAAAAAGGGAAAAGTCCAGCTGAACTGGGGAGTGAAGAAAGTGATGTTAAAAATGAATCTAAATTACAGAAATACTCTAAAAAGAAAGACTCTCCCTCTTTTTTGGCTACTGTGAAGGAGGAGATAGCCAATAGTCAGACAAATGCTGCACATAGTCCTGCAAACCTTCCTGCTGGGACTGATGATAAACGAGAGCGTACTGTGCCTCCAGCAGACGTGCAAAGCAGCAGGTCGGCAAGCGGCCAGGATAGACCATGTGAAGAATCTGGTCTTTTGGACTCACCAAACCTCAGCAGCAGTTCCAGTGCATCCAACAGCAGCACCTCCACGCAAAGGCTGCTCGTGGCATCACCAGGTAGAGACCCATGCGCTCCTCTTGCAAACCCGTCCATAATGAATCTAATGCTGCAGCAGAAGGACTCCTTTGAGATGGAAGAGGTAGGTGGAGATAGATGACTGGTTTTGCATACAGTTTACATAACTCGCTGGCTGCCAGCAGAGGAATGTTCCCTCCTGTGTAGTTGACAGTGTTTTCTCTAGGAATACTTCAAATTCTCCAAGTGATAGGACAGTTGTCGCTCTCTCTCGGTAGGCTGCTCTAATTGAGCCTCTTAATGAAATAACTTGGTGCTTCTGTTGCTGCTGTTGTTCCTGAGAGTCAGCAGGAAAGTTCTCATTCTTTTTTTCATTGAACTCAGGTAATTGTCACTGGCAAAACTACTAGGAACTATTCTTGTGGAAACAGCTCTAGGTTAGGCTTTGTATATATAAAAGCCTTTGGTTATAAATTTTTTCTTCACTTAAATTACTTAGTGGAAGTCTTTATTTTTGCTGCCTAAAAGTAAACTCACTTTATCAATTGATATTGATTAAGGAGAATTTTGTGGATGGAGCAAGCTTATTATTGGATGAAAAGGGCTGTTGTGTAGGGTAAGAGGCTCATCTTGTGCAACTTTTGGTTTTGATGACAATCTATGTTGATTTGTTCTCTGGAATTTAGCACGCTTAAAGTTGCTGTTTGAACTGCCTTGGTGGTGGCTGAGTTGTAAATTCTGTACTAGCTACCTTTTAATATCTTCATAAATGCATGTATCCACTTTCATCAATACATGTCTCTGTTTTTTGATTGATAATTGTCCCAAAGGAGTTTAATTCCAGAATTCCTATAAGTGCTTTGTTTATTAGGCTAATAAGTGTGCAGCCTACAAATTCAGGAATGCAATATTTTGCATTGAATTGTTAAGATCTGTCTTAATTTAAATTAGCAGGTGTTTTTAATTTAAATTAGTAAATGTTTTTGTGGGCACATTTCAAAGTGGGTCATGTTAACACTTCAGCAGTTAAATTTTTTGTCTGTGTGAAATAGATACATAAAATGAAGGATTGTGATTTTATTGGTGAAATGAGTGGAGAAAGCAAGTGAATAGAGAAAGCCTGCAGAGTTTTGCAGAGAATGATGAAGTAATGATTTAGTAGGTACTGTGTCTAGTGTCTTATTGTCATTACAAGTTCTAGATCAACTAGTGTTTTAGCTGAAGGTACTCATTAAGCAGAAGAAGGTAATCCAACCTCTTGGAGTTCCTGCCACTTGTTTGTGCTTGTGTGTCATGACCCACATGTTGTGTGGCCATCTACTGAACCAGAACAAAGGACTGGTCCATCTGAGAGGGGAAAAAGAAACCCTGTGTATTTTGTGTGGGTTTTTTGTTTTGTTTTTTTTTTTCCCTGGCTTAGTTTTCAGCAGGATAATTTCCTTGATCCAGTTTGTTGTGTAGCTGCACAAATGTTTGTGTTGGCACAATAGGAGGAGTCTGAGTAGCAATGCATTTTGCTATATTCTCGGTAGTTGAACTGGTTTCACATATCCCAGAGGAGAAAGCAGTTTTTTGGTGTTCCTGTGCAAAGGTGAAACAACTAATTAAAAAAAAAAAAAAAGAAAGGAATGGAATTTTCCTGTAGAGTAAGTTGGACTGTAAAGGGTTAAGACATGAAGACGACTTGCCGAATTCTGCACAAGCCAAGTGCAATGTGTTTGTGAAGTTTTGGTTGACACACTTAGCAATGATGCCAGTGCATAAACACAGCTGTTTTAGCAAGATGACATGTGATATGGGATGGGATTGTGGTGAATTTTTGTTTACATAATATAACTTATACATATCAACTGCCTTCAGATGTCTAGGAGAGAGGGATCTGGTTCTGTTGAAGAACCTTTAGAACAGTACCCAGCAGCAGGATTTTATTTTTGTGTGTCTCTGAACAGGTTATAATGAACAACAAACTGTATTAAAAACAGAGACAGTAACTCCTCCCCCTATTTTCGCAGCATGGCTTGGAGTGCATTCATATGTGTAGGAAAGATGACAGATATGTCAAGGAAGCTCTTTCCATGCTTATGAATGCCTTGGAGGTTTGAGTGCCCTTCGGAAGTCTGTGGCTGTGGAGATAGCTGGTGCGGGAGTGAGTCAGGGCAGGATTTCCCCCAAACACCCGCTCCTGAGGTGGCCAGTTATAGTTCTGAAGGTCGAGTACCAGCATCAATATTGGCTGAAGGGACAGGGAAGGAGAGGGGAGTGCTTCTGCCTGCTCACAGAGCTGCGCCGTGCTGCGGATGTGGCCATGATACTGTCTCTCAGACAGGGACAGGAGGTGGAGGGTATTTAGATGAGAAGAGGCTTAGCTGTTGGGAGGCTGCACATGTAGCCTTCGGAAGCTTGGAGGTTTGAGAGAATCAAGGCCCTTTTCCTGGAAGACTAGTCTGATCAAACGACCTGTAAGATTACATGCTGTTCCATTTTTAATTTTTTTTTCAATAATTTTTTTAAAAGATACTTTTAAATTTAAATGATGAGCCTCTTCTATGCTCCCCTGCATTGGACAAAGTAAGCATTTACTCCTTTGGTACAGCCTTCACCTCCTAAACCAACAGAAGCCTCCTGATTTATTGTGCAAGAGTAATGCTGTTCACTTACAAATAGTGAAAAGTTCAGGCCAAGTACTTCTCAGAACACTTCTGATTGAGAAAGCGCACCCTGTGGCTGCTGTACACATGATATCAATGCAAATATAGCTGCTTCTTTAGCCAAATATTAACTTGGGTTTAATACCATCGGTATCCTGGTTTTGCATTTTTAAGTTGATCAAAAATGGAGATAAAAATTTTATTGCTTGGTAATTTTGAAATTAGGCAGGCAGCCTGTAAGGGAGAAGGACTGGGGGGGGAGTGTAGTTGGATTAGAGTTTTTGTGTGTGTAGACTTGCATGTGAACCATTAGGATTTTCTCTGTAGCATACAGAAGAGAAAAAATATTCTAGCTTTTGACATAAACAAAGGTCTCCCGTGTTGAGTTTTTAGGCATATTCTTTTAATCATTTGAACGGTTGTCTGAGAACTGCTTTTTTAATAAGGCTGCGTTTCACAAAGTGATTAGATAATGGGATTAATTTTTATGTAGTTTTAAGTTTCCCAGTTAAAATCTTCATGGCTCTGAATACATTATCTTCCTTTTTTGTACTGGAAGACACAAGAAGTAGTTCCACAAGTGGTGGCATTGTGAAGTCTGGAGTAGGTTCTGCCAGGGACTGTCCCCTTCTGGAGGGTTGGTGGCCTGTGGGAAATATTTGGTAAGGCAGCAGATGGCAATCTCTATGTGCTGACCTCTTGATATATTTTTCTAAATGTATTTTGCTTGTTCTGTATATTCAAATGAGGGGTCAAGAGTGCTGAATGGAAAAGACAGTAGTAGTGTAAAGGCAATCAAAGGTATTTTCACAGAATTATTTAAGTATTTTGTCAAAGGGGAAATGAGAACACTCAGTAGAGTCACAGGACATGATTTCTTGGTCTTTTTGCACGATGAATGTGACCGGAGGGGAGCCCTGCTCTGTGAGTGAGAGGTGCTGTCCTAAGGATCACTGTTGTCCTACAGGGGCATTGCTGAGTATCTGATGAAATAATACGTTGATTCAAGGAGATACGATTTACTTCCTTAATCATTATAGGCTGTTGGATGACAGAAAAAAAAAAAACAGCAAACCACCACCCCCGAGCATGTACTGTGTGGGCATTTTTAAGCACAGGAATATATATTCCAGTTGTCCTGACAAAATATTAATCTCTTCTTCCTGATAGATCCAGAGTACAGAGGGGGATCTACCGCACATTCCAGCTTCTCACCAGCTGGCAGTGACCAAGTCAAGGAAAGGTGAGTAGACTTCAACTTCTGGGAGACAGCGGTCTGCTGAGTGTCCCTGCATCTCTGAAATGATGATTCAGATATTTAAAGCTTCTGAAGTTCTGGGTTTCTTTTTCAGCTAAATCACAGGACAGTACTGCAAAGTGGCAACCAAATTACAGGCAAGACAGCAGCCCTATAACCTCACTGTCTGTTTTCACTTTTGTACAATTGATGATAGCTCAGGGGAACTGAAATGTTAATTCAGATTGTATGGGATTTTTTTCCCCTGGCAAGTCCTGTAATTTAAGATACCCATTTGAACTAAAATTATATTGTTTTATACATAAATTGCATGATATATCCAGCTTTTTCCTATGCGCTACCACTCCATCTGCAAGGTGGCTGCACAGAAGACTGCTCCCACATAGAAAACTTATTCCTTCACATGGCTACTCTGTGCACTGGCTCTTGTTGCTCACTTGGTTTGTGCTTTCATTTCAAATTCTTATTTATGTATTTTATGGCTTGGGAGAGGGACAAATCTGATCTTTAAGTTAATTTTGTGATTATTACTTTGCTTAGCGTTGTCAAGTAAAGTCCATTCTCTAGCTGTTAACGTGTAATTAAAGAAGAAATAGAGATTATTGCATTTAGTGAGATGCTTGGCTGTAATGCAGTTTCTTGGTGAAATATGACTATCATCTCTAGATACGAGAGAGGCAGAGAAACCGGTTTTAAGAAACAGAGACCGTCTTATTTGCCTTTTCACAAATGAACTGACGGTCTTGTGAACTGTGAGCTGAACTGCATAATCATGGCTGAGAATGCTCAGGACTAAGTGATGAAGGTTAGTGCCTGGTTACTAGGGATAGCTTGCGCTAGTAGTTCCACAGTGTTTTGCACAACACAGCATTGCACTCACTAGTCTTCCTCTGTTACAAACATAGGCTGCCAGGAAGGACCACTAGAAACTGCACCTCCAGCTGTTCCCAGCACTATTTACAGGGTCAAGTCTCATTTGCCTGGCCTTGGCAGTTTCAGAAAAAGCTTTTCAGAGAAACGCATCTTAAGGAAACAGGAGCTGCAGTCAAGGAGGAGAAAAATACATGTTTTCATCTTCTGAAATGCCAATTTTGTGTTTTCTGTTCCCAGTAGATATCTTACCCTCTTATTCCTCCATGCAAGGTGAAAAAAATGGTCAGGTGTTCTGGTGGGTACCTGCTGAAAGGTGCCAACAGTTCTAGCAACATGTCTTCAGTATGGCAGAAGCGGGGCATGCTTGCTCATGTTTCCCAGCTAGTACGTCCCACCCATTTCTGACTGCACTTGGCATAGATTAGCAAAGACGCTTTGCTGTCGTGCAAGTATTGCCTAGAGTTTTCTTTGACTTGTCTATGAAGGATGTCAGTGTTGATGGTAAGCCTGCATGCATGCTTGCTAAATGTTAGTCCAAGATCCACATTTTATTTTACCTGGAAGACATGGAAAGCTTAGGACTTTGTTGTATGTGGGTTTCAGTAAAATTACCAAGAGGGAGAGCATTTGGTGGAGTATTTATCCAAAATGCTAAAAAATAGTACTCAGCTTTTTCTTACAAGTTGTCCAGCATGAGAGGTCTGTTTTCTCAGAGCAGGTGCTCACAAAGTTTGAAGGCATCCAAAGTTAATGGTCACTTACCAAAAATGCTGGCCCTTGTGTGACATGCCACTCTCACTAGGAATCTCCTGAGGTGTGAGCAGCATGAAATTCAAGTACCGGTCTTCTGTAAAAATGTGATCTCAGTTGATGATCTTCATACAGACCCACCTCTTTCAGTGGTTTTGGCTCTATGGTACATAAGCACCCATAAACAAAAACAAATTGTTCCAGATGAATGCTTGCCCTGAAGGAATAAATTTGTATTTTTTTTTTCACGTAGGGGCACTTCTGTGTCAGTTAGCAGGGTTACTGCTGTTTGGTACAGACTGTTATAAACCTTGCAGTATCATTCTACATTTACAGAGGGGTATGGATGCTATCTCTGACATGTACAGCAGTTTGTAAGGCATTTTAAGAGGACCTATAGTAAGACGTGGAGGCAGATTCTCTTGTCTACTGAAATAACCTGGAGACTAAAGGTGTGCTTGAAAAACACTGAGCGTACTGCTGCTGAGACTCCCAGTTAAAGCATGTTTCTGACTTCAGATTAGTTTTTTTATGAAATGGTACACATAGATTTTCAAAGTGGCTTGCAAATGGTTGCATGTTGACTAGCTTGATGTACTTTTTAGGTTACGTGTTTCAAATGAAACTGAAATAGTTTATTCATTATGCCCAAAACTGGCATTTTGTTCTTTGTTGTTGCAAACCCCAAATGTGCATATATTTTTGTGCATGAGTTTTGGTGGGGTTTTTTTAGGAACACAGTAGAGAATTATGAAAAGCTTCAGTTGCTTTGCACTGTAAACACACAGTGCTGATAAATGTCCACTATAAAAAAAACCTACTGCAAAGTTATCTGGAAGGAAGGTTTGTTAGTTGGAAAACAAAATTCTTCCTGACATATTTATACAGCAGCACCTTCCATTCCAAAAATGCCCAACAAACAGGACAAATATAGGTACAATGCGTAGAGGGCCAAGTATGCATGAGGCATTGAATTTGTGAGTGTCTGTTTGCTCACATCAGTGGCTCTGTGAAATTTTAAATAGCCACAAAGCTGTTTCTTTTAAGGCATTTGACACTGATAGTCAAAAGCAGTGATTAATTTTGAAAATTTAGTTCATGAAAGTGAAGAAAGCACATCATCAGCACTTCCTGTCCTTAAAACATGTATTTATAGCTCTCTGTGGGTGCAGTTCCACAGGAGATTGGAGATGGGGGAGTGAGAAGAAAACATTTGGAATAGATTTAGTGTTTGTGGGAGTCTGTACTAACTTGTCCAGAAGTGAGGAAATCCGCAGGGACTCTGAAGAGTTTCTGGAGCAGGGCTCCCTGCTGGGCTGGTTTTGACAGTGCTGGGGTGCAGGGTGTGATCAATAAGGGAAAAAGTGGCAGATATTTATTCCTATAATGGAATATTTTATAGTGAAGTTGGCAATGTCAATTTATTAGTAATGTCATGAAATACAAAGGGCATTAGAACTTTGACACTACTGCAAGTACAAGAAACATATATGTTACTGAAGCTTCACAGGCAGTTTCCACTTATTTCTCCTCTTCTCTGAGCAGTCAAGTGAAGCAGAAAGTGTAAGACAAGTACCTAATGAGACTGTTTGGATTAGTGAGATTGACAGTGCATTGATAGCTGAATATTATTTTACAATAGATTAATTATTCCATTATTTGATAGTGATTCTCTGATAAATTTGTACTGTCATCTTTTGTAAACTGCCAACTTAGATCTTCATCATCTGTTCTTATTTAGAACTTTGTGTATTTGTTTGATGTATTTCTGAACACCCTCATTTCTCTGGCATGTATTCAGTGCCTAAAAATATTTAGATTTTTTTTTTTTTTGGTACAGCTTAAAACAATAATCCAAGGGCATTTTCGTTTGTGCTGTGTTTTACTGGGGCGTGAGTTTGATTGTTCCTTCTGGTTTTGTTCGTCTTGGCTGGTTCCTTTTCCCACACTTGTTTTATTATGTTGCCTCTGGCCTTCTCCAACTAGTTCAGAAGATTTCTTCTACGTAGTGTTGATAATGGCTTTGGGCTGTAGGGTCAGCATCATTTTGGTGACCTTTTTGCAGAAGGTAACATGGGGATACTCTTTAAGGTCCCTTCCAGCTCTAACCATTCTATGATTCTACAACCTGGAAGTTTGAAAAGCCTTGCAAGTTTTGATTTTGTGGGGTGTTTTTTAAGCTTAATGGGGACTCTTTGTCAGGCAGCGTAGCAACACGACAAGGGGTAATGGTTTTAAATTGAAAAAGGGGAGATTTAGATTGGATACTAGAAAGAAATTCTTTACTCCGAGGGTGGTGAGACATTGGAACAGGTTGCCCAAAAAAGTTGTTGAAGACCTATCCCTGGGAGCATTCAGGGCCAGGCTGGATGGGGCTTTGAGCAACCTGGTCTATTAGGTGGTGTCCCTACCCATGGCAGGGGGGTTGGAACTTGATGATCCTTAAGGTCCCTTCCAGCTCCAACCATTCTATGATTCTATGATACACAGGGCAGGGAATGATCCCAGGTTATCCCCTACAACCCAGCCTTTGGTGTGCTGAGTTTTCTGCCTTCTAGGTGAAGGGAGGGGAGCCATATCTCATCACAGCCTCCTTCTGTTAAGACTCTCCACTGCCAGAGGGCATTTCAATCCAGATCTGTATGTAACTCTTGAGCTTTTTTTTTTATTAAAAATTTTATTATGTGTTCCCCTTGTCTGCTTGAACCTGAGAGATATCCAGGTGCCATAGAGCAGGTCATGTGGATCAGGAGTTGACAAGGAGGGTGGATACCATTATGTATGACTATCCCAATGTACTAGTTGGTATTTCCAGTCTTTACAAGCCAAACCTTGTCATTTTTCTATGGAAGTAGTAGATATTCCTGTGGAGAACTAGTGGAGAACTCTGAGAACTTGGAAGAGACAAGGGTAAGGTATGGTAGAGGAAGGTTACTTATACTTAAAAAAAAAAATTATTTGCTTTAAAACATTAAAAAAAAATCCTAGCAGCTTTGCAACACAGAAAACAAGGGATGACTCTGTTCAGGGACTGTCTCCTCAGGTGGAAACAAGGCAGTTTGAATCTGTTCGCGCAGTGCTAGTCTCTTGCTATTGGTAAACACAATGAGGCAGGTGTGAGTGCCCCTGCTCTAGAGCGACAGTTGACTGGCAGTATCTGTAATGTTAGGCTGTCAAAGCATGTGCTAAATAACAAATGCTATAGAAAATTATCTAAAACACTGCTTTTACTTCAGTACTATATTTCCAAGGAGGCCAAGAATTAATTTCAGGAGACGTATATACATTTATACATGTAATTTTAATTTTTTTTGAGTAGCTGAAAGGGAAATATTGACTGAGAAGTAAACAGAAGGGCAGGTTAATATTTTTCTTGAGTAGTAATAAACTCTGTGCACGTGAAACCAGACGCCAGCACACATACTGGTGAATCACTCTATCTGAACTATTTGGAATTTCTCCCCTGTGGCCAAGGCTTTCACCAGTAGGGCTTTCCCCTTTCAAATCAAAATTCACCAAATAGGAAAAGAGACAGAGGGGAGGCTAAAGTAGACGACTGTTCACCTTGGAGGAGATGGCAGGTTCCCGCCAACCCCAGCTGTAGTGGCAGCTTGTTTGTGGCACACTCTTTCAGCAATATTAGTTGTATCAGGCAGTTAATAAGAGGTAGTCGAGTTCTCAGGGAAGTAATTTCCATTGTCTTTACTGGGAGCTGGGTGGAGATGTCTGTCTTGAGGTAGAAAAGTTGTTTATCATCGCAGGATATTGTGGCTACCATGATAACAGAACAGCAGCACAATTTGAAAGGCACTCCCTAAAAGCTCTGTGAAATTACTGATACAGAAGTTTAATGGGCAGTTTGCCTCTCCTGATGTTCACTGGGCCTGTGCAGGCCTTTATTTCTATGTTAGTGAAATGTTCGTCAAAATTAATACTGAAAAAAATCAGTTCTGAATATGCAGCAGTTTCAAAACAGTTTTCATAATGCATTCCAATGCATTGAGCTGTGAGCTGGGATTAATTATATGATGACAGTTAAGTGGTTGAAGGAATGTGGGGCAAAAATCTGCATTGAACCTCTGAGGAGACAGCAACGAGCTCTTGCCCCAGGGTGAGGAGGCTGTGGCAGGGATCTGGGGACTAGGGGCCACTGTGACCTCATCCCATCTCCAAGCTTTTACATTTCAGATGAGAACTAGAGGCAAGATATGGTTGTTGCCCATGCTGCCATCTGACTAAGCGAAATGTTTATGGTGCTGTAAGGTAAAGCCAACACTTGGTGCGTGCCTCCTGTGTCTATATGTGCGATTCTGTACTCCAGGACTTACTGGGATCTCCTTGAAAAGCAGCTTTGCAGATATAGTGCTTGCACCAGAGGAAAGCACTCCTGGGTAGCAGTGAGAATTTTAGAGACTCTTTAGGCTATTTTAACACTTACCTAATGTAAGTAGAAAGGAACAAGCAGGAGGATCTTATCTTGCATGTATAAAATGAGCACTGGGAATGTGCTTTGGCAGACTGCCTGATGATGTGTCAGAGATGTTTTGTATTTGTCCACTAAACCAGTGGAGGGCTATCTCTAGCAGTTTGCAGAGTCCTGTGCATTGCCCTCTCTGCTCATGTGATGCTGTTCCTCTGGGAGTATGGTGTAGCGTAGGCTGACGGGAGATGAGTGATCTCCTTTTTCTCCATGATCAGAAGGGGTGGTGAATCTGTAATCTGTACATGTCAATACAAAAGCAACTCTTCCACTGCCTGCGTGTGAATTAATCAGTGATTCAGTTTTGTGGAAGGAAAACTCCGGCAGTGGCAAAATCTGCAGGGTGAGTTTTTTCCACAGCACAGCAAAGAAAATTGTAAAAGGTGGTTCCTCTTCCCCTGCTGCTTGAAGTTTCACAAGTAGGGCTTTGCATGAGAAGAGGTTTTGCTTGAAAAAGAGTTGTTCCTCTGTATTGTTCAAAGTGGAGCTTGAAAAGACATTGTTATCTACTTAAGGCTACTTTGATGTAAAAGGAAATCGTGTATTGAATGTGATTGGGCTTGAAAGGTTGCATTTTGTAAAGTAATTGTGGTTGGGTTTTGTTTGTTTTAAACAGATCAGCTTTTACGAACAGCAAGTCAGCACTCTGACAGCAGTGGTTTTGCTGAGGACTCCTCTACAGATTGTTCTCCATTTAATCAGCTTCAGGTAAGGTTCTTATACTGTGGTTTGAAATATTACGGATTAATGTGGGACAGTAGGGACCTGGGGAGGGCAGGAGGGATGTTGATGTTTGACTGCTGTCATGACTGTCAATCTGGATCCTATAAAACCCCTAAATTTCAGAGCTAGACCTGCTGAGTCTCTTACAGGACTGTGTTAAAATTTGAAAGCCTTTGTGGTAGGATAATCTGGATATACTTGGGCCTGGAATAATCTCTAAATTCAGTATGTTCTGTTTGTTGTTTCTAGTATATCTTTTCTCACTAACCAAGGCTCTAGAATTCTAGTCCATTCCTCTCATGACTACAGTGGGTAGAGACTGAGGTTATGAAAGACTGTAGTTTTTCTGCTGACCATTTAATTTCTTGTATCATTTTTGCTTTCCCACTCTTTTTTTTTCTTTGCATACTTTTCTATATTTTTAGTTAGCAGCTGACAGAAAGTGAAAACAATTTCATACTAATATACTGTGAAGGTGTACTAACATTTAGTCGATCTTGAGCTCCCACACTTTTTCTTGTTCCAGCTCCTTTGATCTTGGTCCCAGAACTTGCCGTGATACTGACCAGAGACGGTTTTAGGGGAGACTTTTGTTCCAGTGTAGTGTCTAGGTGTCTGGCCAATACACACGTTTGCACAGCGCTATACCTGATATTTAGGAGGTGTTCTCTTGCCTCTCCTAAAACTTTTGCAGTGATAGACACAATTTGGTTGACCTGTTAGTCAGTCAGAGAAAAGTCTTGAATTGGATCCCGGCCTCATGGCCATTCGTTAGCTGTCAGGGACCTAAACCACAGTCCAGAGGTACACAAGATGGGATTCTGGGTATTGCCAGTAATTAAATTTCTGACTTGCAGCTCCTGAACTTTTTTTTTATGCTACTGTGTGCTTTTTAACTTGTGGCACACCAAACGGTTTTAAAAGCTGTTTGACACTAACTGGGAAGAGATTCCCACCTTCTCTGTCCATCAGCATTCCTTTTCCATTTTGGTACTGGTATTCTGTGCTTTTCAATTTAGTAGTTTTTCAACTGAGTACCAAAATGGAAGCCAAGGCGATGTTGGTCTTGTGTCTCTCTTGAACATTATCTTAAAATTTCCAAGAGCGAGAGAGTGAACAAAGGAGATCATGAGCCTGGGTGTCTGTAATAAGCACAATATTCTGAGATACTGTTTCTGCTGTTTCCTAAACTGGGACTACAATGAAGTTGGCGGGCATGTTAGAAGGAGTCTCAGGTTAGGGCTGCTAACTTCTGATCTTTATATTGGTTGCAACCTAGTTAAGAGTCCATTAAAAGCATGAGTGTCCCTTCCCTGGAAGACTGATGTAGTTTATTTTTGTTGGCTACAAAGGAATGAGACTTTTCTGCTTTTCTACATTGAAAAGATGTATTGAGACTGCATGAGATTTGTATCATGGAGTCACTAGGCTCTCTTCTGCCACATTCATTGCTTTATTCAGATCAAGTGGTGAGCTGAATTCAGAAAATAGAGGTGAATGATGAGCCTAGCGTAAATGAGAACTTGGCATCTAGTGAAGAGAACCTGTGAAAAGATGAAGGGTTTTATATTGTTTCTTAAAAGTATGGTAAGTTAGTGCCATCTACTGTTAAATAATTGACTCTAGCAGCCATATCATCCCTCTGAAACTCAGGAGAAAACTCAGAAACTGGAACTGGATTGCCTTTCATCCCTGACATCCAAAGTAAAGATTTTTAAGGGAGATTTTAGCATTAAGATGGGATATTCTGCAAGGAAGTTTCATGTTACCGAAAAAGCAAGAAGAATTCCCCATCCAAGTTCTTGAAGTTTTGCTTGCCTGACTTGTGAGTGAACAATGTGATGGAGGACTAGAGACACAGATGTGCACGCACGTAGCACACCTTTTTTTTTTCTTTTAGTGCGTTTGACTTCAGCAGTATCTGAACCTGTATAATCTTTCATACTAATTTGTGACTGTGCCAGGGAGTGCAGTGTTAAGCACATACTTACAAAGTTCACCTTCATGACTGAAATTTTCTTCTGGACAGTTGGAGAAGGAACAAGTTGTCTGTCTAGTGGGTGGGGAACTGTCTTGACAGGCCACACTCAGAAGGTGGTGGTGAATAGCTCTTTTTCAAACTGGCAACCTTTCACAAGTGGGGTCTCTCAGGGATAGATATTGGGCCCAATGTTATTTAATATCTTCATAAGTGATCTGGATGATGGGATCAAGTGTACCCTGATGAAGTTCACTGATAACAACAAACTGAGTGGGTTAGTGGACACTTCAGAAGAGACACTCTGCAAGAAAACCAGGGTAGGCTGGAAGAGTGGGCTAACAAGAACCTTCTCACGTTCAATAAGGGCAAGTGAAAGGTGCAGTACAGGCTGGGATCTACCTGGCTAGGGAGCAGCTCTGTGGAAAGGGACCTGGGGGTCCTGGTGGACAGCAATATCAATATGAGCGAACAGTGTGCTGTAGCAGCAAAGAAAGCCAGTAGGATGCTGGGTTGCATCAACAAGGGCATCACCAGCAGAGCCAGAGAAGTCATTGTCCTGCTCTACTCAGCACTTGACAGGCCACACCTGGAATACTAGTTGCAGTTTTGGTCCCCCCACACAAAAAGATGTGGACAGGCTAGACAAAGTCCAGAGAAGGGCCACAGAGTTGGTCAGAAGACTCTGAAACCTTACATATGAGGAAAGGCTAAGAGAATTGTGTGTGTTCGGCCTTGAGAAAAGAAGACTTAAGGGACACCAGTATGTCCCAGTATTTAAAGGGTGGCTACAAAGAAGGTGGAGACTCTCTTTTTGTATGGAGTCACATGGAAAAGATTAGAGTTAATGGGTACAAGTGATTCCTGGGGAGATTCCAATTGGACACAAAAGGGAAATTTTTCACAATGAGAACAATCAGCCATTGGAATAATCTCCCCAGGGAAGTGGTGGATTCTCCAACGTTGGACACTTAAGATTCAGGTGGACAAGGTGTTGGGCTGTCTTGTCTAGACCGTGCTTTTGCTAAGAAAGGTTGGACCAGGTGATCCTTGAGGTCCCTTCCAACCTGATATTCTATGATTCTGTAAACTTTTGTCTGACATACAACATAAGTAATCTCTCTAGAAAAAAAACGTAGTTAGTATACTAATGGCAGTGAGAACTGCAGAAATTGTAGATAGCAAAAGCTTCTCTAAATTTCTAGTCCATGTGAAAACTGTAGTAAACTTCCAAGACTGTACTTCATAACACATATTCTTATGAAAACATCTTGCCCATGTGTAAATATACCAGTCAATCAGGCTAGCCAAAGGAATATGCATTGTTATCACTAGATTGCCTTTTTGTCCTTTCTCACAGGTGTTTTTCTTGCCATTTGTTACCTATTAAATTAGCATATCCCTCATACATGTGCTCTGTTTTCAACTGTGATGCCATGTACTTTCACCTTGATATGCCCTGTCATTGCTACCTAAAATACTAGCATTTGACTTTTTACTCTGCTGCCACTTCTATTCTGGCAATAAACAGTTTACAATAAACTAGAAATGTGTGAATACTTTGCTCTTATTTTTTTTTTTTTGGTGCCGTATTTCAGTGTGCTTCTAACCTCTCTGATACTATGGTTCCTTTGTTCTCCCTCACTGTTTTTCTTGCACACTAACTGTGTTTTGTATTGTTTGATCTGCCTATGACAGTGCCCAATGAATGAATACTTGCTCTTGGCCTGAGCCCTGAGAAGGCAGTAGTTGAGTTTCCAGTATGTTCACCCCTTTGTTGGCTCATATCTTTCCTAGGTTCAGGAGTCTTTGCAGGGCATGGGAAGCAGTGCCGAGAGCTGTGACAGTGAGACAACCGTGACATCACATAGTGAGGAACAGAAGACACCAATAGCCATGGAACTGCCCTGTTTCAATAAGTTTGAGGAGGAGGAGGAAGAAGATGATGATGATGACGACGACAATGATGATGATGAAGAGGATATTATCTCTCAAGTAGAGAGACAAAAGGTAGGAGTACCTTCTGAGAACAGGAGTGAAGACAGAAAAATTATTGACTATGAAACTGAACAAAATCAAGGAGGAGAAAGCAAGTCATCTCATATATCAGACACAGTCCAAGGAGAGGTCAGCTCTAAAGAGGAAGACACTTCCAGTGAGCAAAACCAACTGGACCTGCTGGAGGAAGGCAGTGTGTTTGAGTTTCCTCAGTACCACACACACCATATCCTTAAGTCCATGGAGTCTGTGGAAGGTGGCGGCTCCTCCCCATCGTCTGTAGATAGGGTTCATGTTGCTTTGCAAAGAGCCGAGATGAGGATCATCAGCACCTCTGATTCCAGGGCTGGGCGCAGTCTGCTCAAGTCAAAAGATCTCCTGAGAAAGCAGAGACTCTGGTTTGCTGAATCGGGCTATCCTCTAAGACGATCTCAGTCTCTCCCAACTCCATTGCTGAATCCAGTGAAAGTGGTGTCCTCTGTGAATGTCCAGTTAACTCCAGGAAAAGAGACTCTGTGCAGTCCTCCTTCTTTCACTTACAAGTACACACGTGTGGAGGAAGATGAGAAACCAACACCTGAGAATGAAAAAATTGAGGGTGACGCAGCCCCCAGCCAACCAGTGTGCAAATCCACATTGTTCATTGCACCTTCATCCTCCAAAAAAGAAGTGCCCCAGACTGGGCCCAACAGGCTGTCCGAGGAGCCCAGTCCCACCAGGGTACAGAGCTGCTCACTGCACACACCACCACACATGTCCCAGTCGACATGCTCCCTCCACTCTCTCCCTAGCGAGTGGCAGGACAGACCATTCTGCGAGCACATGAGGACACTGAGTACCCACAGCGTACCAAGCATCTCTGGCTCTTCCTTTGGTGCCTTGATTTCCCCCTTCAGCTGTCCCTTCTCTCCAAGGCATGCTGGATTTCCTCATCGACCTCATGCCATCAACCCACCCTCCACTGTGGAGATGCAGCTACGCAGGGTCCTGCATGACATCAGAAACTCTCTACAGAACCTCTCACAGGTAAAAGCAAGCCAAAATTTTACCTTGGGCAAAAGATGCTTCTTACTTTATCTTTAAAACCCAAAGTGTTAGTCTGAATATTCTTTTGCATGGTGCAGCAGATCAAGAAAATACGACCTTTTGTAGAAGTTGATCTGCTACTGTTTCAGGAGCTTCTGTTTAAACTGGCAAATGATCATCTCTCCAGTGCTCCAGTATTTTTGAATCTAAATTTTTCTTGTTGTAGTTGACCCAGATTGATTTTTGATTTTTTATTTATTTATTTTCTTACTTTTATGAATATTCTTGTGTGGGAGGAACAGTGTACTCTTTGTTAGCTGTTACTTTAAGGTGATAGTCGTTAGCTTTAGATTTGAAAATATGTATTGAGGGTCCTCTAACTTCTCTCATGTCTTTGACGTGCTCCCCATCCGACTGATCAAAATTTTTTTTTTTCGTTAAAAGTCCCATGGCTTCACTATTGATGTCAGTGCTGTCTGTTCCATATACATTTCTGTGCTGCTTCAGGCTAACCTTTTGCATGTTCAGCTCTGGAGCTAGTCAATGTGATCCTGAAGTAATCCATGTTTTATTTAGAACCATTTTTTTCAGTGTGTGAAATTTTGTCTGTCCCGTCACTCAGAGAAGAAATGCTTTAAAATGCAAGTGCATTATTTTTTAACAGTTTGTGCAATGCCTTCTGGTTAGTCCCTGCTGATTGGCAGCTATCCCTCCTTTGCCATCCCTGTGCTCCACCATTTTTTTGTCGTGATCCAATAGGTCGTGATCCAACTTAGGAGCCTGCAAACTGCTGCAGGAGCCTACGTGGGCAGAGCAGACTCTGCTGGTTTACATATGAATACATGAGCACTATTCAGTTGTAGAGCTTCAACAGTTTCTGTGGGTTTTACCGAAGAACAAGCTTGCACCTGCCTACACCATGTTGCAGTTGGTCGGCAGCAGTGGGCTTTTATAGGCTCCTATTGTTTTGTTTTATTTTGTCACTTGTCAAAAGTTAGAGACTAACTGCTCCTGGCTTTGGTTGTACCAGCTGGCCTTACTTCTTGGAGCAAGCCTGAGTACTGGGACAGAGCCCTGCAGTGGAAAGCTGTGATCAACTGGTTTTTAAGTCTGCCACTGCTCAAGGTAGTAGACAGTGTGCCTTGGGAGTATGCATTTGCAGAATTTGACATTCTTTGTAAAATTTTCTCATGGGAAAGATTTGTAGTCTTGATATGGGTACGGTTACACTGTGCTACAGCACTTTATCACTTACACAATGCTAATTAAACCTGCTAAAGAAGTATTACATCCGGAATTTATACTTAAGCTAGTTCAATTACAAAACCAAAATTAGTATCAGAGGGAATAATAGTAGCTCGTAGTCCACTTGTTCTACTTCCAGTGTAACTCATCTAGAGTAGTTCCATTTTGGGGGCTTGGTCCTTCTCATTAGGGAGTTTTGTACGAAAACGTCTTGCTTACCATACACAGTTCCCTCATGCTGCTTTTTCCTACAGCCAAGATCAAGTTCAGCACATAGCATACTCAGCTGCTGAATAAAATGTTGAGATGTTTCAAATATGTAATTCTGATTTTAGGGAAGTAGATAAATTCCTGATAAAACAGTGAACAGAGAAAAGTGGGAGAGGAAAGAAAACCTCCCCTTGATGCGATCATGTTTGAGCAAAACTCCTCTGGATGAGTGGACGTGCTTCAAATTTTCCATGTCGTGTCAATAGTCTTTTGAATTCTTTCAAAATTATATTGGACAAGCCTTTTTTTCACATTTGGAAAGGTGAATGTTTTTACTGTTTCCACTGTGCTTTGTTGTGCCATGTCTCTACATGTAACAGCCCTGAATTTTGTCTGGTTGCTCCATGTGTTGATGCAACATGCAAACAGAAATTCTTTAACACTTTTATTTTCATGAGAGATCATTAGCATGCAGATGTCTTTGGATGCAGGCTATGTAGTGAGATTAAAAACCAATATCAACAAGAAACGCCAAACTAAGAACTGAGCAAAACCCCACAACAAATGTGGTTGTAGTGGTGTTTTGAAAATGGCACCATTTAATTTCCTCAGTTCTGTTTTCCAAGTTGTTGTTCTTATCATTAGCTAAGACAGTTGAGACTTCTGAGCTTTCAATCATAGCATGCCTGCTGCAGAAAAACTTAGCTTTTATTCCTACTTACTGTGTCAGACAGGATTAATTTGTTTTTTCACCTGTAGCACCTTTGCATTACAGAGATTTGGTGCTTCTTCAGATAAGAGCTGGCACTGCCATTTTTTAGGGTTTCCTTTTCCTCAAACAATAGTTCCATAGGTAGCAGAAATTGCAATGCTAGAAAGCTTGTGTTTTAACAATGGATGCTGTTGGAGTATCTGCACGTTTGGGAAGAGGAGTTCACAAAAGGGATTGCTGACGTTCCCATTTCAAATTGCTTGTTTCTTCCCTAGTACCCGGTGATAAGGGGTCAGGATCTATCAGCAGCCACCAGTTACACTACTCAGAGATCATCTATTCTACCTCTCTACGAAGTAAGTTACAAAGTGGTACTTAAATAAAATAAAAGACAAAGAAACAGCATAAATGTGCCAGAGATTGTGCTAACTTTGAGCAGTTCTTTGCTCTGCAGAGATAAGATGCCTCCATCCTGCAAATAACGTTAAAAAGGATTTAATCTAAATACATGGAAATCTTGTTATGTATTTGCTTCTATGATACATATAAAAATGTTTCTTCCTTAAATTACTCTGAGTTCATAACCTGCAGCCTCTCTAGTATACTGAGGTTGCTGAGGTTCTACTTGACTCAAAGTGCACATCTGGGCAAATGTGATTATAGGATCCAAGCTTATTTTAATTCATTTTTTCCATAAAATACTTTATTTTTATTTTTTCCCCTCCAGAATACTTTCCAGGAGCTACAAGTTGTAAGGCGAAATCTAAACTTATTCAGAACCCAAATGATGGATTTAGAATTAACTATGTTACGTCAACAGACAACAGTTTATCAGCACATGACAGAAGAGGAAAGGTAAAATGTTCTTTAAAAAAAGAGAGAAAATACTCTGGCGCTTCAGGAATGTGTCACTGCCCTGAAATCAGAGCAAAAAATCCATGATTTTCAATTTGAACAGGGCTGTAGCTGAGCATTTTGCCAAAAGGTTGTTTACTGTCTTCTTTTCACTTCTTCATTCTAGAGGTTTTTTCTCCTTGCTCCTTCTAATCCCTGTTTCTCACTAATTGATTATTTTTATCTTCAACCTTTCTCCAAAGTGATTTTACAACTGTTGATTTGAAGGACTTTTATCATAGGATACTTGAACATAATGTCCTGGTTTGAGGTAAAACAGAACCAACTTTTGGTTCAGTAATTTTAAGTCTTAGTTAGACCTCTTTTAACTCTCTGAAATTAACAGGACACACAGGATATTGAGGGGGGAAAAGCCTTAAAAATGTTCATCTTAGATCATCACCCTGCCCCCATCTTTGTAGATGTAAATGAAGAGTGAACATTGTAGCATTCAGATGTTTTTTCAGCTTACAGTGAGCACTCGGCAAGCTGCAGGTGGCATTCATATTCTGGCTCTGTTTGTGCTCACCATGAGTTGGAGCAGCAGCTGATCTGGAGCAATTTCCCAAACTGCTCATATATTTACTTTAGTTGAATCAGCTCTTGACTAGTCACTTTAAAAGTAAACATGTTTGAAATCAGTTGACCTTCTTAGATAATGACACCCTGGCCAAAATGTAGCTGCAACCGCTTGGGAATCTAAAACCATGCAGAAGAAGTCATACAGTCGTACTGTATTGCTGTGTGATTTTTGTTGTTACTGGTTTTAAATTAGATTTGATTATATATATGTATAAATGCTGATTTATTTTGCTTGCATATATTTAAATATTTAAATGTTCTGTAGTACACTGTGTTGTTTATTTTTGTCCAAGAAGTGATATGTATTTTCTATAAATGGAGCAAGACACTTATTCCACCTAGGCATTCAGCTGATATTTCCATGAAAGATAAACTTTCTGTGTTCCAGTTTGAATTCCCGTGTATGAAGTCATTTGCTCATGGGACTGTCTTGCTTAGTTCCCCCTTTGTGGTGTGCAGCTGAGTGCAGTGAATGCCCTTGTTCTTTTTGTCATGGATTTGGTGTAGATACGAAGCTGATCAGCTACAGAGCCTGAGAAAGTCTGTCCGCATGGAGCTACAAGAGTTAGAGATGCAGTTAGAAGAACGGCTACTTGCTTTGGAAGACCAGCTGAGAAGTCTGCACATGTCTTCACCTTACAGACCTCAGACACATATAGTAAGTATTACTTTTGCAAAAGTGTTTAATGTTTTTTCAGTGTAATGTTATTGATTCATAACTCTTAAAACTCTTACAGTGGGATGATTTCTGGGGATTTTCATCATGCCATATGTATTATCAGGGGTCATAGTTTATTATTCTCAGTCAATGGTTTGTGTTGGGGAAAAAACATGTGAATAGAGGGACTTTCTTGGTGTTTATATGTATCAGTAAATATCTTCTGGGATTTTAGGTCCTCTTTTAGACCTCTTCTGTCAGTGCTTGCTTCTTTTTGTTATGACCTTGAATTCTCACAGTTTTGGTAGGTAGAGTTCATGTCTAAAATCCATGGGGGATGGTGATGGTCTTTCTGGAGTTTCTCTACACTGATTTTCTTGTAAAATAGGACAGAGAGATGAGAAATGCACAGAGTTTCTCTTCCAATAAATGGGGTATGCTTTTCCCTCCAGCTCTGCCAATCCATGAAATGAGAAAACAGGAAAATCCAATTGTCATCTTCAGATTTTTCCCCCATTTCCTTTTGTATCTCGGTCAGATGAACTGTGTGGCTCCCTGCCAAACAGTGGGAGAAGCTCTGCTCCCACAGGCATTTCCCAGAAGGAAGAGATGAGGGATAAAAAAGACATTTGCATATGTTTATTGGTGGCATGGTGATATACTTTCTCTTCTTTCTCACTCAGCGGAAGACAGTTCTTTTTTATGTTGGAATTCTGTCATCAGCCAAACAAAAGAAGCACAGACAAAAAGTATCATATGTCTTCTTGGGTCTCATCCATTTTCTTAGCCAGTCCTCTTCTGTATAAGCAGCACAGGCACAGGCCACATCTTCCTCTTCAGTTTTTTGTCATGGGAAAAAAACTGAAACTCAAGAATGGGAAAATATGGTATTACCGTGATTCCAAGCCAAACTTGCATTCTTTGAACCATATAAATATCTTTTATTTGTAAATCCTTTTATAGAAGAGGGCCAGCTTAAAAAATGACTGAAATAAACTTTCTCCAACCAGCTTTGCTTCCTGTTTCCAAGTTTCTGCTTTTACAGAAAGTTGCCTGAGACACAGTATGTTTATATATTAGCTTCTGACAGCTCTAAAAAAAATTCAGTGCATTAACTTGACTTAATTTTTCAGGGTATGTATGGGAGCAGAAGTGCTGATAATCTGTCATGCCCTTCTCCATTGAATGTCATTGAACCAGTAAGTAATTGTTGTGTGCTGTATGTTTTACTAAAAAAAAGAACCAGGAAAGGATTTCTTAAAAAAGGTTACAGGAGATTCACTTTATGAATCTTGGAAACACTTTACTCACTTAAGTAGTTCTGTTGAGAATAGCTGCATTTTCCTTTAAATCAAGTGAACCATAGGTCTAAGAAGCTGTGAAGTCTTGTTTTTAAGAGGAATACGTAGAAGTGAGAGGTTGGTTGCATTTAGCTGGTACAATGACTACATGGTGAGTTTTCTAGGGAAAATTACTATTTTTCTATGTATTTTATGCTACTGAAAACAAGTAGTTCAAAAACTGCAGAAAGGAAAGAACAAACTTGAATTGTTCTAGCAAAGAAAAACAAAATCAAGCCTTTACGTGTGTCTCTGTCAATGGCTCTGGCAGGATGCATCTTTATTGCAAAAGTCAGTGGCTTGGGGAACTGCCACAATTCGTATTTATGTTGGCTTTCAAAAAAGTCCATTCCTTTTTATGAGCCTCTTTGTTGCAGTCATAAAGGCAAAGTGTATATTTATTTTATAGCTGTATTTGTTACATGGAGGGAATGAGTAAGAGATTGAATAAATAACAAGAAAGCATAATTGTGTCTGTATGTGACTTTTTATATGCTTATTCAGGACTGTTTCTTTTCTGATTCCTTAGGTCTCCGAACTTATTCGTGAGCAATCGTTTCTGAAGTCTGAACTGGGTTTAGGAGTGGGAGATCTTGGACTGGAAACTCTCCCGACAGAGGGTGCAGAGTCTGTATTCTCTCATGGAAACTCTGATTCCTCTTCAGTGTGCTCTGGTCACGCAGGTAGAAAAGCTGTGTTTGGATCCTCTGAACTAACAGGAAAGTCTAAGAGTCAAAGCAAGAAGTTATACCGAGCCTCTGTTGCCTTGACACCAACGCCCCCAGTGAGAGCAGGCACTGGACAGCAGGTGGAAAGCTCTGAGCTTGCAGACTCCAAGCCAGAGGTGGAACACAAACTTGAAAAAGTCCCTCTCGTGCCTTCGGTTGATGAAATTCACAAAAGTGTGGAGCAGGAGGAGCTGCAGCAAGTCATACGGGAGGTGAGGAGGGAAGGGCTGAGATCTAAGATGATTTAATTGTCTTTACTGAAACTTAAAGACAGGCTATCTGTAACTCTTCACCACTGGAGTTTTCTCGTCCCTCTCAAGCCAAGACTCCATACTGTTTCTGTACTGTTTCTGAAGGCTGAGAGCTCATCACTAGATATTCAAGCCAAGGTTGTATTCTTGTGCAAAGCAATAGACATTTTTTTAGTCATAGTGGTTAGCACGTAAATTACTAGCTAGTAGCTACTGTAAGTCTGGGTGAGAAAGAATTTGCCATCTCTGCTACTTGGTTAAGTAGCCGTATTTCAGATTCCCAAGTGAAAATTTCTCTGTCATGTTTGCTTCCTGAAATGCCAGGTTGGAGCTAATGTGATTGATGAAATACTGTTTCTGGAACAACTCTGTGTAAATGTTAAAAATACTTCCCCAGTCCCTCTACCCCAAAACACTAAGGACTGTAGGAGTGTAGGTGAAACAAGCTGAAGTCAGATGAGAAGTTATTTCAGACTTGAAGACTGATGTTGGACTAGTGCTGTTGGTTTCGTTTTATTGGCAGTCAGTGAAGGTGAAGAGTTATTTTTCCTGTGGACCAGGATAAAAAAGAGGGCTAGAACTGCATGTTTTGTTTGTCAGTAGCATGACAGAAAGCCTTATGGCAAGTAATATAAATGGGAAAAGGAAGCAAAAGAAACTTCTTGTTCTCGAAAACAAAAAAAGCATGTGAGAAAGTGGAGTGAGCTCTCTGCTGTGAATACAGAAACGAGGGTTGAGAACCTGTGGATTTTATTCTCTCTCCTTCAGCTGGGAGGGGCCACTTGGCCTTTCACTGAGGGGCATTGGACCCTTAACTTTTAGCTCATCCCTTGAAGCTTTTGTATGGCTCTGCCATAAATCAGTTGAAAGGCTAGGGGAGGTGTCATGCTCAGGAATATGCAACAGGCCAGGCTGTAACACTACGGTGTCATCCAGGTCTGCTTGCTTTGAGTCTCTGGAACCATATTTGCCTTAGCTTTGTCTTTAAAAGAGGTGAGAAGCAGGCTGTTCACCTCATGATAAAGCAGGAGTTGTGATCCCAGAGGAATCTTTTGCCACACCTTCACCCTCTGCTGTCGGTACAGAAAGAGGCAGAGTGTACTGGATCATAAGGTATCCTTTTACTCATCATCTGACCGCAAGACTGCTGTGTCTGTTTCTGCAAAGTGGAGATGTTTTCTTGGCTGACTCACTGTGGGCTTTGCTATGCATAGGCAATTTACACTTGCACAGTGAGATTTGAAGTGAGTGAAGCAGTAGAGCATTACTAAGGAGTATTCTTGTAGAAGATGGTGGCTGGAAGCATGTGAAGATATTTACTTTGTTTACTTTTGAGTAACTCCATAAATAACCAGAGCTGAGAGTGAAAAAAATAATGCATAGCCACAAGCATTAACCATCAGTGAACTGCTGGTGTTAAAAAGAGGATCTAATTTGGCAGTGAGGTGAAACGAAGAACAGCTTTCAGTAAAGCAGGCTCACAATGCTAAACAGCGTTTTACCCAATCTTAGCCCTGTTAAGGGTCAGTGGGATGAGTTATGGACAGTGGCATTATCCTGTGAAAGGAGGGGTGCTGCAGTCAGGTTGTGGTGTGATACCACCAGACGGATGACCTCATCATTACTGTGCTCAGGATTAGGAGCTGGAACCCTTCTGACCATCACTAATCTTTACAGTCAAGCTTGTGATGCTACAACTTTACACTTCTACTTTGAAAGCAAAGGAATGAATGAGGCAGGAGTTCAAGCATTCGATTTTTTAAAGTCTTCCCCGCTCGCCCCTGCCTCCTGCTGCCATCTTCTCTAAAGTAGCTAAAGTTGGAAGAAGTCTTGGGAAAGGCCTTGTTTTGAAAATGTCATAAAAAACTCCAGACATCCCAAATTATCTCTGCTTCTAGTCCATTTTTTTTCTTTCATGCCTTTTAAAAGGAATTCCTTGCCTAATGTTCAGAGAAGAGGTCCACAGGAGATATTTATCACTTTGCTGCTGATTTTGAAATAAAGCCAGAATATTGCATTTGCATCCAGCCCTTTTGTAAAATCCTGTGTGTCAGAGGAGAAGTGTCACGGTGGGGACTTGCTACAGGAGAAACTGAGAGGAAGGAGACAGCTGTAATTCATATGTACTGTAAAAGTAGCAGAGACAATAAAGGGAGCTGGAGTCAAAGTACAGAGTTATTTCAGTCAGTGTTTTCTCTGAGGTTAGTCTGTGTGAAAGTTCCTCTTTAACTTCATTAATTGACAGCAAATAAAGATGTGTACTGTGCACAGAGATTGTTCCTTGGGTTATGTGGCACTGAGGACATTGTAATGCTGAAAGAATCCATGCCGGACTGAGAGGCTACTATTCAAAGATGAGTCGTCAGCAAATAACTGAGCTTGACTTACTTTGTAAATGTTTGAGCACACAGAGAGATTGTCCCTTGGTTTAACTTGATTGGCGGCCTGTTCCGGATCGGCTCTGAGTCTCAGCAGTAGAAGTTTTGCAGATCAGAACGAAGGTGCATTGGCATGAAACATCTGGTAGTTTTTGCAGAGCCAGAATATGCTTTTAATTACTGGTCAGGAATATCTCTTGTATTTCATAAGAGCTAAAACGGAGTATAAATTGCAGTGTGTCTTTCTTAAGTACTCCTGTTGTTAGCAAAGAAATTCCCATTTCATTGTCAAAGGAGGAAAATCTGGTAGGATAAATTCTTGATGTATGCACTCACAAATGTTAAACTCTTGCTTATTCCTCCCATTCTCTGTAGCTGCATGACCTCTGTGTTTCAGAATATGCCTGGGTGGGTTGTAATGTATGTGGGCTTTGACCTGTAACTATTTGCTGGCATTAAAAAACCCCATGGATCTGAAACATTAATGGACTAACTCCCACGGAAAAGTATTCAACAATGTGAAATGTTAAAATGCCAAACAGAGACCCTCTTGTTTTGATGAAAATACAGCCTGACCTCCACTAGAGTATCACATGAAGTGCTTATTGCTTGACTCGTGGGTCACAGTCTTACTAGGATTACCACCAGGCCCTCTCACTCTACTCTTCTGCAGTTTAAAAATGTGATTGTTTAAAAAGCGTTCTGCTTAAGAGCAATGCGGGTTTTGGTTTTGCTAACAGTTCTCCATTGTAAATGACATTAAATGAAGTTATACGTTAAAGAAACGTATGACTTTCCTGTCAAAATCTGTTTTAAGAGGCTGTAGTGAGTTTTCATGGGACAGAGAGATGGCTGGGTAGAGAATCTTCCCTTTTCTGTATCCCATTCAAATCCATGTTAGCTCAGCATTGATCAAAAACATTAGTTTGTTGTTCATACTTCCCTTGTTGCAGGCATTGGGTTCCTCATTTTACTATTTTGAGCATAAAACTCACCAGCTGCTGCCATGAAGAAATGGGACAAGAAGAAAATAGAGTAGAAAATAATTATTTTAATTATAGAAAACGTACCTCAGATCACGAATATGAGGACTGTGAAAGCCTTGTACCCATTTTCTGTCAGTAGGTGAAGAACACCCATCTCCAGAATTGCCACTGCAGCACTTTTCACTCTCAATTAGTTCATTATTTAGCAGCAACATAATGTTACAGTAATGGCAATTCTTTCATAGGGAAAAAGATCACTGGTTTACAGTAGTAAAATATCTATTAGTATGGTACTATGTTATGAATGTAATATTGAATATTAGTGTTGTAGCAACAGAGTACATGTACCATAAATCAGTGGATTCTCTCTTCTTTCAAATGATCAATTTTTCATTCAGCTGCTAAAAATACTGATAGAGCATTCATTGACTGCATCTGTCTTTTGTACGGAGGAAGACTTGGCAGCGGGCTGTGCCCTTTGCAGAGTAAATGTAAGGTGCACTTTGCCCTGAACAATTTGTAATGAAAAAGGCAAACGTTAGAAATTGTCATGACACACACAGGGGACTGAGTCACTGTGGGAATCGCTGTGCTCACCATGCAGAAATGGCCTTGATGAGTCTAGAAAGATGGGAAGAAGCAGTTGCAGTGAAAAGAAGCAGTGGAGGGTGGCCTTCTTGTCTCCCGGGTGGGAAGGTGAGAGGCAGAGGGCTCAAGTGATGCATCAAGGTCAGGCCAGAAATTGTTGGAAGAGCTGAGAATAGAACAGGAGCCGCTTCCCTTCCAGTCTCTGCCTCACCACAAGACTCTGTCATACTAGACCATTTACTTGCTAATTTGGGAAGCTTTTATCAGTTTTCTTTGGAAAGTGAAGTTTATTTTTGTCATTCTGGCAAGGGAAAGGCACAGAATGAGTGTTTTGTAGCATACTTGCAGACCCACCCTGGGTGGTATTGGAGAAGGATAGTGGGAAGAGCCACCCGGGGCTCTCTTTTGACAGTGGCCTGCTGGACAGTCGGAATGCTGCCAGCATTTCACATCCCAAAGCCTTTACTGCATTGACAGCGGTCCTAAGGCTTTGTACGTCTGTGTGTGCATCAGCATAGACAACTTCGGGATTTGCAGCTGTCAGTAAGCCAGATACTGTTACACACTGGTTTTTCTTTTGTCAGTTAATCAGCAAACAACCCAGCTGGAAACCTGTTTCCCAATAACATCATAGTCTCTGAATTTCTGCTTGATGCAACGTAGTAATGAAACAAGGAACTTTGCCACTAATAGTTTAGGGATTGAATTGCTTGCCAGTGTGAACAAGGGATAAATAACCTGTTGCTAATGCTGCTGGCACCCTTCTGACGTTGTTGCTTAATCCTTTTGACGCACCAGGAAAAGGGGAGACTTACAAGAATAATTGCAAGATGATCATTGAGATGATGAGAGAGCTACGCAACCATGGCAAGGACAGTGGGGAGGCTAGTTTTGAGCAAATATTATTCCCATGGTACTGGTGGGGCATCAGAACATGAAGGGATTTGTTATTGGCAAAACTGGAATTAGAAATTTTGACTTTTCTTTTTTTCTGGCATCAAGTCATATTCATTACTGCTACTCAGGCACTTGAAAGCTACCTTGAAGTGACACTATGAACAGTATTTTTTCAGTCTAAGATCAGTTCTTTGTGCCAGGAAATTATTTTTCCTTTTCATGATTAAAAGAAAACTATATTGCTTGACTGAGCTGATGAGTGCCTCCATGGGTGGACGTAGAGGTCGGGCTCTGGTTCTTACTTTCCTGTACTCTCTCACCATTGTCTTCCTCCCTGTCCTTGGAACCGCATCTAACTTACTAGAAGACCATCCAAAAAATGAGTTGATGCCAAAAATTTCTCCTACTTGTGAGCAAATTGTATTATTTTTCTTTGTTATGCCCTGCTCCTTTCCAGCATAAAATGCTGTTGTTGAACTGTCTTTTGCCTCCTTTTCTCCTTCCCCTTTACTGTAGCCATCAACGCTCTGTTCTTTGTTCTAGCTTCAGCCACACTCAGATGCCTGCTAGTAGTAACTCCTGGGTTTCTTTTATGTAAAACTTAATGCTTTGTCACAATCCAGTGAAAAATAGCCATTGCTGGCAGAGATCATATCCCACAACTGCTGATGTGAGCAACAGTTGGAAGTTCTGTTTGTCTTTGCTGCTGGAAGTGTGTAATTAGGATGCGTCTCCTTTTGATTTGTATGAAGACAGCAGCTCATGTTCATAGACTTGGACCTTTCCTACTGCGTAATCCATTTGTGAGGCAGATCAGTCCTGCCTTTTCAAAAGATAATGACTAATGTCAAAAAGCAGTGCATTTGGGCACTTTTGATGTGTGTATCCTGAAATGCCATTTTCAGAACTTTAGCATAGCTGAAATGTATTTTTTCTTAACATAAAACCAGTAATCCTAAGTGTAAAACACAGATATATTTGCCATCTGGAAAAATAAAACTTCTTTGGTTTGCATTTATACGATTTGCGAGAACTTTAAAATTACTTACAGTTATTTTTCCAAGAGAAACCCTCTTATATTTTTCCATTTGCGTTTTTTGGAAGTTGACTTTCTTGTATTTTACATTTTCATATGTCAAAAATATCAAACATATCTGCAATATCATTTAGTTTTATCCGTTGGTTATATAACTTACTGACCTTAAAACTTTGGCTAATCCCTTTCAGATCAAGGAATCTATTGTTGGTGAAATAAGACGAGAAATAGTAAGTGGATTGTTAGCAGCTGTGTCACCCCAAAGCAGATCTGCAACTGCAAAACAAGATACACAGCCCTGAAATGGGTACTACAGGTAAACTTTGGCAAACAGCCACCAACAGATTCTGTTTTCTTTTTTATGTGAAATACTGTTGTTGACTTAAACGTTGCTTTGTTTGCATTTTCCCCTTGCAATTTAAGTGATCAAGATGGAAGTTAAATACAGAAGATACTGATATCCCTGTATAGCTTTGGAGAGGATTTCTGTAGTTTGCCTGCCTTGGATATAAGTATTATCGAAATATACACTTGAGGATAGCAAGCAGACTTCCAAAAATCTAATTTAGGTATTTGTCTTGCATTTTGTTTTCTGTAAGGTTGGACATAGTCTGAAATGCTGTGGGATTCTGCTTTGAGCGGCGTACACTGGTGAAAGTGTCAAGTTATTTTTGCTTCAGGAGATGTTAAAGCTGCTGAGATAGGCTACTGTATTCGACGCTTGGTTCTATGATGTGTTCCTTTCCTCGAGTTCACCTGTAAAGACTTAGACACTTTAACTAGTTCATTACTTTCTTTAAAGCATCAACAAAACTGTGGCTCTCTGAAAGGTTTTGTATTTATTTGTACGTCCCTGTTGTAAATTTTTATGTAGCTAATTTCTTTGTTTAATGATACATCATGAAACTTGAAGATTTCCAGATATAACCAACTTATAAATAACACACATAAGTTCAGCNAACGACAAAAAAAAAATCCCAAAACACTGACCTCTGTGAGGTATTTATTGTGCAATAACTGATCCACTTTAAGAGCTTGAAACAACCAATAATGGTTTCCACTGCTGTTATTTAGTGCCACTTCAAAAGAAGGAAAAAATCCTGTAAAAATTGCTGTTAATTCTTGGGGCGGTTACTATTAGCAGAGTGGTAGAATGACATGAGGTTACTTAAAACTACTTAAAGTTCTGACACTGAAAGCCTTATCTTTGTGTAGAAGACAACTTTTAACTAATTTTATTTGCTTCCTTACTGTTTACCCATCCCTCTATAGAAAAGTGCCTTATTTTAAGCAGTGTTTTTTGTCTTTGTATTGACTCCTCTCAGTCATACCAAGAAAAGTTCTCTTCTGTTTCATATTAACCAAAATGCAATAAAAGTACTGATCTTCTGAAAGCAATTAGGATGTGCAACTGGGAATGGATGAACGACCTTACTTGTATTATGGGGAAGATGGAAAAAATCTCTTTTCCTTCTCCTTCCCTCACTGAGTGTATTTTCAGTTAGCCTGGTGAACATGCATTTGTTCCAGTGGAGCAAATTGGAAGTCATTGGAGGTTTTATGTGGTCAAATAGACATTTAGTGGATATGTAATATCCCATTTTGCTATGCTTGGAATCTCTTGACTCCTTTGCCATTTCCATCTACTAAAACTCTTTATAATATGTCAAGGTCTTTAATCAAAAATAGATTCAAATATAACAATATAATATACAAAAGTTTATAAGATTTTAAATTGTGTTAGGAAGACACACAAGGGCTGATTTCTTTAAAAGAAGTGTATAATAAACCAATAAAATATTTATTTTGCCTATAATCTGTGTCAAGTGTTTTTCATTGTGCATGGTTTACTGTTAAGCAAAATAAGTTACACAGATTTGGTCAAATAGTTCACACAATGGAGAGCAGCAGGAAAACTCAGGACTTGGGTTTCGAAAAGCTTTCAGATGCTCAGGGGACCCTGTATGGTAAGGAAATGGGAGAGAGTAATTTGAGAGAAACGCTGGCACTTAAAACCAAACTCTTAAAAGTTGTTGGCTCCTGTTGCAGCTCCAAGAATTTGGTTGGTCTTGATCTCGCTTCAGGGTTTGTCCCTGTGAGGAGAGCCAGAGCATTCTTGAAACCCATAGCCTACATCTTTAAAAGTTGAGATACAAACTCCGACTCCTCTTATGAATGGTAATCCCTATGAGGTGGTAAGATGCAGTAGGTTTCAGCTTTCCTTTGCAGCTTGCATGAGTACACAGTTCCGTTCCAGAGTGCCACTGGAGTGTACCCAGCCAGACCAAAGCGCCTTCAACCTTCCTTCGCAAATGTCCAAACCCAAAACCTACTCAGCTGCAGCAGCAGAGGAACCCCTTATCCTCCAGCCAGATTAATTACCACACCTTACTGTTAGTGTAGACCCTGTGCCCGTGTACTACTTAACGTGACATTCCAAGAAAGGTGTCAACTGTGGCTCTCACAGAGTGATGGAGGAAAGGAGTTCAGGAGCCGGTGGCTGGCTGGCAGCGTCCCCTGTGGGTGCGGCAGCCAGGCTCCTCGTCCTTACAGCAAGAAGAGTCACTTGGAGGTAACATCCTGGTGTGTCTGGGGCACTTCAGCTCATAGCTTGTAAGAACATTTGATCTCAGCAACACACAGTCTAATGTTTAATATATCCTGAGAAATGAAAGATAATGCCAATTTTTCATGCAGCTGATGGAAGACAGATTTGTGAGGTTCTGGCATAATTTAAAATAAAGACATTTCAAAATGACATTTCTAAAAACCATACTGAAACTAATGAATATACAAGCACCTATTTTTCCATAATCTTTAGAACAGATTTTTTGCTAACATTTTCTGAGACATATTTACCTAGATATAAGAACATTTATAAACTCGAGTTTAAAAAAAAAAAAAAAAAAAGGTAGTGCACTGCTGTCATATATGTCAAGCTGGGCTGGTATCAGCCTCTGTTGACAGTTTGGCTTGTGCCTTAGGAACAGCTGTCATTACTGGGCACACGCCTAACCTGGGTGGCTTGCCCTTTAGTAATGTCAATTCAGCTGTAATGGTTTTCTGAGCATGGACAGTTTTTCTTTTGTTTAATGACTGAAACTGCTACTTTCCTTACAAATTAGTTTTGTCTATTTTTTCTGCCAGGCTGCAATTTGATAGGAGTTCTATGCAGATTAAAACAGCTTTATTAGTGGCTGATAAATATTGGTCAATCAAATTTGCTGTGAATAAAGCCAGCAAGCAATGCCAGAGATATTTTGTATGCCTATCTAAACTTCACTGTGACAGTGTTCTTTGTGGCTGCCAGTTGGCTGCAGGAATATAAAGACAGGGGCTGTATTTTGGAACCCCGAAAGCTAGCTGTTTTCTGTGGGTACTGGACCGCTGCATCCCTGTTGGTAGCAACATCGACTTGTCTATAGATGTGTCTATGGCACACTAGGTTTGTGGACCTAGTGTGGAGAACTGGAGAATTTTTTAATTTATTTTTTTAAGGTGAGTGAAAGCATGTTTCTGTCGCCCACTGTTGCGGTGAAAAGCTTCAAAAATTACTCCTGTATTGATGTGCAGGCCATCCCAGCATCTGGAGACTATAGCTGGAAAGGTGGGAGCAGCCCCTGCACTGTTTGGGTTACTGCTGCCATGCCCATGAGCTGTTGCTGCCACTCGCCCACAGCACCATGTGTGTGAGTCCTGAAAAAGAAAGGACTGAGGATGTCCATGGACCAGCTACATGGCCAGGAGTCATTACGTGGGAGGAGAGGCTCATGCTGCTAGTAGTTTCTGCAATGCTGTTTGGAAAGAGGACTTAAAGTGGCCCTGCCCTTGCTGAAAGCACTGATGGGCTCTTGAGGCTCTTTCAGGCACTTTTGCTGACCACGACCTTCACAGAGGGAAGGCTGCCCTGCATCTTCTGGTTTCTCTCAAATTGTGTGGCAAGCGAGCCCTGGGCACCCTGCTTTAAGAAAGCAAGTGATGCACAAGATGCTCTAGGTTATGTGTTTCCTAAGGGCCAGTTTGCTTTGATTACTGTCTCTTTTAAGGTGAGAATTTAAAGCCTTGCTGATACAGTCCAGCTACTGCTGCTCACCAGTATTGCTCTACTGAGTCTTGAGGAGCAGCATTTGTATGGCCTTTCGATTTTGCATACCTCTGATCAAATGGCTTGCACTTGAAATACCACATAAGCCAGGACGTTTTAATTCAGTTATACCACAGATTAGTCTATTTCAATGAAACTGGCCACAGGAAAATACTGATTAGGGCAACTGAAGCAGGGCCTTATTTGGAAACAAGTAATTCAAGCCATGACTAGCAGTGTAAAACAAGATAATGTCTAAACTACTGGAAAATTTCTCTTTTTGAGGGTTTTTTCAATAGGAAACAAACCCACAACTCTGGATCTTGGATTATGCCATAAAAGAGAGTAACTGCTGGTTAGATGGCTTCAGTCCAATGGAACACTTTCTTCTGAATTAACATGGTAATGCCAAAACAATACATTATTTGATTTTCACGAAAAACAAGAAACTCATATTAATAAC
This sequence comes from Thinocorus orbignyianus, assembly GCA_013400375.1. Classification (NCBI taxonomy): domain Eukaryota; kingdom Metazoa; phylum Chordata; class Aves; order Ciconiiformes; family Thinocoridae; genus Thinocorus; species Thinocorus orbignyianus. Next base: position 1,267,032 of record VXBW01005897.1, on the reverse strand, counting down.
ATGGCATAACGCAAATTTACTTTGATATTTCATATGTGATTTTAGATGCGATGGTAATCCTTCTTTTTCATGCCATAGGATAGTATTGATCAAGATTGCTATAACAAAAATTGTAATAATAACAGACAAGGCAATTAAAAAAAAAAAAAGAGAAAAGAAAGAAACAAAAATCACTTGATAATTCTAAAGAGCTTGTGTATCAGGCAATTCTGCACAGATGCTTGCTGAGTGATGGTGAATATTATATACAGAAATGTATTTCTCTTTTTTGACAGGATAAAAGGGGAAAGCATGGACAATGGTTAAGTAATTAAATGGCAGCAATGAGACAGCATCACAATAAAAAGCAAGAATTGTCTCAGTGAGTAGCTGTTTTGCTTGCTGTGAAGTCCTTGGTACAGATACCTGCTTTCCTGGGTGTTTTTAATTTGTAAATCTTTGTATAATGAAAAGTTTCTCACTTTTGGGTTTTGGTTTTTTTTATTTTCTATCGAACTGTTTTCCACTAGTTATTTGCTACAATACATTAGGGAGTTTTAGAGTAAATATTTTAAGAAAACATTTACAAAACTATTTCTGTTTTGTGTGTTCAGCTTTAGTTTTAGATTTTGGTTTAGAAGTATCACAAAGACAGGGGAAATTATTTTGAAGGGCAATGTCCCGTACTAAAGACTGAATAATGCAGGTTTTAAATATGTACTTAATAAGTTAGATATCATTATTACTGGGCGGGCGGGGCACAGAAAAATTTACATCTAGACATATTTTTGCACTGGCATCAGTGATGGAACAAAATCTTGGCAAAGTGAATGGTTATTGTTAAGTACAAGGAGGTAGCAGTGCAGGCTCACGAAACGCTTGGAGTTTTGTTGCAGCTAGTAACATTCCTGCTGCTCCCAACACTTGTATAAGAAATAGCAAACAAATGTGCCCTGGACAGCACCCTCCAGGTGAAGACGTCCAACAAACTCCACTGCTCCCACATGGGTGCTGCAGACACCACCCTGGGGGGCACTGTGACTTCTCTAGGCCTAGCTTGTCCTGAGGTGTAGGAAGAGGCAAGGAAAAAGGGAAATCTAAAGAATCTCAGCTGAAAACAATCAGAATTTTAAAAACATGTTCTGAATTTGGCATACTGAGCTTTTATAGCCCAGTGGATGACTTTCCATTTTTAGCCTGGTAGCATCTGTTTGTACACTGTTTCTAACTCAGACTCTGAAACTGTAGAAGTTAATTCCTTGTTCAGCTTCTCTGTGTTATATATTTCGACTTTTTTTTAAAAAAAAAAATCACAGTCAAAACTCAATTTTGCATTTAAATTGTTTAATTCAATGGTACAGTCAGTCAATTTTTCCATTAAAGATTTATTATGGAAATAATATAGTTTATTAGTAATAATCTATGTGAACTGCCAACAGTAGTTCTGTTTATTGAAAGATATATTAGATTTACCCTCTTTCTGGTAAGGAAGCAAATTCTAGTACGACTTTCTTTTGAAATACCTCCCTAAAACCAGTACCAGAATTTTGGTTTCTGCACTATTGAGCTATAGTCCATAGTGGACATGGATCTTTTGACTGTCTAATCAGATTATGACCCATTAATCCAGCTCATTTCCTATGTTTTAGATGTGTGTATTCTATGGACAGTAGTGGATAACACCTACTGGTAAATGCCTGTACATTGCTCAACAGTTTGTAGAGCTATGAGCCCCAGAGGAAGACTTGGATAGATAGTATCAGTTCTTATGCCATCAGACAGAGGTAACCTTAAACCGATTATGATTAAAATTATACTGCTAAGGAATGCTTATCTCAACTAAAGGATTGTCTAAATAGAAATAGCTATATTAAGAATGTCCAAGCCTTCTGTTTGATGGATGTACATTGGTGATGAAAGTTTGGGTTAGGCTGTTACTAAGCCAACAGCTCTTGCTGAACGTCCTGCCAACTCTGCTGCTGCTCAACAAGACTTTCTGTTCTTCTTCTTGACCTGCCTGCAGCAGTACTTACCACTCACGAAACAGACATGATCTGCTATATGTTCTCCCACCCTTGCAGATTTTAAATTCTTTGCATTTTCTGCATTTAAATAGCAAACTGTTTCCAGCTATTGCGTGGGAGCTGCCCTGATTGCAACGCCTGCATTTAGCTATTCTGAAAGGAAACTTTCAGGGTTGTTTTGAGTATGTCATTGTTTATACTTGGGAGGCTTGCATTTGATTTTAGCACCTATGAGCAATGCCCTGTGTTGAGCCCCAAGAGGAAAACCTGTCTGTGAACAGATATGGTGTGCACAGCAAAGACCATATCCAGCATTCATGACCAAAACCAAGAGCTGCAAAACTGGTGCCTCTGTATGGACTAAGGCAATGAGAAAAATGTTTGTTGGTTCATTAGAAAAAGGCAGAAGGAAAGGCCATGATAAAGTCCCCTTTGACTGTCACAGAAAGCTAATAAGCAACACACAGGAAGCAATGTACTCTGTAGCCTTCTTGTGTGCCAGTGGCTACCACGGGGATTAAAGTTATGTCCTAAGAGACATGCTGGAAGGAGTCCCACTTCCTTTGCTCTGTGAAAGCAGCCTGGTGGATCAGAGAATTGTAACCGAGTGCTTCCATGCATCCAGACTGGTGAAATTAGGAGCTAAAGCCATAAATAGGTTGGCTTCACAAGAAGCTCCAGTTCTCTCTCCTCTCCTCACCTGGCTGATGTTACAGTAGTCCCTGACCACAGCAGAGAAGCTGAGACTAATCCCAGGAAGAAGAGAAGTTGTGTAAGGATGGTGCAGGACAGACACCCTTGAATTCCCTTCCCAGCAGCCTCTCTCTGGCTGGGAAAAATATTATAAACCTCCCCTAACACAACAGGGAGTATCTTAAGCAGGAATTTTGTCATGAGTACTCTGATAGCTCATCACTGCAGTTGGGTGTATTAAAAGGCAGTGCTTCATACCACAACCTATTGAGTGACATAGGAAGGAAAGATCATAGACAGTCATTCTTATTTTTCCTTCCATGATAATTTTAGCTGAATCATGAAGGAATTTGAAACATTGTGGGGAGTGCACTAAAAACAGAAGATGAGCTAAAAGGATTTGGCAGTACTTAAATGCATTTCATCTCTTCCCCAGACTATGATGCAGTCTATAGAAAATGCAAGCACACTTTGCCCGGAGACATCTAGTGCTGTAAATTAGGTGTAAGAGTGAGCTGATGTAGTAATCCTGAAATGCTATATCTGAGTGCGCTCTGAAATATGCCACTTATACTATTTTAAAAATACTTTTATTGTTATAGCGCATGTGAAGATTGCTGGGCAGCCAGCTCCAAACAGGCAGAGAGGAGAGCTGCAGAGAAGTATCTCCACATCGCATGATTGGTAGGCCTCTCTCCGAGGCGTAGGAGCCCCATTAAGGATTTGTCCTTGTGTCTTGTCCTCTCCTGTTGTCTGGTTCCCTTCCGAACCTGCCAAGAAGCAGTGTTGTTGGTTTGTTTCTTCATATGGTTGTTGAGCTTTTTTCTCAGATACCATTGCTAGCAACAACTTTGAGACATGATTCCTTTAGACAGCAATATCCAGCAATCTACAGCTGAAATGCACCTCTGTAATCCTTTGAACATTTAATGTTTTAATATTTTTTCACTACCTGGATGTGGTTTTTCAAGTGATTTTATCATTAACATGAGAATTGTAGCTCCTGTAATACAGTAACATTCACTCTAATTGAAGCATAATTTAATGCATGAAGTTTCATAGACAGCTATAAGAGATATTTTACGGCAATCAGTTTTTTCATAGAGAAATCTGGTATTTAAAATATGCTATTTATTAGTGTATATATAATAGCAAAACAGCTGGAAAACATTTTTCTCATGCTATCAGGGACTGAGAAAACCAATTTTTTTTTCTTTCAAGTATGAAAATTTATCAGAGAAAAAAGACAGCTTCAGATCCCTGTGTATGTTCTCCCCCTGGGTGTATCCCTGTGTGTCTGCTGTGTCTGAAGATGTCATTGAAGTTATTGGCATGTCTACTCATGAAGGACTTTTGAAATCAGATAATTAGACTGTCCTGAAAACAACTCTCTGATTGTCCTTAGTGAAAGTGGCGTGTGCCTCTCTTCCTTTACTGTCTCAAACTCTTAGTTGTACCAGCAGAGCTGCTGCAATTGTGCTCTGGCTCTAAACATCTGTGGAAGTCTATAAAGAAAATTGTTCATCTTTGTAATAACAGTGAAAGCTTAAAAATAATTGTATGAAACACTGAGCATTGCTATTCTGTGCACCTCTTTCATTTGCTGCGGTAAATATAACTGAGCATTTCAACTTAACACTGTAAATATTCAGAATAACCTGATCTCAGGCCCTGCTTCAAGCCGCAGGTTGGACCAGGTATCTCCAGAAGTCCCCTCCAAGCAGGAGTCTTCTCTGGTTCTACAACTCTGAGTTAGTGCCAGCTACGCTACCACAGTAAATCTAACAGGGAAATTGCCAGCTACTAGCTATCAGCTGGAAACCGATATGGTACACAGTAGGTTTGATCTGGATGAGGAGGAAAATTTCAGCTCTCACTGAAAGTTATTTTTGATCATAGAGTGAACTGGGTCTTTAACTTTTAGAGAATCCTCATCTCCTGAACTTTATCAGGTTCTTCATAAACCAGCTAGCAAGTGTGCTTGCCTCAGTTCAGAAATACCCTGGTTTCCCAATAATATGTTAACAGTTTTCATTTTTATAAATCAAAGCCAAACAAATATTTAGTCTCTGACTTGCTGATTTATTCAGCTGTGTACGGCCTGTGCATTGTTCTTAACCATGATCCCCATTCCTTCTCTGCCTCCTCCACTGCCACAGGTTGGGGAAAATAGTGACTCTAAATAAATCTATGATGAACTGTGAAAATCTCTAGTGCTTTCGGTGGCCTTAACAAGAAACACATTTTGAAATTCCTCTGAGGTTTGGTGATGTACACTCTCAGCTTTGAATTCAGCTGCTTCTCTCTTTCCTTAGTGCAATCTGTCAGGCACACTCAAGTTATTTCTCCTCTCTGTGACTTTCATCTGCTTGGTCTTCCTTTGGTCTGGTTGTGTTAAGAGAGTTCACAGGCCCTCCAAAAACCTGACCAAAATGCACTTTGTTTCCACAGGTAGCCTCATCCCAAGTAAAACTGATTCTGTGATGGACTGGGCCAGTCTGGGTTTTCCTGCTGTACCTCATTTTCTTTTTCTTCCCAGTTGGTGGTGATGTGCAATGGGAGATTGGCCTGAAGCCCTTTGGCTTAGAGCTAAACTTTCAGCATAGCCTTTTCAACTGGCTCTAAGGCATTTTCCATAAAGGGATGCAGTTTTGGGATCAAGCACACCTTTGTTGCAGGACTTCTGCTCTGCTGCATGGCAGGGGACAGGTGCTCTAAGCAAAGAGGTAAGGTTAAGTCTGTGGTTGCTGTGTACCATTTCATACCCATCTTTTGAATTAATGAAAAATGGAAACCAATTATGTTCACCAAAGGGTGTTATCGGTATGATTAACCAAATTCTTTCTTGGTCTTGGAAGAAGGCACAGATTTTGTACAGAATCACAGAATGATATGGGGTTGGAAGGAACCTCTGGAGATCATCTACCCCCCTGCCAAAGCAGTCCTCCTAGAGCAGGTTGCACAGGAACTTATCCAGGTGGGCTTTGAATCTCTCCAGAGGTGGAGACTCCAACACCTCCCTGACCAATCTGTTCCAGTGGTCTGCCGCCCTCAAAATGAAGAAGGTCCTCCTCATGTTTAGATGGAACTTATGTACAAGTTTGTGCTCATTTCCTCTTGTCTTTGTGATGGGCACCACTGAAAAAAGACTGGCCCGTTCCTTTTGAGACCCACCCTTTAAGTATTTATAGGTGTTGTTCAGATCCCACTCAACCTTCTCTTCATCAGACTAAAAACACCCAAGTCCCTCAGCCTTTCCTCATAAGAGAGATGCTCCAGGGCTCTAATTATCTTGGTGGTCCTTTGCTGTACCCTCTCCTTTGCTGTACCCTCTCCTTTGCTGTACCATCTCCTGTTCTTGAACTGGGGAGCACAGAACTGGACACAGTACTCCAGATGGAGCCTCACCAGGGCAGAGTAGAGGGGCAGGATAACCTCTCTTAATCTGCTGGTCACACTCTTCTTGATGCACCCCAGGATGCCATTGGCTTTCTTGGCCACAAGGGCACATTGCTGGCTCCTGGTCATCCTGTTGTCCACCAGGACTCTTAGGTCTTTTTCCTCAGAGCTGCTCTCCAGGAGGTCAGCCCCCAACCTGTACTGGTGCAGGGCTTTATTCCTCTCCAGGTGCAGCACCCTACACTTGTCCTTGTTGAATTTCATCAGGTTCCTCTCTGCCCAACTCTCCAGCTTGTCCAGGTCTTGCTGTATGGTGGCACAGCCTCCTGGTGTGTCAGCCACCCCTCCTAGTTTTGTATCATCAGCAAACTTGGTGAGGGTATATTCCAGCCCTTCATCCAGGTCATTGATTAAAATATTGAAGAGGACTGTACCCTGAAGTAGAATTTGGCCCTCCTAATTTTAGCCATCTAAAAGTGATCTTACTAATCTGAGTCATCTTTACTTTTTCTAGGGTTAACGAAGAGAAGTTGTAATCTCCAGTAAACACTATATTCCACTTAAGTCGGACAGCCCTTTGAGGCGCCTAGCATGAGGGAGCCCAGAGAGCTGGCTTAAATATGAATATTCTTGGTATCTGAAATCATGTGACATGGAGCCCACCAGAAGGGATTGTAGTCTGAATCTGCAAACCCAGCCTAAGGTACAATTCAATTTAGCACACCAGACAAGCTTCATGGAAGCACAGGCATCTGTGTAGCATCCCCATCAAAAACCTTCCTGGGAGAGGGTTAGAAAAGAATTTGAAAGCACAAAGGCAATTGTTTGATATGTGAGAAGACTAGAGCGGTTCTGGCAGACTGTAACAGAGATGGAATTATTGCATCCACCCCTCCTGCTACCTCCACCCCCAAAATCTGAAAACTTCCTGATTTGTGTTCATCAATAATTAAGAGCCCATCAGCAATACTCAGAGGGAGCTTGCATTGCACTTCTGAGCAGCCAGTTAGTAATGTACAGTGGAGAGATCCTCTTTTTCAAATCCCAGGGCTCCAGGCCATGCAATGCTAGTATTGCATTTTCAATTAGCTTCTGAGTGAAAGCTTGGCATATGTAGAAGTGAACTGGTACACAATTAGCTTATTGTTCCTTTCAGCTTTGTGCTGAGAGGATCTGAAGGACTGCAGAAGAGAGGGGAGAGGGGGAAAAAAACAATAAAATACCCAAGCCGGTGACATCTCCGTGGATGTGGAATAAGGGAGTTGCTCAGCTCACGCAGATTCCCGTGCTAAGTCTGGAGTTACAGCTGTTACTGAGGAGCACCCAGACTGGCTGTGGGGAGGGTGCCCAGGGAGAGGCGAAGACCAAGTGTCAAGCTCCAAGCTCTCCTCTCGTCTGACTCGCCTCAGCACCACGATGGAGCCCAACAGCCCTAAAAAAATACAGTTTGCTGTGCCACTGTTTCAGAGTCAAATAGATCCCGAGGCAGCTGAGCAGGTAAGGAAGATGAGTTTCTTTCAGTGTTTTTAGGGAATGGGGTTGGAATGGGGACAAGATATGGGGTGAGTACAGGTAATACTTGTGGCCTAAAGGCTTTTCTAATTTATAGTAATCTGACTATAGATTAAATGCTCTGGAGGCTATAGCCATATCTAGATACACCCAAAGAGCGAGGAGGATAAGTCCTCTAGTCAGAATAAGGCTTCTTTACCTTGGCTAGGTTTATTCAGTATATATTTGTTGTGCCTTTTCTATAACTGGACTTGTACCCTAATAACATATGCTTCACATGAATACACATGCTCAACAAATCAACTAAAGTATATTGTCTAAGCATAAAGCAAAACATGACGCTGATAAGAGGTACCTAATGGAAATAATGCGTAGAAGATAGCTTACCATTCATTTTAACACAGAAAATGTGACTTATGTTTTGCACAATAGTTATCACTTCATTTACCTCTTGTATTTTTATACAGTCTTTATGTCATTGTTACAATGTTTTATATATTTGAAAAATATATACATGTGGAAATATGCCTGACTTATGTCTGCATTGGAACTGTGTGTGCTATTTTAGGTTTGACTCACTTCCAAAACACACACATACATATAATGTATATAGCAATAGAGACGTCTAAGAAGGAAAAGATATCTATTATTGTATATAGATATGCATAAATGCACATAAAGAAGGACACGGGGAATCTTATGAGAAAAGCTGGATGAATCATAATTAGGTGACCCAGTATAGTTTTCTCAGTGCAAGTCCTTCTTAACATTTGCTTCTATTTTGGTTAGTCTAGTTTTAGGTGATACCAGGGGAATATTATAACCTTGACAGCTCCAAACCACTAGCTTTAGGACAGGTATCTGGTTTCCCGAATATTCTGATGTTGTGTCTCTTAAAAGGCGGCTGCCTTTGCCAGAAAATGATGAGCTGTGAATGACCACTGAACGAAGAAATGCTAGAAGGGTGCAGGGGAGAATTGCTGCAAGGTTTCATTTTGTCCATAGGTACTTCTGAGCTTCAGGATGGTCTGTATCTCATAGTCCTGCAATGAATTAAAGAAGGATGTGTTCTGATATTTTTCTGAAATCTGTGAGAACGATAGGATTAGAATTTCCTGGAATTCCCATGGCTTTTGAAATGCTGTGGCCCAAATTATCCCCAGTATTTATGGGCAGTCCATTTTTTTATGTTGTGAGTTTAATTCCAAATGCTATAGAGTTTCACTCTCAGTGTATGGTGAAACTGTCAGATACAGTTATGCTAATCTGGAATAAACCCATTAGCCCTGATGATGTAATTTTCCATTTACACCTCTGAAAGCAAAATTTGAACCCAGCTAAATACAGAAGTTGGCTTAGCAACTAAAAAAGAACAAACACACTGACATTGAGGGTTTGTGTCAGAATGGTTTCTAGCTAAAATACTCTTCATCCCTCTCTTGAATTCAGTAGAATATCAGTAGCCTGGAGGCTTTAGTGAAGCAACACAAAGCTTTCAGTACAAATGTGTGCACTAGAGGAGGGTAGGCCAATATCATGCAGTTCAACCAGTGTTAACAGAACAAAAGTACTTAACCAAACAAGCTCTGAATAAGGATGCAATTCAGGATTACATATTGATATGTAAAGGACTGTTGTGTAGTGTTTGAAAACATTCTTTTGGGATTCTTAAGTATTGTTTTTCTTTAGTTAAAGAACAGTAGTAACACCTCTGGCTACAGTTTAGAAATATCATCCATTCAGTGGAAGACATACATGCAGTATCAACTTTCAATTGCATTTACAAAATATTGATTACTTGTGAGAGCTATGACAGTACTAGATATTTGCACACGTAAGCTCACAAACTACTGCAATCACTTTCCTGAAGCAAAGTTAAATGTCAGTATTTTAAGATATGACTGGTATGTGTCAGCAATACGTGTCAAAAAAAATATTCAAGAAAATTGCAAATCCTAAAGGTATTTTGGAAAGATCTCCTCCGTGTCTTTGCTTTCTGTGTATAAGCAGCAACATGACCCTGATTACTGTCAGGCCAGATGAGCAGTCAGTAAGAGAGTGACCTGCTTTTTAAATATTTTCTTTTTTAACTTTGCATGGTCTATAGTCAGAAGTGCATCAGATGGATTTTTTGCTTTGCTTTGAGTGCACGGCAGTTGGTGGACCCTAATGACTCTCCTTGGTTTATGCATATTACAGATCAGGAAAAGAAGGCCTACACCAGCATCACTCGTCATCATGAACGAACATGTGCCCCCAGGTAAGTGCCAACATACCTTCTACACCATTGAACTTGTATACAGAGAATTTCTTGCCATTTGGTTTTATTAACTACATGGTTTTAAAATCCAGCATTAATTTCATAGCACTGCATATAAAATAATGGCTCTTAGAACAATTTGGAGCAAACCCCGTGAATACATATAACTCTTGGCCTCCAAATAATATCAATAGTTTCAGGATTTTATCTTCCATGTAAACACTTTGTTGTATGTACAAGGGTTGTTGTATGACCCCGATCCAGCACTTCCATCCACAAGCCTTTTCTTTCCCTGAGTGGTTACTTTGGAGATCCACGAAGTCATAGTCTTTGTTTTCTGGTCTCTAGTGATGCTAGGGTGGCTCCAGGGACAATTCAACAAAGTGAATTGCTTCTGCAATACAGGTTATTGTCTAGGTTTCTGGTGAAACATGTGATGATTGTTTTCATTATTCCTTTTTCACTGTGGATACATTATCTTTTGACTCCTCCCAGAAGATTCTCTGTGGGATGGGACAATTTGAGGTTGCAACATACTTTGTCACATAAATGTGACTTCAGAAAGACTCTTTAATAAGCTGTTTAGGGAGTACTATAAGCAAAAAAGCTCCATGAAAATGGATTGCAGGAAAAAATCCTCGAGATATAACCCCTTTGAAACATACTACCTACTTTATATGAAACTTTTCTTTTTTATAGTGCTCTGCAACACTTCTTTCCTGCCTTCTCTCTTCATCACCTGAATTTTTTTTAAAAGCAGCTCAGTCTTTTTCTCACTGATGTGTCATTTAAGTCATTACTTTATGCACTGCCACCTCAGTAAAACAAAACCACCCTTGCTCTGCTAGGATCTCCACTTAGAAGAAGGTTTCACAAGAAACCTTTGAGCCCTACTTTCGGGGTTGATCTCCATGCAGCACAGTACAGAGATAAGGGAGATTCACGCCTGACATATAGCTCAGGTTATATTCTCTTGACCCTGAGTGTGACCCATGAGTTTGCTGCAGGGCTAACACCAATCCTAGTTTGGAGAGTAGCTTTGTGGCCTGAATTTCAGGCCATTCAGCTCTTAGTAAAGGTGCATGAAAGACCAGCCTTAGACTGACTTTCCTCTCCTTAATAGGGTATACAGTGGCTGTGTTGCTAGGCCTTAATTTAAAGCAAATCCACCTTGACCGTTAATGTCTTTTGCAATTCATTTTGTACACTTTGTACTGTCATATTTCCTTTTATAAACAGATACTTGGTACAGTACCAAATCAAAACCAAACAGAGAATAAGAACTCTTTTTAATTTACAGGAAATTTTACTGTAAACAAAGTGGTGCATGTCTGTTATCTCCTTTCCTGCAATGTTCATAATAAATCTTTAAATAAATCATTTTTATTATGAGTCAGAATTGCTGCAAGTATCAGTCAACTTCCATATAAGCTCAAGGGCTGGCATATTCACCTTCTTCATTTATTTATATTTATTCATTTAGATATTATCCCATCTTACAAGATAGTGAAAACTAATATAAATTAAGGTATTCTTGGTTAAATTATAACCCTGGGGTGTTTTTTTTAATTTTCCATAAAGTCAGATTAAAAGTAAAAGCTTTAATAGCACCTTCATTTTCCTGCACCTCACCCTGTGGTTTATGCATGATCCCATGTGCATATTTCCATACAGTATGCTTGATATGGACGACTGTTTTGAATGTGGTGGGCACATGTAGCTGTGTAAACCCACTGAGTACAAGGACTGCAAAGTTTTACAACAACATAAATAGTGAAAAACATCCTTATGATCTTCTTGTGTACCTTCAACTTTCAGAGGAGTCAGCTAGTCCCAGGGGCTCTTGACAGCTTAAACTCCAAATACTGGTCTCTGATTGGATTTTGAATAGAATTCAGTGTGATGCTGAATAATGATTTTTCTCCAAAAATGTTAAATTCACCACTGTACATGTTTACAGTGAATAAAATAATAATAGTAAGTGTGTGAACTTGAAACTCCGGGAAATTGATTTAGAAGCATGATTCCAGAGGTCAACAGGGAAACCGAGCAGCAGAGAATTGAAGTCATTCTGTCAAAGCCACAGATTAAATTAGAGCTGGGCTAGACCAGAATTCTGTCTCCTGAATTTTACCCACTGGAGTACTCCAGTTCCCTCATTAGGAGCAAACAGCTAGTGAAGAATATGCTTCCAAGGGTTTGAAATGTGTGCTCTAGTGCAATTCTAAATGTTTGGATGCCCCTGTGAAGTTTACTCAAATTATCTAAGCTTCTTTTATTTTGAAAAATTGAGACAAGCATTTTCTATGAATAAGACTTTTCTATCGTCTTCTGTTGCAGCTGCTTCTGATTGCAGCAGGGAAAAAAAAAAAAAAAAGGCAGAATTTTTGTGGTATTCTGGTGTTCTGGATGCAGACTCATCTGGCAACCAGAAGGCAGTAAAATGTGTTTGGACATTTCAGAACTTTATAATAAATTCAGTTCGAGTTGTGCCATACAAAGATCCAAAATAGTTGTTTTCTTCTAAGTCTTCTCATCCATCCCTTATGCCTAGTACAGCTCTGAAAGGAATCTGTCTTCACTGATTTAGGTCAAGTCCATTGTGCTATGAAGTGAAGATGGAATATCTACTAAGGCTAAGTTATTTTGTATCTATGACAGCTACTCAAAAGCTATAAGAGTCTGCTTGGCTTTCTTGCTTCCAAGGAGACAGTAAGAGCTAGACCACACTAAATGATTTAAAAACAGGTGGTAAATGTGACTGCAGGAGCTAATATCCAACCTTTAGTATCATTGACTGGTGCATTTTCTCCTGTTCACTCTGGTTGGCATCATCTATAATTGCAATAAAAGTCAACAGAAGAGAAATTGAATTGCAGCAGCAATAATAATTGCAGTGGACAATCAGGGCTTGTGAAGCAATGAATAAACCCTTTACTCCTTCTGTAAGTGCTCTATGATGGGTCATATCACATCTGAGCAGAAAAGCTAGTATTAGAAAGTTGACACTCAAGTTATGAAGTTGCCTAACTCTATTGTGCATGAGGTGCCATCAATGGTAATATCTTGTGAGCATCTGATGTTTGATTTCATGAAATATCATCAGTTTTACTTTTGCTTGAAATTATAAGACCCTTTTACTATGTGTGAAAGGAAACCCAAATATTAGCGGACAGAACTACAAAAAAGTGCAGCATCTCCTCCTGTGTAGGATGCCTGTATGGGTTGCTGGGATAAGTCACTCATATCCTGCTATAACCACAGTTGCTCTATGTCTGTATTTGAAAAAAAGGAACATTAGCATATGCTTAGTTTTAAAGATACATTTAACTATTAAGCCTCACAAGAGCTTAATCCAAAAATTGCAAAAGCGCTCCAGCTTCCTCGTTCTCTTGCAATACCCTTGGAGCCACCAGAAACTGAAAGTCACCATACCCTGAAAGCAACCTTGCACAGCAGACTATATGTAAAAATCAGTTCTTGTTAGCTGAAATAAAAGTTTAACCATGCTTTAAACTAGCAGGATATCACACTGCAATGGCTCAAGTTGCAGCTGGTGGCAATGTAGAGAAGTGCTGTTTGAGGGAGGAAGGCATGTCAGCCCACAAGTCAGGTTTAGTGCCATTAGGTCTTGCTGTGATCAGAAAACTGCCTGTACGGCCTGGCCTTGTAAGAGAGCCAATGCAACATCAAGCAGTCTGGCTGGCAAAGGCTCTAACACCTGTGTGAACGTGTTTGTTCTTCTTGAAGAATTAGAATATGGGCAAACATTTGGACAAACTTCTGCATTTCTGAACTTTCTATGTATTTGCTGTTTCCAACTCTCCTTCCTACGCAGCTGCATCTTTTGCCTTCCTTGCTTGTGGTGTAAATGTTACTTGGTGTTTGAAAATAAGAAAAAAGTAGCAATGTGTTTTGATAATTCTTCTCCAGAGTAGCCTTTTTGTATGGTGCAAATCTCTTTTCAAGGCAGAAAGGGCATATATTATTACTGCAAAAGCAATCTTAAACATGTATTCCAAGTACAACTCAGTACATCCCAGTATTCGGAAGGCTGGAACTCATAACTGGAGGATGTAAGCAAGATGTACCTCTCTCCAGACAAGGAACTTGCTTGCAGCCTGTCTTTGGGCATTAGCAGCTTTTATGTCTTATTCCCAGCCGGTTTTCCGTTGGCCATATTCACACCTTGCAGCTCACTGCCAGTTTCCCAGAGGTCTCACTATTTAGTGCAGTAACAAACAGTACAGTCAGATGGGTGGTGGGAGGAAAAACTGTTCTTACACCTGTGGCAATCCCATGTCAACCCAACGTAAATTAGGTTTTTCCTGCTAAATTGATTCTAGACACTCCCAGACTTTCCCCATACAATAGTTCTTACTATCATGTACAGATGTGTTTTTCTGATGGTTCAAACTGTACCAGCACCACAGCTCTGAGGGGATAAATGTGATGTGCTTTACCCATCATTAATGTTTGTGACTAGTATTTGTTAGATTATGCTTCTAGGTGGATGAACGTGTTTGTCTTTTTTTTCTCTCCCAAGACAAAATAAACTGGGATCAAAAAGGACATATTGGGTAGGAGGCAGCTGTTTCTGGAGTTGTAAAGCAGTCCTGCTACACTTTCTCAGGCAAAAGTCACACTGAAACTTGACTCAGCAGAGAACTCTTGGTCTCACAGCTCACGAAAACCGGTATATTTTTCGAAAGCTTGAGATTCTGGTAGGACATACCTTTTACTTTAGTTTAGGAAAAAGAAAGTAAGTGTCCTGGTTTCCAGTAAGGAGGTCAGCTCCCCCCTGCCTCTACCAGCCACAGATATCCCACGCCATGTGCCTCAGTCTCAGCGGGCAGCAGGCAGCTGGCCGGAAAGGGCGGGGCCACAACCGGAAGTGGACGTGGTGACGTCACGGCGTAGGTGTATATCCGGGCAGGTGGCGGCGGTTGGCGTGGCGGGGATTGTGGTTGGTATTGTGCTGGTGTTTGTGTTCTTTATCGTGTTGCTGTTTCCCTGCAATACCTGTTGTTCCGGTAAACGGTTTCTTATCCAACGCACGAGTCTGCCTTTTCCTTCCGATCCCATCCAGGAACCTGGAGAGGTGGGTCCGGATGAACCTCAAGAGCAAGTGCAGGGTTCTGCACCTGGGCCGGAACAGTTCTGGCTGTCAGTACAGACTGGGGGATGAGGCATCAGAAAGCANGATTTCAGTTGGAGAAGAGTACATTTAGATTAGACATTAGGAAAAATTGCTTTACTCTGAGGGTGGTGGAACACTGGAACAGGTTGCCCAGGGAGGTGGTTGAGGCCCCTTCCCTGGAGATATTAATGGTGAGGCTTGATGGGGCTCTGAGCAACCTGGTCTAGTTGGGGATGTCCCTGCGACTGCAGGGAGGTTGTATTAGATGACCTTTGGAGGTTCCTTCGGGCCTGGATGATTCTATGATTCTACTTGGCACCTCAGGCTCACAGAAGCCCCAGGGACAAGCCACAGCATAACTTCCTCACACATATACACTGTGAGTAAAGACTTCATGAGCTGATCCATGAAAATAAAAAGAAAATTTCAGGGACTTAAAAGAAGAAAAAAAAAAAAGGAAGAAAGGAAAAAAACTCTGCTTGAGCTCTTTTTTGAGCAGCCCAGAATTAACAGATCAGAGGGTCCAAACAGAAGCAATGAACTAAAAAAGGAAAAAGCTTTCCTTAGTGTCTTTCATGAAAAACCTCCATGAAAGGAGGTTTATATGTCATCGTCATCACCTGCCAAGAGCTGCCATGCTTCCTGCAGCACTGTGCAGACAGCAAGCTGGAGGACTAGGCTTGAGTTGATTGTGCTGCACCAGGCAATGCTGTGCCTAAAATGAAGGTGTTCACCAAAGCAGCCAGGTGCATTTTCTCTATCCTTTGAGGGCATGAACATACTAGTTCACAAATATAAAAACATTCCCTTGGGGATATTTTAGTCATTGTGTGAAACATAGTGTGAAACAGAAATATGTACTATTTCATATAGTGCCCAAGCCAAATCTGGACCCTCCTTTTCATCTGTAAGTAATGCTTTAACAAGGAGAAGGGTCTGAAAACTACCCAAAGAAAGTCAAAACAAAGAGGTGTTGTGCATGTTCTGGTCAAATTCACTTATTTTACCTCATTTTTCATGTTTATTTTTATCCATGCGCCTTCATTTTCAGTGTTAAATGACAATTACATTGGTATATTTTACATTACACAGCCTGTATGAGCTTGGTTCTACTGATTACAGTCTAGTTGACTAAAGTAAGTATGTTTAGTCAAAACAAGAATGGGTCATTCTCATTCCCTGAAGCCTGCCTTCCCTCTCTGAGAAGGGGGAGTGTGGGACGCAAATTCCTCTGAGTTTCTAAGGAAGCTCTGGTCTGTGGAAAGGCCTGGGCCAGTCCAGCACACTGGAAAGAGCGGTTAGACAGACATGACCAGAACTCAGATTTCTGACCTAAATCGGAGAAGTGCTGCAGCTGAGAGGCCATAAACCAAACAAATGCCCAGTTTACTTGTTCCCAATTTGGGTGGAATTACATTTACCTATTTGTCTTGTTCCAGCTTTAAATCTGCCACGCGCGAATTGACGTACTTTTTTGTTTATCAGTGCAGCTAAGCTCCTAATGTGTACCATGACGTTACTTGTTCCTCCTGCTCCTGGCCTCCTGTTGGTTTTGTGTTGGAAGGTTCAACGTCCGTGAAACTATCTGAAAGTGAAGGAGGTATTTTTAGAATTGAACCTTGTACTCTTCACCTGTTTTCCTTGTTCCTTATACAGAAGCACCATAGAAACAGGCTTCTTCCACCCCAGGAGATTGTTTGCAAATCATTTTTAATATGTATGGCTTCATGTTACAGATCTCCAGCTGCTTGATTATTCAGCGTCAGGACTGATAAGCTTTCAGGCTGTTTACCTCGGTTATCACCTTCGTGCGTGTTAAATTGACAAAGAGGTGTGCCTTGGTTAGAGAACAGCAGTGTGCACAACTACATAACCTGGTGGGGAAGTCAGCTGAAAAGCTTCAAACTTTACTGGATTCATAAGGCTTAATATTTGCTAGAAGAACTCTAACAGATTTGCACTGTGCAGAATACTTATACGCCTCATACAGATTGTTTTGGTGAAAATGCTGAGAAGATGCTGAGTTTTTCTATATAAGGAATGCCTAAGTGTGATTAACTACTTCCTATAGTCAAAGTACTTAAGCTAAAAGTAATATAGCTGCATGATTATACAACTTGGGAGCTTAGTGGCATTAAAAAAAAAAAGCTTGAATCAAAATTGGACCAGTTTAGTCTGGAGCAAACATTCTGTTTGTATTTTAAGTGGTTTTTTAGAATGGTAAAAAATTTTAGATACTGTCTGAAATAGTTCATTTAAGTCCATTTAAACATAAGAAAAAATTTTCTGAATAGGAATATCAGATGAGTTTGTTTGGAGGTTATGTTCAAATTATACTTCAATAAGTTGATGATATTAATTTTTTTTTATTATTTATATATTTTTTTACATGAGGTAATAAGCTAAGATCTGTTAATAAATGTTTAACCTTGCTGAGGGGAAAAAAAAAAAACAACACAGGGTTTGTCTGACCTCTACTATTTAGTACTTAATGCAGCACTCATTTACCATGGTGACATGTGTGGAATAAATAGATAATGCAGACAGATGAGAGAGAATCCAGCTTTTAGCACTAACCTCATTACGTTCAGAATATTGGGGAGGGGTTGCACTTAAAGCATCAATCAAGATAGCCCCATTTATTGAGCATTCAGAGACAAAATTTAACTCTTCGTATGGAGTAACTGAAGTTAGGGCTTCACTTCAAAATACACCAAACCCAGAAATTTAATTTAATGAATCTGGACCGAAAGCTAGCAGAGACTCTAAGCAAAATGGAGCTATCAGTTGCCAACTACACAAGGCTGAACTGCAGAAATTGGGAGAGAGAGCAGGGAGATGTGGAGCCTAGCTTTGCTTTCCTCTGAGTCTGAGCTGTCTGTGTCACCAGCTGGTGAAAATGAGAACAACTGGACCAGCCAAGTCTCTTTTTACAGCAATCAAAGCAATTCTAGGGTAGAATTAAACTATATGTCTGTTGGAAGGAGTTCTGCTTTCCCCTTCTCCCCCTCAAAACCTTATTCATGTGTCTGCGTTTAAAATCATGATTTCTAATATTTTTCACAAACAGCTCTACTTGGGGTCAATATATTATAATAGTAACAGAATGAAGCACAGTTACATGCTCATGCTTTATTCCTCCCTAGGACACCTGGGATGCAGGAGTAGCACAAAGAATTAATTTATTGGGATTATTCAATTTGTGGAACCAAAAAGTACTTACGGAGTCAGCAGTGCTAAATAGACAAATGTGCATTTTAAAGGTTACGTTTTTTCACCTAAGGCCATATCCTTCATCCTGATGAGACAAGCAGAGAAGAATCAAACAGGGCTGAGCATGAGCTTGAGCAATGCAGATGGAAAGTTCAATAAAGCAGTGAGTTCTCTTGCATCCTGCAGGACTGCATACCCTGGTACCTAGACATCCCGTAGCCTAAATATTTCAGCACTGAGCCCCTGCTGCTCAGAAAATAAAAAGGATCCTGGTAATAGTATTCCCTTTGAGTCTTTTTGAAGTTCCCTGCCATAGATGCTCTCAGAAAGCAAAGATCTGCATGAACTGTTCCTACTCTTTCTTTAGCCACCAACAAACATTAATATCTCTGGGATCAACCAGCAAATAGCTGCAGCGCTTGCTCCACCTTCTCCCTGTTACATTAGGATCTGCAGGACAGCTACAGAATCAGAGAGCAATTTAACTTACAAGTCCAGCTGGTCTGAATTCAACATGTTTATATTACTACATGCAATTTTACAACCTTTTCTCTTCAAAGTGGAGTTGTACTGATGACCTAAAAAGGAATTTTGCGAGGTGGGGTAGTGGTAGGGGAGAAAAAAGAATTGTCATCCAGAAGGTTTTTTTGAACCAGATCAACATTAGGCTTTTACTGTCTCTTTCCAAAATACAGTAAATATACGGCAGGGCTGTAATTGCTTAGAAATGCACTTTCAAGCACCCTAAAATGCTGGTGCTGTTGTGTGATTTAGGCCTTACAGTTTACAGCATATCCTGTAGGAGGGTGTGGAACAGCTCGTTCTGTGGGAATCAGTGATGTGTTTCTCATTGTGACGGTACAGATGGAAACATACAAAACAAAACACAGGGTCACCTCTGTCTCTGGTATGTAGTGAGGTTACTAGAAATTCTGAAAAATGCCTTTGGAAAGCTAACTTCGTCAGTGGTGACAATGATCACCCTGTCTTTTCTGTCCCACCTACTTGTGCTGATGGTGAGAATGAGATTATGGAACCTTATTTTACAGACTCTTTGAAAGCTTAGAAAACCAAATTAATTAAAAAAAAACCAACCTGGTATTTGCATCTTCTTTTCATAAGAAGAGTCATAAACCCCCAAAAGAACTATTAATAGTAGCTCACTTGATTCATGCATAGGATGATACAAGTATGTGAGGATCTTTATGCATGTGCATTCTAACCACAAGCAAGCTGTGAGCAGTTGGCCAGGACTAGCTTTACAACACATTCTTACTGAAATCCTTGCGGTATTATTCCAAAAGGAAGGAAACTGCAAAGGCAGCAATAATAATCACTGGCTAAGGAAGAGTTTTATTGTTTTGTATTTGTTTTGTTCTCCCCTGGCAAATGTCACTTTCCAGAAAGTACAATACACAACTGTTCAGCTGCGATTCTTTTTTATGGCTTTATGAGCTCCAGCATCCTAAGAAATGTGTGACTTTTTTAGTTCTGGCTACTGCTGCTGGCTTTTATTTTAGAGCTTAGAATACTCTTCATACAGCTCACCACCCAGAAAGGAACCGCTCACCACGATAGCTATTGCAGCTGTAGCTCACATACAAAAATTGCGATTGCTCAGTCAATTCTGAGCCATTTTCCATCACATTTGATTCCTGCATATCGAGCTGTTAGGGAATGATTTGAATGTGTATCAGGGGATCAGCTAGTGTTATATTTCTGGCAACCGTGGATTTTTCTTCATGATCTTTGCCTCAGTTGTCTTTACATCTTCAACCCCTTCAATATGTCATTTGAACACAGACTGAACATAAAGCAAGCAAGTAGCTGGAAAGTAACACATTACTAATGCTACTCAGTATTACTGATGAATTCACAACTCTTCTTAACCATCTTCTCGAGGTACTTAGCTTCCTTCTGTATTTGAAAATACTTAATTACAGTGTTAAGTGTTTTCACAAACTAACACGTTATTATTCAGTCAAGGGACAAAGTAATTGTAAGCCATTTGGGAAGCGCTTTAGTAACATTTGGTAAAACAGTAGCCATTATTTGCAAATATTTTTTAGTCTGGCAGTATGTTTTGCTTGGGCACATTAATTTCAGAGAGACATTCCTGCTCTTTGAACCTGTTTCTCTGAGTGTTTGCTGGCAGTTACTCAACAGTTCTGGCTCTCCTCTAACCTCGACAAAGTTGTCTTTATCTCCACTACCTTCCTATTTCCTTCATGCGAAGCTTTTCTTCCACGGTCAGGTTTCAGGCCAGGTGAGGTTATGCTGTGTGGAAACTGTCCTTACTCTATGCAGCAAAGATATAATCTTTATTAATGTCTGCTTTTGTATCAAAATAGAACCTGTGCCAATGTAGCCTTAAAATGAGGTGAGTTCTTCTGCACAGCTGGACAAACTGTGACACCACAGTGTACTTCAGGTCTATTTTACTGTTCTTGTCCTTGGCCTTGTTTCACCTCTCTGTGAATGTCTATTTTTCCAAGGTTTTCTTGTAGTTCAGTTTGGCCCTGCAGCATTGCCTGGGGCACTCAGAAATGCTGGCTGTCAGGTTCCCGTTCTGGCTCAGACCCAAAAGTCAGTGTTGCACCGGTTTACATTTATTTTCTTCTAGAATAGGGGAAACTTTCATACAAATATTTCAATCTAAAAGAGAGATTTGAATCATCCTAAATAGATATGCATAAATGAGAGTCATATGTATATCATCATGTATCTTTGAAGTGTTACTTTGCACATTTTGAGGCTTGAGTTTACCATCAAATTTTCCAATAGGCCAAGGGTTTTAAATTTTGCCTCACCAGTTACAGCAGTTTTCTTCTGTTTCTCTCACTTATTTTTACTTCATTGAACAAATTAAAGATGCAGCGAATATTAATGTGACTGACACTACTTAGCGTGAGTAGATAATCAATAGATCATAGAATCATAGAATGGTTAGAGTTGGAACGGACCTTAAAGATCATCGAGTTCCAACCCCCCTGCCATGGACAGGGACACCTCTTACTAGAGCAGGTTGCTCAAAGCCCCATCCAGCCTGGCCTTGAACACGTCCAGGGATGGGGCATCAACAACTTCTCTGAGCAACCTGTTCCAGTGCCTCACCACCCTCACAGTAAAGAATTTCTTCCTAATATCTAATCTAATTCTCCCCTCTTCCAATTTAAAACCATTACCTGTTGTCCTATCACTAGACTTCCTGACAAAGAGTCCCTCTCCAGCTCTCCTGTAGGCTCCCTTCAGATACTGAAAGGCTGCTCTAAGGTCTCCCGGATCTGAGTAAGATCTGAGTAAGAAGCCAGTTTACATGTTGCTGAAGTTCTTTCCTAGTTGCACTAGCTCTAGAATTAGTTCATTAAATGAGAAAGTAGTTTGCCTCTGATCCTTCCCTCCCCCCCCCCCTTTTTTTTTATCTCATTCTATATATCTAGATAAAATCTTGACTTTTAAGTCAGTGGCAAAACTTCCTGTTGCCTAATAAAGTCATCAGTAAATAGTTTTCTGTCTCCCCCTTCCCTCAAAAATTCCATTTTGCCTGATTTGTTTTGCTGATCCAGACCATAGATTATGTACTACAGTATTTGCACTGAGCAGTCCTCCACAACTACTATGCTGGACTACTCGTCTTGTCTGGAGCATTACCAAGCTGGGCACTGACAGAACTCCTCTTTGTGGAGGGTTGAAGTGCAACAGGCAGCGCAGATTTGTGATGAATTTTGTTGTGCTGGAAGTGGAAAGTAGTACTTTGCTGTTATCTAAATGGTGTTCTTTTGGAGTGAGTTAATTTAAGGGAACTTTATAAAACCTAGAGACGAACCCTGACCTGAAGCTTCTGCATGCAGTGACACCCTGTGGTCTTGCTGGAGGTTTCCCCCAGCTCTGATGCCGTAAGTACATGTGAATCAGCTGCAAATTGTATTAAAATTTTATCTCCAAGTCATTCCTGGTAATCTAGTAGGAGATTTATATTGGGTCCAGAAAATGTCTCAACTGAGAAATCAACAGGAAAAAAAAATACTTTTACTTACCTCCTCTTACCTCCTCCTGGTTCCCCTTATTTATTCTGTTCTTTGAAAGCCATCTCCATTTCCTCCAGCAAAGAGGAGTTTGTGCTGTCTAGGACACAACTCAAAGAAAGCACCTCCAAGCCTAGCATTGTTTATATTGTGATTTAAAGCTAATCTTTACATTAGTTATCCAAACAGAATGTTTGTTTCAATTGTAGTTTTCCCTGTATTGATTACTTTCTCTGGGAAAACCTGCCAAGGCTGTGATTGTCCACATACGGTGGATGAGGGACTCACGTCAGGAAGGTCTGCTCCACACTCCTGTCTCACCTGACCCTCTCATGGCGCAGGGCTACAAAACATGGCTTCTTGTGCTACGAGGAAAAGAAACCTCTGCATGGAAGAATTTTTTCATGACAGGTTTTCCATGAAGACTGTTCTCTGTTCTGTCAAAGCCAGGACTGCATCAAAAAGAGCCTTACAGAGCTGGCAGCAGCTAGAAGGCCACAAACACACAGAAGTGCAACTCCAAGAAAGCAACCAGAACAAATCAGTCCATGTTAATAAGAAGAGAGAAAATAAAGAATTAAATTTGAATACTCTTCCAACTTAGGTTTTGAGAAGCTGTGTTTGATTTATGTGACTTATTTAGAATTTGGTTTATTTTTATATTTAACAGTTATCATAGGAAGGGATAGAACAATGTTGAAAAAAAAAATACTTCAGAGAGGGATGATTTTTTTGTACTGCTTGTAATAATTCATGACTGCTCTGTGGTAAGGCTGCTGACCTGATTCATCACCATTATTTTCTAGTTTAATGCCAGTAAACTAGACTGATTTCCATGAGCCTGGGATGAAACTGGAGTAACAAGGTGGTGAATCAGGCACTATAATTCCCTTCTGAGATTCATGTGGTGTAAACAAATACATTTAGATTCACATCTGAGGTTTGTAATGTCTCCAGTTTCTTCCAAACCAGATTATGGTCTCAGAATGTACTTTTTAAAGAAATTTTATCTGTGTAATTTATGAGAGGTGGTTTTATTTCATATTCTTATGTCTGTGCCATTGAAAGTGGGTCTTTGGATACTGCCTGTATGATGTTGAGAGATACAGATGCTGTTTGGATGAGATACTGTTGTGTGTGTTGGGAGGAAAAGGATGCTGAGTTAGATCAGTTTGCAGTTGACTTTGAGCACCATTAGGAAAGACTTGGTCTAACACAGGAGATTGCTGCCCCTACTCTCAGCACAAGTAACAGCTACTCGAATATTGCAGGTGGAAAATACAGAACTATGTAAATATAAATGGACTAATTTATCTGGACAGAAAATTTAAAATGTCAAAGCAGCTGATTCATCTGGCCTGTGGCATTTTAGTGAGCTATAAAGGGCTGGTTACAGTCAGGAGCTAGTTGTGAAAACCTACTTTTTAATCTCTGTAGGCCCATGCTACATACCTTAACTGCAAACGCCTGAAAGAATAAGCATGCAAATGCTTGTGTATATAGCAAATTCCTCTCTCCCCTATGTTTTTATTAATATTTCCTATACAAATCTTGTTCTTAATGTTCCCTAAAGGGCCAGGCATTAATTTAGATGCTGACTAGTGTGTGAGATGCAACAGAACCGCAATGTACTCTCCTGTCAGCACTTGACTGAGGAGGGGAGCAGACCCTCCAGCTACATTTACTGCTGCAACTGGGATACTGGAGTTTAATGAGGTGTTTTTGCAATGTAAAGACTTTCAGAAAAACATACTCATGCCAGGAGGGCTTACCAGGATATTTTTTTGCAATTAAATGCAATTACATTTATACCCATAGTCAAATTTTCATTGATACAGGCAAATAAAAATAGCAAGCAAAAGTCAAACAATTAGCTACATACATATTTTTTTTATGTTTTCCTTTTTGGACTTTTTTCCTTTTCTTACCTCGGTGGTTTAGTAAAAAGTGATGAGATGCTAGCTGATTTGGCAACACGCAGTTGGAACTCTGGCAAAGGCAAAGCATTAAATATTTTTAAATCTTAGTTCGTTATCTGGAGGAAAGGAAAAGTAGTTTTGATAGTAGAAAAAAAAATATGGCAGCCAATTTCTTGATCAAATTTCAATGAGTATTTTTTACAAACACCAATGTCAAACCAACAGGGTGGTGGTAAAACACAAGTGAGGGAAGCTGATAGATTTAAAACACCATTTTTGTACTGATGAAAAAATCAAAATGTGAAATGACTGAAACCAGGTTATCAGAAAATTTCAGGTTTTCCTGCCACTAAGTGGCAGGAGAATGAATAATCATTTGGAAAATTATCTGTTTCTTTTCTTAGCTCCTAAAATTGTGGGAGTCTTTGCCATTTGAATGTAAGTTTTTGAAACAGGTGGCCTGCCTTGTTGCACAGTTAGCACACAGCAAGGCAGGGAGCAGAGCTCTGCTGCCCGCTGCCCAAGCAACACCAGCATCTCCCAACCCTGCAGCAGGAGCACAGAGCTGCCCTCCTCATTGTCACAGGAGATGGCTAAGTAGAGCCAAAGCCAGGAAAGTTATTTTCTTTTTCTAACTGTATGACATCATCAAGCATGTTGATCAGAAGTCACATATCAGTTCATTTCCTTCCCACTTGTCTGAGAGACCGCTTTGCTCATGCACATGGTATTGTTGGACCATTGAGACATTTCATCAAAACAAATGAAATGAAATTGGCTGAACTATTTCATAGAGGTAGCATGATCTGATTTGTCTCTAGCTTAGGAATTCCTGCCCTAAAGTTTGTATGTGAAAGACTGGATCTGTGCTTCTGTTCATCTACTTCGCTCTCTCCAGTGGCTCTGTTTATAGGTGGGTGGAGACAGGATTATAAGAAGCCTCCAGACTGACAGTGACATTGTGTCCTGAAAGTCTTTCTTCAGGCTCACTTCTTTCAGATTCAAACTGCTCTTGTTTAAATCAGTCTTCAACTAAGTTCTGTTATAGCCTTGCAATTCATGGGCTATTTCCTCCATCCAAGTAATTATGGAGTATTGTGTTTATTATTTTTAAGGGAAAACTATGACAAAAACTAAACAAATCCAAAACTCTATCAGTGTAAAAGCCGGCCTCTCTGACCTGTTCTGTTTCTCCAGTGCCTGGCTGAAAACCTGCAGAAAAGGCTTTTGTTTGCGCTTGCCAAGGGGAAAGAGGACCGCGTACTTAGCTGGATGAGATAAGCCTTTGCCGGATGACTCCACTGCAGAGCCCGCGGGTGATATCAGAGGCCAAGTCTTTTAAAATAGGTCACCTCTTGCCCTGCATAGCAGCTCCAAGTGCATTAACATTATCCAGTGGGAGAAGAGAGGCAGATGAATTTTGATCTTACTCTAAAACGACCATAAAGCTTCCTCCAGCATGGTCATGCCATTTGCCCAGCAGTAGAGATTCACAGGAAATGTGATCAGCAATATCAAGTTGTTGTCATCCCAGCTATAACTGGCATCCTTTTGCTTGGTTTGTTTCTGACCTCATATAATGACACCTTTGGGGTAGCTCAGATTATTAAGTCAGCTTGACTGGTTAGATGTGCTAATAAACATTCAAAGGAGCTCTGCTAACAAGCGCATTTGGGAGACAATTTCCCTGATGTTTCTTCCTCCAATCTTGCGGGTTTCCCTGGGAGTGGGTGAGATTTTGCCCTGGGTAAAGACTAAAGAATAGAGCTGTAATGCTGATATGGTCTCTGTCCAGGTAAATGGAATTTCAGAAGTATCTCTCCATAAAGAAATAAGGATTCATTTCAGAAAGTCTGTGTACGTAACTGGACTGATGGAAATCAGGTCCTACTCCAGTCTGCATTAGCCTTAGACATCATTTATCCAACACTGGGGAAAGTCCTCAGCTACTTTTTCCTCAGCATAGGTGTAAAAAGCCCCTAAACAAATCTCCAGTCTTATTTTTACATACCTCAGCCTACTAGTGACTTGGGTATATACAAATCTGTTCTCACCTCTTCATGTGATTTCTATTATACCACTTTGAAACAAAAACTGTCAAGAAATGACATGAGTAATTAGATTCCTGTTGGCTAATTAGAGCAGCCAAGAATAAGTTAAACTGGAAAAATGCCATGTGCTCCGATTTGGAGCATAATACAGCTGTATTGTGTTCTGTGAGAAATGTTATGGTCTGTGAGGGACAAAAATGGAGCATCATCAAAGTGTCCTTTCCTCCCAGCCCCAAAAAGAGAGTAAATCTGTAGGGAGAAATGATCTAATGAGAGCTGGGGTTTTGTCTCATGTAAGAGAGAAATAGCTGATCACTTGAACTCACATTCTCACTGGTATAATTGCCTAGTTATAAACATCATAAGGAAATTTCTTATTCTGTATAACTATTTTTATTTTTTTTTTGTGAGCAGAATGCTGACTGCACAGTAGTCAATGGAAACTAAGGGATGTTGAGAAACCAGGGATTTGATTTTCTCCTGTGAATCAAGCAATATCACAATCTGGTATTTGTGATTTATATTCTAAATATGTCCTGACTCTTCTGAAGAGAAATTTATACTTGAAGAGTTCAGTAAAAAAATTTATCTTCTAATTGTTGATGGCTTAAGAGTGGGAGATGTGTGATTGGTTTGACTTCTATAGATGAATATGCCTGATTTACGGTAGGTAGCTGATGATGTTGTTTTGTACCTTGTACCTTCCATTCTCGTCTTAAATGTTATTGTCTCAGAGATTTTCTACATGAAATTTCTTGATACCAGACTAGCCTGTTGTAGTGAGAGCATCAGTTCCTGCACACATTGACTCTGTCAAAGCCACTTTCTTATTAAGACTGTTACAAAAACATGCTTTCATGGTATATTTAGACTATTTTAAAAGCATTATAAGTTACACTGGAAAACCAGTATGTGTCCAAAGAAGAATGTTCACACAATTATTAATGTAATCCTTAGGTTACATTAAAGGCCTGGAGGATCTCTCTTATGAGGAAAGGTTGAAGGACTTAGGTCTTTTTAGTCTGGAGAAGAGAAGACTGAGGGGGGATCTGAACAACACCTATGAATACTTAAAGGGTGGGTGTCAAGAGGAAGGGGCCAGTCTTTTTCAGTGGTGCCCAGTCTGAGAGCAAGAGGAAATGGGCACAAACTTGTACATAAGAAGTGCCATCTAAACATGAGGAGGAACTTCTTCACTTTGAGGGTGGCAGAGTCTCTATCTCTGGAGACATTCAAAGCCCACCTGGATAAGTTCCTGTACAGCCTGCTCTAGGAGGAGTTGCTCTTCCTTTCCCTTCATCTCACAACTCACTTGAAACACTTTATTTCCTCAAGTTTGTCTCTTTTGCTCCTTTAGGTTAATGTCTGATCTCTGTTTAATGGATTTGAAAATCTACTTGTGGATTTTCTAAGTCACTCTTAAATTCGCATGTTGTCTGCTACTACTCATTGCTATGATTTGCCCTGCGGATATGAATAATTTCTGTAACTCCATACACAACCAGTTCTTGTTCCCAAAGTTGCCTGTCGTATAAAGGCTGCTGGGTGAAAGGAAGGGCTGAAAACTTTCCAGTTCCTATAGGTTTAATGTCACCCCACTGAGAATATTTAAAGTGCAAGCCTAAAGGCTTCGAGTTATGTGCATCTTTAGGAACAAGACCCCAAGCCCAACAAAGATGCTAATTGTAGGTTTTGTTCCTTATGAAAACCCCATCGTATCAGCTTGGATTTACAAGACATATTTTTAGTCTGGTCAAGTTTAGAACTTCAGAAAGGAATGGGACATGACTTACTTTTCATTGTGCTCTGCTGAAAGTTCCCAGTTTATTCAAATTTCACTCTCCAAACTAAATCCAGGATCCTGAACTGAAAAAATAATTCAGTGTTGGATCATTGAAGTCCATGTCTGTTTGGTATACAATTAATAAGAAATGTTACAAGCACACAAATAATCACCCATTTAGCCAGCATAACTTCATACTCCAAAGTACTTTACAAAGGAGAATCTACACTGCTATACTTAAATAGATACTGCTGTAGTTATTTACAGGTAGGGAAGTCAAGGAAGAGATTAGTCACCTTACCAAAGTTCATACAAATGTCAACGGCAGGAACTGGCCTCCTGGTTGTTCCGTCTAATTCTGTACCTGTGGGACCATGCTTCAGTAATCAGCACAATTTTCAGCCACGTTTTTCAACCTTGAGTATAAGTCATTTGAGTGTCTTTCATATTAAGGTAATGGAAAATACATACATTGAAAAATTCAGTAAGTCGATTAATGTTTGTAAGAATCACAGATACAATGCTAAAGAATACAACAGAAAATGCAATCAGTCTGCCTGGACTGGATTTTCCTCACACACAGAGCACACCACAAGCGGCAAATATCTAGAGAATAAGTTAGATGAAGTGATATTACATAGACCTACTTCTTCCCTCAGACCTACATTTACAGATCCGCCACACCTCAGTGGAAATTGCAGTGATAACTGCAAGTGGAAAATTTTAGAAGGGGCGTTGGTACAGTGAGAGATTGACGTCTCTATTCTTAATAGCATTTTATTTTAGGGCTCTAAACTATTGTGCATCAAAGGTCCTATGTGATCTTTGCAAATATTTGGGAAAGCATAATCAGAAGACAAGCACTTTCTGGTCATTAACTATATCAAGACAGCAGTAGAAAAACTATTTAATTTAATGAACAAACTGGTTAAGGACAATGATTAGGAATATCCTTGACCCTCCTCTGCTTCATAAAAATTTATTTAGTTGTTTAGAAAGACTTTCAGCTGCTTATTTTTATTAGAAATCTCTGATATTGACTATTTCTGCCATGCCTACATTCCAAAGCAAATTGAAGCAACAAAACCAAGCAGTACCAGGAAATATTTCATTGTAGTCTGTAAAACTACTCCAGTAATGTCATCAAACTTCTAAGATGAAAGATTAGACTTTGGTTTGCTAATTTTCCATGTTAGTGCTAGGTGCTCTTCAGTATCAGTGTTGGTATATTAATAACTTAACTGAGGCAAGGTGGTTTTTTTTGGTTTTTTGTTTTTTGTTTTTTGTTTTTTTGAGTCCAGAAGAGCCATTTGTGAGTTTACTGCGTATTGTTTGGTATGTCTGAACATACAAGACAGTCCCATCCCTGGGCAGACTAGCCACATTTCCTGACACCCACTGGTGAGCACAGAGCCCTGCTGAAAGGCTGGCCGAAGGACCTGCTGCTAAAGGCGCTCCATTGCTTCATGTTCATTCACAGACAGAAAATGGGAGTGAAGAGCTCTAGATGTAGTGCTTAAGTCTAAATGCTAATCAGGGTCTCTGGTTTTCTGAGGCGCACACAGAAGAGAATGAAAAGCTGTAAATCTGAAGAGTAATTTCTTATTTACAAAAGTGCTGTAGGGTTCAGGGCAGACCCACCCGCTTCTGTACTAACTTTTCTCTTTCTGTATCTTTTCCTCCACCAGAAAAAGATGAGAAGAGAACAAACCTCTCACAGGCAGAGGTAAGTTAAATAATTTTTTAAGATACCTTTCTTGTTAAAATAGACTTATTGTTAAAACCCCTTTGAAACTTACCGATTCATGCTAGTTAATGTTTTATTTACATTGCCACACTGTATTCAGTAACACAGCCTTTTAAGGGCTATCACTTTCAAACCAGGGATGTGTAAAGCTGTTTTGCACCTCAGCTCTGCCAGCTCTCCCTTATACCTGGAGCAGGGAACTGGGAAAGGCAAGTTTTCTGTGCCCTGGCAAATCATAGCAAACCTGGGCCACAGTGACCCTGCCAAGTTACCTTATCCAGCATTGGTTTGGGTTAGTAGATCACCACTGGTCTACACAAGCGTTGCAAACTCCTCTCACCTCTTCCCATCACTTGTCAAACCCAGAGCGGGCAATGCATTGATGTTGTTTGCACAAGAGTTAAAAGTCGGTTCCTCTGATCTCGTGTTCTATCCTCCCCTTGTGTAGCTCCTGATCTCTTTCTCCTTCACACACTGCTCAGAGGAGCAGACAGTGCTTTAAATAGCACTAGGAGGTATTGATTGGTTCAAATTTGGACTCAAATACAGACTTAGAATGATTTACGGGGGGGGGGATAATCAACAACCTATCCCACAGTGTTTATAAATACCTTTCTCTTTCAAAAGAAAACAATATTTTATTTATAAATGTTATTATTCCATCCATTGTAATAAGGTAAGGTAATAGAATTGGCCATAGTTATGTGAAAGTGGTTTTCTTAAGAGCTGTCTCAAATGTTTCTTAAAGAAATAGATCTGATTAGAATTCAAAGACCATAAACCAGGCAAGGTACTAAGGGAAAAATGCAGTTTAGCAAATATTTGGGAAAAGGCAACATTGCTTGGACCAAATACAATTAGAAATTTATTAGATGAGAAAATAATAAAGCTTTTTTTTTAACCTTTTTCCTAGGAATGTGACATATGGTACTTATGTCTTCAAAAGCTAGCTGTGTGTATGACCTTATGTCGTTTTATTATCTTTTGTATATGAACACATTTTATGTTAATATAATATGGACACCATACTGATGTTCATATTGATGAACTGCTTTCATTGTGCAAAAGTTGCTCTGCTTTAGCACTGAAATGTATTCCAGTTAGGTTTTGCTGACTATACATCAGTAGAATTATAATACTGTTACTCTATGTGTAATTTTACTGCAATTAATTTGGAATAATTTCTCTCCTGAGCATAGATGTTATTTTGGGGCCATAAAGCATTTAACGGTGTTTAAATATATCATTTAAATCAAGCCCAGTTAAAGACTGAGTGTATGGTTGCTCAAAGTATTATTTTAGGATTAATAGACCACATTGAAAAAGTGCAGGGGGAGGGATCTTCCATTTACCTATTTTAAAATATATATATGAATAATTTCAGTACTACCTTACCTATACATACAGTCATTGTACTGTATTTAACTGGAATACTGATTAAGGTAAATCTTGAAAATATTTTAATATATGAAAACATTTATTTGCCTTATGAGAATTAATTAAATCGACTGTTAAGAGCACAAGCTATCTTAATTTTATGCTTAATAATATTTTTTTAGAGCAAAGAGTAATTTCCAGTAGTACTGGGTCTGTTTTGCTTGGGAGCCGTGAAGGTTATCCATTACACACATATTTTGTCTATCTAATTCTGCTTTTCCCTGCATTTACAAAAGCTCGGGAGCTGGCATCAGATTTATACAACACAATTTTCTTAGAATATTCTCAGGGTGGGGTGTGCACCCTCTGAAAGCAGCTGTGGAGCAAGACCCAGAGCTGCCATAACTGTAAAACTCTCTCCATGTCCATCTCTTACCACCTCTCTCTGTGTTTTGTCCCTCCCCAGTCCCAGAGTGCCTCCCCCAAGCAGAGGAAGCAGAGCGTCTTCACCCCACCCGCCCTCAAAGGTACTGTGCAGGTACTGTCTCTGCCCTGGCAGGGCACGCGTCCCTTGCACCATCGCTTTGGTTCTTCTCTCACAGAGGAATCATTGGGGTGTGAGCGATGGCTCTCTGCCCATGACCATTATGACAGGCTCATGCTCAGCCATCACTGCTTCCACACTTTGAAGTGACTAGCTGCCTGATACTAACCGTCTACTAGTCCCCATCATTTAATCTTGCAGCAGTAGCAAATTTACTTTTTATAAAATCTCTTTTTGCAAAGTCTCTCTACTTTGAGTTTGAGATACGAGATAATTCTACCCCAAGCATTGAAGAGAACCACTTGAATATATAAGTTTTATAAGTACTGGCCCTGTACAACCTCTCTGCCTCTTATTTAAACCACTCCTGTACATACTGACTCCCTTTCCAGGCAGTTGCGAAGAGGAAAATAGCCAAAATTGTGGCCTGGGTGTCTGATAATAGCAAGTGTGACGCCTTCTTTGTGAAGACAAGGGAAAATGAGACATCTTGGTAAAGGTTTAAAGGGCTTAGGTGTTTTTCAGCAATGGACATAAAAGCAGCAGGAGTATTAACTAGGATAATAGAATAATAGAAAATATCCTTTCTCATAGTTGAAAAAGACCTTTAAGATTATCAAGTCCAACCATTGATCTAACACTTCTGAGATAGCACTAAATCATGGCCCTCAGCACTGCAACTAGGCCTTGTTTCTCAAAATATTCTGAACAGAGCTTTGCTTGGCGGTGCTTTCAGTGAAGCAAGATCTATAGTGATTTACCAGCACCTTGGACTGACACTTGTCAGTACAGGATTATTTTCAGCCTGCAGACCAAAAGCTGTGCTGCCAAATGTTTCCTGATAGACAATGAATATCCTCAATTTCTATTCCTTCTCCTTAACACAATTTATTACCTAACAAAAAAGGTAAGATGTCTGATTTGTTGTGTGATTCACAGCCATTATCATTAGGCAATTTACCATATCAGTCAGTTCTATGTGTCTCATTCTGTAGCTTCACTTCTCTAGCACTCTTCTTAGCAAGAGTTAAAGCATCACTCAGGTGCCATATGAGACTTGCTATTTGTTTGTCAAAATGGGCTAAAGTTTCTGGTGCCATATGAGACTTGCTATTTGTTTGCCAAAATGGGCTAAAGTTTCTGTACTGAATATTAGAAATTATCTTATTATAGTCAATTATAATAATTTGTGGAAGGAAGACTCTTTGCATGAGTAGCAATAACACCCGTTGATCTCACTGCTGTATTATTTTGCTGTACAAGCCTAAACTAAATGCTATGCATTTAGATGGAAATACTCTGTGAAACAAGTCCGTATATCTCCTCTAAAGGACTGCAGCCAGCTCAGTGTTACCTTCAATACCCTGCTGAGACCTTGGGAAGTACCTGCCATAGTTTGTTTCTACACCAACCTGTTCCCAGGGAACAGCTGGAAAGTGTGCAATGCAAGGTAGCTCACAACTAACCTGAAATATATTGTAAACTGAATAAGGCTAAGTGCAAAATGCCTCTCCTCAGTACCTTGAAGCCCCAAAGTACACAGTATTACCAGATACATAGGTGGACACCTGGAAGTTGATAACCCTTCCTGTAGACAGGCTGCATTGCTCCAGATTTTCCATACTGTAACTGCCATAAATACTATCCTTTTTCAAAAAAAATTATGTGAAAAAGAAAATTCATTATTCCATCTACTGTTATGAAAACATGAATGTTATTTTGTTTAGATGAAAAGATTAGGAGGCAAACATGCAGCAACGTGAAATACATTTTACTGAGCATTACTTAGAAGTACAGAGATTTTGTAATTATTCTAGTTTTATAGCAGTTGAAGACAGCAATATTCAGCAGTATTTTCAGAATAACAGGCTTTATAATTACAGACTATTCCCACAGCTCTACGTATATTTATTTCCTGTGGGCCATTTCTTCTTCAGAATATTCACAGCATGGTCTTCACTGCCCAGTAAAGGTTCTAGATGATGACCCTCTCTCCTTTACACCCCCTTTGGCAGCCCCATATCTTCCGGGGCTGTTATTAATGGAGAGTGGGATAGACTGTAATCCATTACCTTACATTCAAAGATACTAAGTCTCCACAAAACAGTATTTGTAGTGGAATAAGAGTGACAAACATTTCCATTTGTTACATTTCTAGGGCATTTTAGTAGGTTTTAGCTGCTGTTAATTCAAATTTCCCAGAAGTAAACCAAGCTTGCAAGCTGGTGCAGATCCTGGGAGCTGAGACAGCAGCTGTGTGTGGGGAGCTGCAGGAAAGACGATGGGCACCAGCATTGCTCTATGCCTGCATCAGAGAGGTGGTCCGGAGAATCCGTGGGGATAGTCAGGCTTCAGCTCCTGAGATTATTGTTTCTTCTTTCAACTGAAAACATTCTCACTGCACTTCTTGCAAGTTCCTGGAAATAATTACAAAACTGTATAAGATAGAGGTTGTTTCATGACTCATGAATTCACAGCTAAGCGAGAGAGAGAAAGCAAGAGTAAATGAACATGCATGTTGTGGTTACAAACAAAACAGGAAATTGTTAACAGGGCTAAAAGGAGTGGAAGCATCATCGAACAATACTGGTGACTAGTTACAGTACTAAGACTATAGAACATGCTACACAAAATATACATGAAATTGTATGAAATAAATGAAGATGCAAGACTGCTGAGGTTCTGCCATGTCATGGCAAATATATGGAGATCAGCTTCATAGTTGAATGTGGGTATATTTTTCCCCTCTGCCATAGCAGTCACCTAAACTGAAAGACACTGTAATTATCTAAGATCATCGCCAAATATTTTGGTTCCATCCTTTCAACAGCTTGCTGTACCTCCAGGCGGGTCTGTAGTTGCTGCAGCAAGCTGTAGCAAACCTCTGTGTCTGCAGAGCCAGTGTCATGTTATGGTGCAACAGGCAGATTCTTATTACTATATATTTGTGTGTATTTTGGCTCCTGCTTTCATTTTCCTAAATAAAAATGCACCAGAGTCCCTAAAGATGGACCAAATAGCTGACTCATCTCAGAGCATTGTTCTTTTTACTGGAATACAGTGTGCTGGAAAAATCAATGTTAGAGCTATTGATTTAAGTGGTAATCTGGAGAGCAAATCAGACAACAAACCAGATAACAGCTCACTGCAGTGTTCTTGTTAGTATTATGTTACTAAACCTAATGGATGTCAAAGAGGTTTTCCATTTTGCTTTCAAAAATATTTCTTTTTATAAGCCTGCTACACTGGGGTTTGTTAGTTCCATGCTTTTATGTAGCATGCAATGCTGGCAAAAGTCAGTATCTGAACATTGCACCAAATTAATGCATTGTATTTTCAGTATGTCATGATTTACCTCTTTTCACATTTTTCTTTATGTATAACAACACTCTTAACTGAGAACTCTTCATCTCTATTTCCCCTGTTTGCGTCATTTTCTTCTGTTACTCTTGGGTCTTTATGTCTGAACTTTAAAATCTCCTGTACTTCTATAGCTCCCAATGCTCTAATACGCTAATCTTGAATCTCCATCACTGTCTTTATTTTAAACTCTTCATCTTCATGTGCAAAGGTTGCCTTGAACCTTCCTATGAAAAACACCGTAAAAACAATCAGAAGAAGTATTCTTGATTTGAGGAGTTACCAGTTTAACCTAGGGAAATCTTTTCCAGTCAATTATCATTGCATAAGGCCCATTTCTCCTGTTTATTGATCTGCTTCTAGTCTTGTATGACAAAATCAAGAAGAATCCTTTGGTTCTTTTCCTCTGTATCAAAGTTAGGCACCCAACAGTTTTAACACAGTTTTAATATCCATCCATCCATCCACAGACAGCAACTTTAGAGATACCTTCATTATTCTGGTTGCTGGGTTAGAGGAGCTATTTGAAGTCTTACTTGATTATCACCCTTTCCCCCTCACACTCATCAAAGAAGTCTAAAATGGGACGATAACCCTCCCAGGTGGAGAAGGAACAAATGGAAGGCAGATTAGACTGCCAAGGAAGAAGCAGATTGCACTTATCCAGATAATGGTGCTTCCTTGGTGTCTCATTACCACTTGAAAATCAAAAGAGCACATTTGAGTCTCAGCTTCAATTGCAACTTCCCATCCCAGGGCATACTCTGTACCCAGACAGGTTTTCTTTTACCTACCTACATAGTCACATTTTATTTGGTGTTTCAGCTCACTCTTGAAAGGAAATGCAGCCCAAAGAGACAGGAAGCAAGGTTTATGAAGACAAACAGAAGACAGCCTGAGCTGTTCCCAAACCTGCGTTACTCCCTAGAGCTCCTAAGTCTCCACATTATCTACCAGCTATTGCTATTAATACTAGCAGCTATTTAAATACCATCAAGGTCTCACCCTGTGAAGGAAGTGTACATTCCCAAGTGGTTTGAGGATTACATTAACAGTGAGTCTACTGGTAT
Source organism: Thinocorus orbignyianus (assembly GCA_013400375.1). NCBI lineage: Eukaryota > Metazoa > Chordata > Aves > Ciconiiformes > Thinocoridae > Thinocorus > Thinocorus orbignyianus. Next base: position 1,230,936 of record VXBW01005897.1, on the reverse strand, counting down.
GGGTGTGCTAGAGGTCAGGGAAATAGGAAGCCTTCACTCAACCTAGTTCACCCTGCAGGAGGCTATTTAGATCAGGATCAAGATCCTACCAATTCCAGCTTTAAAGAAAGTTCTTGCAGCTTTCTGTGTTTACTGGACTACCTTTGCAATTAGCTGCTGTCAAATCATAATTAAAGTCTTTCCCCACAGAGGTGAAAGGTACATTTGACTCTTTTCCCTCTCAGCCTTTTGGGAAATACATCCTTTAAATTCCCCTCTTAATGTATTTTTCTTTGCATAGAAACAAAGACTTTTTTCTTGAGCTAGGCCCTAGCTACAACATTTGAAATGGGATTAAATCTGACTTGTTATAAATCTAAGCAACATTCAAAGACATCATTTTGATTTGACTCATTAAAGCAACCGGGACTCACTGGCTGTTCCCAAAGTGTTCAGACCTAGGGATTTGATACATGCATAATTCTAGTATTTACAATGATGGTTGATATTAAATGAGCTCTTTCTAGTTTCTGCCATGAATTTCAGATGCTCGGCTTGTTTAGTGCCTGCTTGTTCTTCTCTCCAAAGGAAACAACATGCAGAATAAATGATTAAAATCATGATGTCCCTCCTGAAATATGTAATTTATTAGAAGCAATTAGTACAGTATGTGGCCCTCATCCAAATTTGTAACCCCTTAGGCCAGCCTGATGATGTCTGATGCATCTCGTTACTTTGTGACTGAAGGTTAACAAGGAACACAGATAGAGTCTGGAGACAAAGGATTATTGTTAGTGTGGTAAGCACTGAGTTCAGAGCCCACGAGAATCATTGTGGAACAAAAATCTCAGGCTAAATTTATTTCAAGTGGCAGAAGAATGAAGTTTGTAAGTCTTCAGCAGTGACTACAGAAACTTGCACAATTTTACAGGCTGTCGTCATACGTGGCAAACTCTGTGAAGAGCTCTAACACCAATCAAACACATCAGAGTAAGAAAAAGAAACGTATTATACTACAAAGAGAAAACCTGTCTCTTTGTGTGACTTCTGCTTGATACACCAGATTAAATTAGGAAATTTATATTAGCCACAATATAACACATCTTATGCAGTTTTCTGAACATCAAGACCAGGTTTGTGAAAACTCACAGGCTGAGCTGGTACTCGGACTTTTCTTATGTAGGTAAGTCACTTTGGCTCAGGGTATTACATTTTCCCAACCTCTCCAAAGATAATCCTTTTTCTTTCATGTGATTGTGCTGCCCAATAGCCATGAGGCCAGAACAAGAGAAGGCAGTGGTTTTCAACTATCCTCTTAGTCCTGAATGTTTATTTCAGACCTCCTTGCTTTTCCAGTGGGCTAAAGGGCTGCAACAAACACTGAATGGATGTCTAGGACTGCTGCCGCCATCCAGTAGCCACAGCAATCCTCAAGGTCAGGGCTGATTCCTCTAATCCTGGAACAGAGCTGCAGTGTTCCTGGAGTAGCATCTTTTCTTTAGCCTAGTGACACCCATCCTTCAATCCATTCTTTTTAGGTACGAGTCCTATCTCAGTATATTGTTTCTTGGGTAATAGAAAGCAAAACTGTGCCTCAATATTTGTGTGCACTGCTCTTGTTTACTCATGTGTTGTGCCATGACAAAGCTCCGTCATTTAGGTTCATGGGTGGAAGTCCCACAACTGCCCATACCTCCAGAACCACTGGCATAAGAAAATCCATGCTGCAATCTTGTACCATTATGTTTTGTTTTGTTTTGCCTAACCTGGTCACTAAAGAAAGGTGCAGCTTTGGTTTCAAAACTAGTTCTTCTCTTCATTTATAAACCGTTCTGTCCCACATCTTGGTCAGACTGCACCTCAGTGCAACACACCACTTAATGTAGTATGGCTTCGAACAAATTTCTTGGCTATGCTACCTTCCAGTGCTTCGTCTCTTTTTCTCACTCTCTCTACCCTCCTCTCTCCTTTGTCACACTTGTACAGTAGTATGACAGTAGATACAATTTTGGGCTAAATTAATTAGTGAATCACTGAGTTGGTGAATGGGATACATTAGATTGCTGCCATCTCAAGTTCAGTTGGCTGCCACCATTCTGCTGCTGCCCAAAAAGTTGGCAGACACCACCACAGTCTGTATTTAATTTCTTACTGTTGGCAGCTTTGAATACGTTTAATTTCACACAGCTGGCGGCTTCTGCTTCAAAATGTCTCTGGCCTCGGCTGCAATAAATACCACAGTACCTTTAGAGAGACCGAGGTGTTCAGCGGAGATTAAGCTTGACATCTGCTCTACAGCAAACCGGGGATGTTTGTGTTATAACTCATCATCTGCCACTATTACCTGGCACGTGAAAAAGAAAAGATTGAACTGAGTGCTAATATGGGTCCCTAAATTACCACGTGTGGTTTAAGGGCCTGATCCAACAGAGACCAAAGTCTAGGGGAGTATTTCCACTGACTTCATTTGGTTCAGCGTGAAGGCTGCATATCTGATGGCTCTTTCTAGTCTTCATGCAAAGAATACTAAACTGGCCCCTTTTTAAGGGTATGACTATATTTTTATGATAGAAGGGTAATCTTACAAATGTCCATGAAACAGCATTTATGACTGGAAAATAATGTTATTAAGCATTGTTCTACTAAATATAGAGCAGTGCAAACATCATAGTATTATTAATTGCTTCTAGGCAGTAATAAACAACATTAAAAAGTCAACCTTTTAAGAGATAACAGCATAAAATGTTATAGAAAGAGAATGTGGGAGACTTAGTACCTATTTTAAAATGTAAAGTAGAAAGCTCAGAAAGGGTAACGTGTTGTTCTGGTTACTTTGTATCATAAGACATATTTATAGTGAAATTCCAAATATTTTGGCAGTGTTGCACTCTGAATTGAAGCAGCTTTTGAAGATAATATTTTGGTAGGAGAAGATATAAGGTTCTTGCGAAGTCGGTCATTTGATAGGGCATTAAATTTTATTTCCTGGCTTTAGCTGTATGTTCTGTGCTGGAGATTAACAACCAAACCACACGGCAGACACTGACTCCAGAGAGCCCTATTGTAGTAAATAATAATTATCCCTTTGTTTCATCTCAAGCATTTAAAATCCTGGATGTGATCCCAAGGAAGATGACCAAATGAAGACCTAGATTACATGCTGCTCCTGTTCAGTGTTTGGTATCTTCTGGGCTCCTGAACAGGAGCTTCAGGACTGTGTGTAGAGTGGGGGCAAGCATGTGTCAGGCCCTCACCCCTCCCACCATGAATCACCTCTACTGGGGAGAGCATGCTTCTTCTACAGCCCTGGCAGGGACACAGTGGAAGAGCTTGCTCAGTTTCCATTGGGATCTTCTGGAGCTAGAGATAGGTACGTGTATAGGTAGTGTATAAATACAGAGGTACCACTATAAGTACCACTTATAAGTGGTATTTTTCTAAAAAGCCTCCATACTACGTGGGCTCACATCTCATTTAATTTACCCTTAAAAGAAAAATATTCCCTGAATTTGAATCTAGCTACATATTTCTACAGTTCCTCTTTGTCTGTTAATGTCTCCTCTCCACAAAGTCAGATTCAGTTTATAAAAATCTCCACCTCCAAAAGGCAGAGCTGTCAAAAGGCAAAATGACAAGCTACAGGTGAGGCCAAAGTTCATAGTGAATTTGTGTAGCATAAATGGCACCAACAGTGACTGGTGCAGCAAACTCATCCAACAACCTTCCAGCTGAGGCTACATCAGCTGTGCTCTTCCTTAAGAGCATGTGTGTATTGGTGCAGGCTCACAGTCCATCAGCAGAGCTCCCACCACCCGCATCTGTCTCTCCTGGGATCAGGGCTTGGATGTTTGAAAAATGCAAGGATTTCCTTACGTGCAGCTCCTGCCCCTAAGCTGCTCTTCAGGGGCAGAAATTTACCACTAGTTATTTTACTTCCTAACATCAGGTTTCATTCCTACCCAAGTAAATGTCCAAGGAGTATGTTTGCTTTGTTATATCTGCCTCTGAACAATGTAGTCCTTTTTTATGTGGTTAGGCTAAGAGAAACCTTGCTTCTGATTCTCAAGGACCATTTGTGTTGGGTTTCTTGTGGTGGGGACGCTGTTTGGGGTTTTTATCATCTGATTATTTTTTTCCTTTTGAAGTGAAGGCCTATTAGTCTGAATTTATTGAAAAGCAAAAATTTTCTAAAGAAGGCCATGTGATTCTCCTCCCCTCCGTAATTTCTCCCTTCCCTCACCCCTTGGGATGCGACATTGCCCAGTTTAGCAGGAACACAGAGTTCCCAAAACCATCCACCAGAGCTTTGGCATGGAGACAAGAACATGAGCAGCCTGAAGATTTCAACCACATCCTTTCAGGCCCACAGCTAGGAGTGAACACTTGCATGAATTATGTGTGTGAATGTGACCAGAAAAACACAGGAAATACTGCAGCAAGCATATGGATCTGAAAAGGGATTAATTTTCCTGTGAGCTGCACAGGCCAGAAGGATGTTGTTTAAGAAGTTCTCATCTGCTGATTTTTCTGGAAACAGTGGGAGGATTTTTCAGGTTTTTTAGTGCTCACCCAACTGTGAACCAGTGCTGTTCCAGGGGTCTTTTATATAGCCAGAGGAGATTATCAACAGGCTCTGAGCCTGAATAGCAGGATAACTACTTTTAAGAATACATTGAAAAGAATTGAGGGATCTAATGACTACTCAGAAGCAGAAAAGGAAGCCTAAAATGTTTGCTGTGATTCTCTCAGCTCTGTGTGTGTCTTTACTGAATACTGAATACGTTGCTTACATGAATACATGTAAACATGCATCTGCTAAACCCTGGAGATGGGGAAGGTTTGTGGGCTGCTCCATGTAACGGCAGGCAGCTTTCCAGGTGACAGGGACACAGGACATACCAGGGTTACACCTGAACCCACTGAGCAGCTGGTAAGGCATAGGAAACCCATGCTTAGCTGGGACTATGTCTAGTTTGAGACATTACACTCAAGGAAGATGAGATCAGTTGAACAGAGAGGAGCTGGCAGCAGCAGGAACACTGCTGGAGAGTAGGTCTGAGTGACTCGAGTGGCAGAGCAAGCAGCTGCAGTAACAGCATGCCCACAGGCTGGCTGCCCCCCCCTCCCCCCCAGAGGCAAAGGGATACAGCAGGTCTTTTTCTTTTCTTTCAGAAATGAGGAGAAATTATATAAATTCAGCTCTCAATCCCCTTGCAATGCCCAAGAGTTAATTTAAGAAGTCAATGGGATTTTTGGCATGCAAGCTCCCCCTGGTGACACGTAGGTGCAGCTCCTTGCCACTAGTTCTGGTGAATTACTAAATGCTTTTACCTAAAGAGGTACTCTGATTTTTTATTTTATTTTTTTTTAAATAGAGAAAGTTATAAGAGGAGTGCAATTACATTACATTCTGACAGGAATTTATAATTTCCAACTAAAATCTGTTAGGTTATTACTATTACTACTGTTTCAGCTGTGTGCCACCAGTTTTACCCAAATCCCTGGAGTGGTTAGAGCCAGATTTTTCTTCACACTCTTAGCAAGATCGAAAGTAAGACTAGTGTTAAAATTATTTTTTACTGACTCTGAAACAGATGAGCCTAAGCCTTTAGAGCAGCACCTACCTTTTTTGTACTTTGTCTGTGTTTTCCTCAGTGAAATTGAGAAAACTAGTATTCTTGATTATGTTTTCCAGGAAAATTGAGAGCAATACTTGTTTTCAGGCTCTGACTGTTAATGTGTGTGCCAGATAGTGCTTCCATGGTGTAATTACATTCTGGTTGTACTGAATGCTGGCTCTGGGGTATTTTGATGCCTTAGGCAAACCAGGAGAGGTAGGTTTCTCACAAGCTCAAGTCACTCACACAATAAAGAGCCGCTAAAGATTCTGCCCCTGATGTTTTGCTGCCCATGGCAACTGCAAAGCAGGCCCAGTTGTATTGACTGTTATGCAAACAGTTTGCAGTGACTGCAGTTTATGTTGAGTAACTGATTTCTTAATATCAGGTTTTAATTTGCTATCACTCAAAAAGCTTAAATATTAGAATTTTGTGGGTTTTCAGATGTCATTAAGCTTACAGTAAACCTTTCACTATCTTCTCTTTTCTTCTTTCCCAAAAGATCAGTGCAGAGGCACTGTCCCAGACCCCTGCTGATACCTAAGCTAGGACTTCTGGTTTGCTGCATTTGCACATTTCCAGACAGACAAGCACTCTGCTTGTGCATAAGCATGACTGTACTAAAATTGTTTTGCATTCAGTACTAAAGTACTAAATTGTTCTGCATTTCTTTTGGAGGTGGGAAAATCCACATATATAATTGTGCAAAAAACCATAAATCACCATGTTTTGCTTTGTCTCCCTTGATTCAAGGAATTTGTACCCTTAGACATTGTACCTTGCAGGAAAGTGATGCTGTTCTTTGTTGCTTGTTGAAGTCACTTGTGATTGGACAGTTTTGAGGAACCATTTTCTACCAGATGTTTTTGATTTGGTGTTGTGATGGAAAGGGTCATTTTTTTCCCAGATGTGAGGTTACTTCCCACTTGCCATCTGACCAGTATGTGTGAATTAGTGCACTTCAGCCCTGCGTTAGGACTCTTCCGGCTGGCTGCAGCAGTGGGACTTTACAGATTGTCAGTTTAAGGGCTAAAAGCATCAGCCTGTGTCTGGATGGATGTCCTAGTAGTGGACATTCCAGCACCTGCTGATTTGCTGCTAGTTCATTGCTGGCTTGCTACTGAGTCAGCCCAGTTCCATGGGGCCAAGCTCCACATGCCCCCATGCTCCCAGCACTCTGCCAGGCTGCCTACCTGGCCAGTGGACAAGGCCAGCTGGCTGCCTAGGCTGGTCTCTCACCTCAGTTTCAGGTTGTTTAGGATGACACATGAACTTGTGCTCTTTGTTTGGAGATTGGTCTATGCTGTAGGACTTCATGGTGTTTATTCTCCAGCTTCAATACCAATTCTCAGCCCCCACAAGTGGCTACACCAACCTACAGGGAGCTGCGCTATCCCTGCTCCTTCAGGGCAACCTGGTGTGTCTCAGAAGTTTTCAGCACACAAAAATATTTGCATAGTCTCAGACTTGATAGTCAAGTAGGTAGAAATTATGAGATAATATGGGATGTATCAGTTGAGGGCCTTAGCCGGGCACAAGGTCAACACCGACGCTTCTGAGCACATTTAAAACCTACAAACCTGTTATATGAGAAAAAGGAACTAGAAAAGCTTCTCTTGTCCTAAGCGTGTATTTGTTAGAACAAGGTAGACAATCAGGCTACAAAATGCTCAGCTGCACCTACACGGGTGCTTGTTTCTGTCCTGAGGCCAGCTGCACATACATGCAGCTCACATCCATGCTGAAGACCCTTTTACGCTCCCAAACCATGGGGGTCATTCAAAATATCCAGTGGAAACAGTCTGTGGCCTATGCCACTCCCTAAACCAGGCTGGGAATTTTCTGAGCGAGCTAGTTGGCACATGCCAAACTGGGGACCTGGCTGATGATGAGTCAGTGCAGCCAGAGTAAGTCAGTGCCCAGAGCTGCCTCCTGGCTCTCATCAGGGCATGTTTTAGCCACAGCTTACAAGCCTTGGGTTCTCAGGGACCAGCACGCATTTAGGAGATAGAAAGTATGGATTCTTTGGAAAAACCTGGGTCGAACACTGTGAATGGTATTGAAAATTAGGGAAGTCTATCTGCCATCCACACTGCCTCTTCTAAGCAGCTACTTTCCAGACTACAGACACAATTTTATGTTTAAATAGAGTTATGAAATGTCTTATGAAACAATGGTGATAGGCACAGTTCCCTTGGCTACACTTCTTTGTGCTAAAAAATAAGAAGCCTGTATGTAATGAGAAGACAAGAATGAATGGATATAAATTTTAATACAGGAAATTAAACTTAAATATAAGAAAAAAAAATTGGGTTTTTTACTGTGAGAGTGGAACAAGATGCCTAGAGAGCTTGTGGAGTCTTCATCCTTGGAGATATCCTGAATAAAGTACTGGTCAACTGCTCCGGTTGATCCTGTAGTGAGAGCGGTTTGTACTAGATGACTCATGGAGGTACCTTCCAGCCTCAGTAATTCTGTGATTCAATAGCTGCTTTATTTAAACATAATGTAAGTAATCATAATATGGTAGTGACAGGCACAGGAAAAGCATCAATTCTGATATGTGGCTGCCCATATCAGAATTTCATATTTTGGTCTGATGGATGACATCTTATTTCGAGGCAGTAAATTCCCTGCTTCTGTAGGAGCATTCTCTAAATGTCAGTTTGTCTGTGTCCTAGGAAAACATCTCAGAATCAAAGATCAGCACTAGGGTAGGTTGCAAGCCCCAAATAAGTTTGTTCTTAACATGAGAAAAACCTCTCCAGCATCAGTGCGTATTAATGAAAGCAGAAGAGAGGCTGGCTTGATCATCCAGAAATGCTCTGGTGCCCCTATTAAGCTAATTTAACTCATAACTGGTACCGTAGGCTTTGCTTTGGTTAGTGTGAAATGCCTGCTGCAGAGGGAGAGGACAAGTATTCAAGGCATCTTCAGCTTTATTCTTTGACAATGAATCCCAGCTGCTTGAGATGACCTCAGCAGCTCACAGGCACTGAGGTGGTGAAAACTGAAGAAGCTCATTCTTCCTGACAGATTCCTGTTTGGATGTAAGGACTGCAACTACAGTACCTATAATATATAAAAAAAATGGTAATTGCTGCTATTCATATGCCACCCATGAAGTGATTGTGATGGGAGTAATTTAATGTAAACACTGACCTATCAATCACTTGTTTAATCATCACAATGTTTTTCTAATTTTGAAGGTGCTTATAAAATACTTAAAAGAAGAGCTCATTCCAATGTTTACAATATCACTGATGTCAGGTTATGCTGAAGCCAAGATCCTATCTATCTCCTTTGTCATCATAAGGATCACAATGAAGATTATAATTGTAACTCAGTAGGGGATTCATCAGCAAATTAACAGAGAAGCTTATAGACTTCTGACAGAAACCAGACAGACTGGATTAATTAAAAGTGAAAGAGGCACAGCACATGAAAGTATGACAGAGAAACACCACCTTGGATTTTTGGCTGGCCAGAAAAGATTTTGCTCCTGTCTTCATTTTAAAAACCGTAACTCACTGGAGAGCATTTATCCATACCCTCTAATCTCAGGATCCACAGAATATTCAGCAAGAAACTTAAATCTGCCACTAACAGATCTTGTCCTGCACCTGCCCCAGACCACGGAAAGAAATAATAGCCACAAAAAGAATAACAAAAATAAAAATTATGGTTCCAGGGTATAAACTGAAGATAATGTTTAGGGTACCATGTCAGACCTTGAGGTGAAACAGAAGAAGCTGTGAAACAGCAAAGCTGTTCAGGCGTTACATGCAGAACTTCATTCACCCCATCAAGTATTCAGGCTTCTGCCTCTGAGTATTACAGCCTCCCCTTCTCTGTGAAGGATTCTCTCCCCTCTGTATGAGGCAGTAAGTTTTTTGTCATCTATTTAGGTTTCACATCAGAAAAATACCCCTGCCAGCCAAACTACAAAAAAAGTAGAGCCACAGTGCAGTTGTCCAGGAAAAAGGGAGCAGCTGGATAATGCCATCCATTAATGCTGAATTCTAATAAGAACGCCTAAAGAAAACTGAAACACAGCTGCTCAGGAGTGGCTCATGAAGTTGTAGAGATGAAAATGTTTCATAAAACATTCTCAGTAAGGTTTTGAATGCAAAAATGTAATTTTCTTTGTGTTTTGAACAAACGAATATTCCTATGGTGTGTTGAGATTTTTATGTTTAACAAACTAGGCAAAAGTAAATGTTTCAGTATTGCCAATACTGAATGTTCTCGTGAAATGCTTTTTCATTTTTCTTCCTCATAAAGGAAATGGTGAAATTTCAGGGTTTTTCTAAACACAAACAAACAAAAATTGTAAGGCTCCAAGGAAGTGCTGTTCTAGAATTCTGCTGAAGTCTGCTACTGTCATTTTTATAAATGCCCTGGCCTGCTTAAACCAGGTCAGGCATGGAGTTACCCTGAGCTTGTTATAGGCTGCCAAGTAAAGAACCAGGTCCTGGAAGTCTCTCTCTCTCTCCTGACTGTATAACGAATCACAGGTAATTGCCTTCAGTATTTTGGTGCCTACAGGTCACTGGGCATCTGTGTTTAGCTACAAGCCCAGACTGACCTTGGACATCCCACTGGGACAATTTTTATGTAGCCACAGCAGTGAGCAGGAAATGAGGGAAATTAAGCCTTAGGAAGCACAGGCAAAGCAAGAATTTGGCCATGTTACGTTTTTACAAAATTTATCATTACTACAACAAGGAGGAGAATCCCCTATTTTTGCACTTAAAACCAAAACAAAGCCTCCTTGTGTTTAACAGGGAATTCTGCATCAGGCAAAAATATTTGCCATGCAGCAGGGCCAAAACTAGTAAGACTGTGGTGGCACTGGTCCCGTGTAACTAAGGATGAGAATTTCCAACTCTAGTAAAGGGCACCACATCCGAAATCTTGGTGAAATCTGACCCCAGATCCTGTCTACATCTAATCTGTGACATGACCTAAATTTAACCGCTGTTCCTTGTATGATAACCCAGTTACAAGTACCTGAAGCATTAAATCAGCATGTGGTCTTATATGTCTCTTATCTCCTTGTCTGCCATGGTGTTCAATACTACAGCAATATCCGTGTGCCCTTATTCTTTAACACTACTTTTTAAAGTTTGCCTTTTATCATTAACAGAATTCTATACATAAAACCATTTCCTCCTAAACAGATTCGTTAAGTTTTGCAGGGAAACTTTCTGAGTAAACCTTATCGGCCCAGAGAGGTGTGAACTTGGGGTTACATTGCAGTGCAAAAGCTTGTCTGAGCAGTACAGAGCTGATCAGTATGAGAATCCTACTCACATACTAAAGTTTACATCTATAAATGGTCCTGGGATTAAAAAAAATTCTTACTTGCCATCCAGAGACCCAACCAGACACAAACATTTGGTGATACTTATATTTGTTGTCACAGAGGGAATAGAATTATTCTCTTTTGTTTATTTTCTTCAAAGGAAATCTATAAATTAATCATCTCAGAAGGGATTGAACTGGGAAGTGAAAAGGGGATTGTCATTTTTCTGCCGCACATTGAAAGGTTATTTTGCTGTATATGCTTGCGTTCCTCTGCTTTACTAATTGAAGCTTATATCGCGTATTTCTTTGAGAGAAAAGTACCATAAGCAAAGGATAAGTTAAAATGCTGCACTTTTTTCTTATTTTTCTGAAGTTTGTAGTTTAGCAGAAGTTTCCTTTTTCACTTTGCTTCTATTGCAAATGCTGCCAGAAGAGCAGTGTGCTGTAGTTTTGTCCTGCTCTGGGCTGGCTGTCACAGTTCTCCCCAGCATCTGAGGCACAGCCAGTGCCACAGGCTATCTTTGCTGCAGATTTTTCGGCAGAGTTATACTGCTTCATCTGTCCCCACCATAAATAGATCTCTGCCAGACAACAATTTTTTTTTTAACCCCAACGGAAAATGCCATTCAAATAGAAGCAATTTAATTTGAACTTAAAGTACATGGTATGAAAAGGAAAAAGCCATGCTACTATTCTGTCACAGTGTACTTTTCCATGCCATGGGACCCATAATTGCCTCATATCCCAACTGAGTACAAGTCTCAGCCTGCCTAAAATCTGAACAGCTCAGACTCATTCAGTTCAGGTTCTCTAATAGAGCATTTTCCCAGAGAATTAATTGCTGAAGTAAAATCCCTTAGAAATTCTTCTGCATTCGCTCTGAAGACTGGTTTGTGCGTCCTCAACAGCAATTTTGGAGAAGAATGCACTTGTAGTTTTCATTAGAACAGATAAAAGCTTGAATAACTGTGCAGTAATAAGAAAAATGACTGGGGAGCAGGTCAGAGATTCCCTGCTAGAGGAAAAATTTTAAAAAGAGAAAATGTTCTTTGTTGCCACTATTGGCAGGGACTAATCGGGGAAATTGAATCGATATGAGACTCAATTTTCTTTCTCACATATAAATCACCATTTATTATATTAACATATTAGGAGCAGAACTGCCTTTTTTAAAAAATCGACAGCAAAAGGAATAGTACCCGTGAACAAAGCATTTGTTCCTAGACACAAGAAGAGGATCACTTTTGTAAATGTTCATTGATTGTATGACTAAGAAAAGACCATTATTTTTATGTAATTGTATTTCTGGCGTAAAGCTCACCCTTCAACTTAATTCTACATTTCATCTATAATTTATGTTGAATGACAGCCTATACTTTAGAATACAGAAGTTAAGACTTTTTATGAACATTAAGATTTATCTAATTGTTCTTAACTGCTTTCCCTGTACTTACGGCAGGTAGAACAATAACTTTATTTTATACATAGCAGACTATAAAACTCATATTTATCTTGCCTCTAGCTCCAAAAAGACTTAAATGCTGCAGCTGAAATATTGATCATAGTGTCATATTGTCTTGAGCATCAGTTTTCCTAAGCCTTGACTGACGTGATTTTCTAGTTGTAAAACCTATTTGCTCCTTTTCCCCCCATGGCTTATTTTAAGGTAGTTGGCCTATCGAGTGTCTCAAACTGGGAATATAAACTAGCCTGGAGCACCATGTGGTGAATTATAAGAATGATAGGAGTTGCCTGGGAAAATGTAAGATGTTTTTAGTTTAAAGAACCCACAGTTAGAAAAGGCTACTGGTAAACTTTTAAAGCCAGTAAGTTCTAACACATATTCTGTGACAGTAGCAGAGCTATTAGATTCTGTTATTATGGAGCAGCTGACTCAGGTTTGAAAATGTGGCCCTTTATTTGATGGAATTACTATAATCCTTTGACATGAGGGAATAATTCTGCAGTCTTGTGATTTTGATCTACTCTTAGACAGACAGCTGCCTGGCTGCAAAGGGTACTGGTGTTAAAAGTGAGGGTTTAGCAATTCCAGTAAGAAAACACATTGCCCAGTAAAACCTGGCATCCAGACAGCTGTTTTCTGTGGGTGATTCTGACCTTCACATGAGCTTCCTAAGACCCATCAGAACTCAACACCTTTGAAGATCTGCCTGTATTTGTTAAATTCAAGTACACTTATCAACAGCTCTAAGCCTGTGTCTGAACTATGAAAAATCGGGATGAAAAATGTCAGCTGGAAAACTTTAATCCTCTCCTGGTCACAGCTTCCAGCGCACATAGCTGTGCAGGAGAAAAGCCTTGCAGTACTGTCTGGCTTTGTTACCAATATGGAAGTCATCCCTGCATGTTTTTCTGCTCAAGTTGTTGTTGAGGTATTTGACCAAGAGCCATCTTTCACAGGATCAGCTAAGAAATGTTTTCTGGCTTTCTGACATATAATCAGCGTTGGGCCAGCATTGTTACAGGCTGAAACATCCACTTAGCTGACTGCAGGGGCTTCTGCTGTCCATTTGAACTCTGAAGACTGGCTGACTTGTGCAGTCTGAGAGCTAGTGAGGGAAGGAAGGAACCAGGAAAATGAGATGTTTATGTGCTAGCAGAAGTTGCCAGGGGTGACAAAAGCCTCTCTGTTTACTGTTTTTGCTACTGTAAGTGGGAGATGCAGTCCCTTCAGCCACAGAGAAGCTGACCTCTCTCTCCGGTGCGTGTTCTGGCCAGCTTGTGGAGGACCGACAAAAGCCTTTCTGTGCTGAAGCAGTTCCTTCACGCTAGTCTTATGGAGCCAGTGCTGCTTCAAGTGACTTCTGAGAGGGAAAAAAGGAGTGAAAAGGGCTGTGTGAGAGAGCAATATGGAAAATAGCCAGACATTTGCAACATGAATTTTTCTGCTCTCATACAGTCTTCATTGTTGTAGTTTAATACCAAGTCTTTTGACTGTGGAGAAAGTCGCATGAGCCCCAAAATTTTTCATTTAGATGGTTCACCGTGAGGACTGAATATTGTATGCTCAGAGCAAAGAGAAGAGTCAGTAACAACCTTCAGGTATTTAGAAAATGATCAATCCTTGTTGCTTGGTATCTGAATGATCATTCACATTTATGAGGCCATAGTGACCTTCTGGTTACGCTGAAGATCTGATCTGCTCCAGATCAGATATGTGATCTTCATAAACTCATCATATTTGTCAGTGCTTCAGATCATTTTTTTGATTTAGCCATCAGCCTTTTGAAAGAGATGCACATTAGAGGGGAAAAAAAAAAATAAAGTAAATGAAATTGCATGACTGAATAATATCTTGGCCTCGTAATCATAACAGACTTGAGAATTTTTTTCTACTCCTCAGCCTGCTGTTAGGTATGAAATAATGTAGGACACAAGTTTTGTTGCTGATTTATAGCTTGCTAAAATGTCAAAATAGTTCAAGCTGCCACACCAGTGGTTCAAAATCTTTTTATTTTAAACATTGAAGGCCCACCACGGGTGCTGGCCTTTGAAGACTCCATCAGCTGCAAAAGACAGAGTGACACCCTGACTTTGCTTTTCTTGGGTAACCTAAACAGGAGTTTGAGAAAACCTAGTGTGCCAATTTTATGTGTCACACTGTTTATTTCATACCTCAAACTTTAAAGCCACTTACAACATTAATTTATGGTATTTTATATACATTCACTGTAAATGAAGAGTAGCTGTTTGAAGTTATTTATTCTTTATAACTGGGAGTTAAGTTCAATTACAAAATCAGACCTTTCTTTCTTTGAAAACAAGAAAGGGAAGTCTCGTTAGCTTCTGGAGGAATGGAACCAAGCTCTGGTTGTGTTCAGACTCATTGACCACAGGAGTAAGGGCAGACCTTTGCATGTTGGTTACCAAGCTTCAAGTTATTAGTTTTACTTCTCTGTGAAACCTTGGCTAAGAAATATTTACAGCATGAGTACTGTTCAGGGTCCTTTGAGATAGTTCCGCAGAGAAGCGTTTTTCAGTCTTTCTCAACAAAGAACAACCTAACTTTTAGGAAACTTCCGAATACTGAGCAGACTTGCTCACAGTTGCCCATATCTATAAAGCAAAATTTTCCATGTCCATCTACTTTTGGTTTATCTTCTCTTTTTTTTCCTGTTTGCTCACTCACACTCAAGTGAATTGTCAAAGTCAGGATCCACGTGTTTTATTGATGTCTCTTCACAGATTACTTTTTGATGATCTGTGGACCACTCATTTCTCAGGGACTACCCAAGAAAGTGGCTGCCTTGGGACTCCCAAAGGGACAAGGATGCCAGAACTGACACCCTCAGCGAGACTGGGCTGCTGCTCTAGTGCTGGGTCTGCTTGGAAGAAGGGCTAGCCTCCTGCCACACGTGATCTGATGTGATTTATGAACATGAGCACCAGCAGATTAAATAATTGCTGCCAGGATGGCAGACAGAAGCCATTCTTGTAGGTGAGAATGAAGAAACTTGAGGCAAGGTACATAAAACACATGTTCTGTTTGCATACAAATACCAGTCATGGTCCAACTCTTGGTTCATGCTCAGTAATCACCCACTGATCACTGTATGCCACCATTCTTGTCATATTGTATTAATATTAGTATAGCACCTGGGAACCCACACCAGGGATTAGGACCATGCTGCATTAAATCTTATTCAAATGTTTAACAGAAGTCGGTTGTTGTACCAGGGAACTCCCAGCTGGGGAACTCCTAACAATCAAACCTAGGAATGGAGACAGAGGGTTAGGGAGGAATGCAACGGTCTTTGTCTCAGCATACTGGCAACCAAAACGTTCTCAGACTGTTTCTTAAATTCCATAACAGAGAGTTTTGTGGAGGATTTGGAAGTGGCCATGGAGGCTGATAGTTGTATCTATCCATCATTCAGCACAGTGTGGGAGAAAGGATGAAAATGCACATCAAAAGCCTAGCAAATGGAGCTGTATCAGTTCCTGATTTGAGATGAGAGCAGGTGGTGCTTGCAATATGTAAAGAAACTTAATTTTCCTTGAAAGTGTAAATAGCCACTATTAGTATGAAAACTCTTGGAGGGAATCAGTGGAAGGCGCTCAAGAGGGAAAGTGAGTTGCTCAGTAGTGACATCAGGAAAAAGATTTGGGTGATTGTAATTGCAAAATGTAGAATGCAGCCTAAAGAAGGAGATGTGGTAGTAGTGAAGATCCAGGATAAGGAGAGCTTCCACAACGGTTTTCACTGGATAAACAGTGAATACCGTATTAGACACATTATGCAAAAAAAATGTGCAACACTTAGATGAAAATTGGATATAGTAATCTAGAGAAGAGTGGAGATGTGAAACGTGTGAGCCTGAATGTCAGGGAAAAAATGATGGTGTTGTCCATAGTAAATGAACAAATCATTTTGGAGAGGACAGCAGATCAAGAGCTTGAGTTTGACGACTTTGAGATAATAACTTAGAATTCTGCAAGCTTCTACCAAAGGTGCACTCTAGAATTTTAATTTGGACAGAAGGAAGAAGCTCTCCCCATCAGAGCCTTTATAAAGGTGTTTATTATTTCTGTATTTGAGAAGTAAACTGTCAAAGGTAGGGAATACAGGAAGAGTAGAAGAAAACTTGCTGTCTCTGCCACCCATCCTCAGAGGCTGGAGCAACGAGAAAGGAACCTGCAGAGCTTGGCAGTGGAAAAAGTGTTAAAAAGCAGTGGAAGAAGAACCAGGACAAAAAGTAGCAGAGGCGAAGACATCAACAAGGTGGAAAATAGGAAGACAGAGATAACAAGGACTTTTGCAAGAAAACTTTCAGACTGAGTCATGAAAAGTGAGACAGAAAAAAAAAAAAAAAGAAAAGAAGTGAACATCATTTTTGGTGAGCTGGATGGTAGGAGGAATCATTGGGCAGCAGCTGGGGCGGGGGGCAAGTAGAGCTAAGGATTGGATTAATGCTTTTTAAGGGGTTGCTAACAAAAGCTTATGCACTGAACTCTAACTTGTATGCAAAGAGAGCTTATCTAAACAAATCAATTAAGTAAAAATGGATTAAAGATTTCAAGAACTGATTGTACAGATGAGGGAGGTAGATAGCGGGTCATTTACACAAGGTGGAAACAGAAAAAAGCTCAAAATAGGCATTTGGGAAACTACAGAATTTTCCTTATTGGCCTTCCTTTGCATGGAGTGTATACCCTTCTGTATTTCAGCTATTTAAAACAATTAAACAAAAAAATAGTAGGAACTAATTTTTTTTCAGGCCAAACAACTGATTTTTTGATCAAGAAGGTCATAGTACCTAAGATGTGTGCGTCTAGTAGCTGTGCCAGGGGTAAGCTTTGAGTTTTCACGTGATCAGTAATGACAACTGTTTCCTATACTGTTGTCAAATGTGACAGAGGGAAGAGATCTAGTTCTTGCTTCTGAATAAATTTGGCAGAGTTTATTTGGGCCCCTGACAATGAACATTTGAAGATGACTAAACCTGCTTTTACTAAACTTCTATGAAGCAGAAAATGCTGAGGATGGAAGCTGGTTAAGCTGTATTCTGTTGAAATGATGAAAGTCAATGAGAGGAAAAGTGTTTAATAGTTGCTTTGCTCCCGTGGAAGGAGGTTTTCTGCCAGTCAGCTGCTACTGTGGGCTCTGACAGTTCTCAACTTCTGCTGGAGGTGGTAGGAGCAGGAAGCCTTTCCTGTATTTCGCAGCACGGAGCTCCCTGGATCAGGGAAGTGTGCCCTGGTCTGGGCAGGGTGCCCAGATGAGCTGTACTGCAGCACGGACTGGCAGAAGGGAGCACAGTTCCTCACATGGAGCAGCCCAACACTTCTGGAAATGTCTGGAAAAACATCTTGTAAAGCACTGAGAGCCTGTGTTACTTCCATGGTGTGGATGCCTAGCTGAGTGAGAGAACAATGTCTTTTGTAACGGTAGCGCACAGGCTGTGTTTTTATTACCACAGTATATAGTTTTAAAATCTGTTACATCTGCAGGGAGCGAGCATACTCTTTTAACTACAAGAGTCAGCAGTCCTCAGGCACCATGCACCAGTAGTGAGTGACCCAGACAAGTGATCCACCCCTGAAAGCCCAGTGGAAAGATGCACCATTTCAGCAGCAGGCACTAGGTGCACTAGGACTCACACTGCAGGACAGCATGCTCCTATGCCTCCCTCTCAGGAAATTAGATTCTTTTCTTTGGTATTTCTATGCATAGAAATGTCACCTGACCATCTTGGTGACCTCCACTGGATTTGGACAAGTCTGTGAAAATCTTCTTGTACGGAGGGTACAAATACGATGTTGCAGGCAAAGCTTAGGCATGGTGAGCAAATGAGTATCTCTCTTGGTCTCCAGAGCCCTTCAAAGATGAAGGAGAATGGTTTCACACTGACACCAGCTGGTCCCTCTGTAGCACATGCATCCCAGTCCCATAGATTTCTGTCGGTCAAGATTTCTCAAGAGATCACTGACTCAACCTTTCCTCTCCTCTTTGGACTTTGAGTGCAAAGGCCTGGTAGATCTTCGCAGTCCGGACCAAGGCAAAAAAGATATTGAGTTTCTCAATCATGTCTATGTCTAGATCTCTCACCTCACTCAGCCCATGTTTTCCTTGTTTTTCTTTTACTGTGAAGGTAGGAGAAGAAACTCTTCCTGTAGCCACTGACACCCTTTGCTAGTTTCAACTCAGGCTGAGCTTGAGCTTTCCTAACATCATTCCTGTACTGTGGATCTGTATTTTTTTCTATACTCCTTATTTTAACTTTGTCTTGACTTTCATCCACTGTATGCATGATCTTTTCGGCATTGGAGTTCAGTCATAGGGTCCCTTCTTAGCCAAGATGGTCTTCTGATACAGCTACTTGTTCTGTATCGGTATGGGCCATTCCTGTGCCTGGAGGAGCCTGCCCTTGAAGACCTGCCAGGTCTTCTGGGCTCCATTACCTTCACAACCACCACTCACTGCTTCCAACTTAGCCAAAGACCTGTGGTGGGTGCTGTTTTTCAGGACATTAGTTTTGGTTTTTTTCTCTGCTGTCTTTTTTTTTTTTAATTAAAAAATTCATTTCACTTGGGAAAAAAAATTACGAGGAAGAAGTTTCAGAAAAGTCAAAACATATTTGACTGGTAAATTCAAAACGAAATGTTCCATCAGAAAGAAAAGTTCTTTTTCCTGTTTAGTGGTATGAATACATGATTTTTGTTTTGATATTCTCATTTTTGCTGAGGGACCCAGAATATGTTTCATTTACAATTGGCATAAAGTAGACATTTTTATTTGACCATTATCCTCTTTGGCCAGGTTTGTTTGCTTGATAATTTCAAAGTGATTTGAATTCTGAAATGCTGAAAATCAGGCTGCTTTCTGTGGGTAAGCTTTGCCTTTCACTGTTTTCTGAAAGTCTGGAAATGCGTTTTTGAAAGAGAGAGGATCAACTCCAAATCATAAAACTAAATAGCCCTTCAAACTTTAGGGAATTCAGATTGCCAACCAGACTTCAATCCTGCGTTTGGTAAATGTCAACACCATTCCTTGGGCAGTGAAGCGGGATGAAGGAAGAAGTGTTAAATAAGATGGGGAGCTGCCTTAATTACTCGAATCAATTTATGTTTTTTTCCAGGAGATATTTATTTCAGGAAGACTCGGTTATTTCATATCTTGTGACACTTCTTAGCCTTCTAATCTAGTGCTCTGGTCAGATGGAGAGGAGAAAAAAGACAGATGTTGATGAAACAGCATAAATCTTATTATGTGACTGCAAAAATACCAGAAAGTTGTCCCATTTGCACTCATACTTTATAAGTAATCTAGAAATATGCTTTGAGGCAGTGACTTCATCTAAAAAGAATTACTAGTTCAAAGTGTATTAGTGTGCTGCTGCTGAATATGGCTTGACATTAAGGGTTTCTTCATCAGGATTAATTGGGTTGAATTACCTGCAGTGGAATATGAGTCCTTTGAGGAAAAACAAGTCTTGTCCTGGTGGCTTTAGAAGCATGAAAGGGAGACAGGAGTGGGGGGAAGGAAAAAGGCGACAAGAGGCAGTGTTCGGACAGTTTAAGGCAGAGTAAGAGTGAGTTTGAACATGTTGTGAGTATGACATCTTGCCAGGGAGTGGTGAGAAGGGACAGCCTTTGGGCTGGAATGGTGTTTTTGCTGCCAGCCCTCCTGGGTGAAGAGCAAAGCCCCGGGCAGAGCATGAGGTTGTGGTTCAGCAGTTGGGTTGGGCACGGAGGAGACCAGAGACAAGGGGCGTCAGTGGGACAACGCAGACTCCGCGAGCCGCCTATGCACACAAGAGGACAGCAAAGCAGGACAACCTGGGCTGGGGGCAGAGCAGGGAGAGGATCAAAACAGCAGTCAGGATGGTGCCAGCACCAGGAAGGTGAGGGTGTTACCCACTGCCTGGAATAAGGGACATTGAAAAGACAGGGTGGCTCTCTGAATTAGCATTTGCAGTCCTCCATATTTGCAAGTTGTAGTATGAAGCTTGTGTAGTTTATGTGAAACTAGTAACTTAATGTTTCTAGCTTGAATCGACCATACGTACACACAATATCTTCTAAAATACCCCTATATATTCACCCAAATATCCTGGCTTTTTTTTTTTTTTCCTGTGAGTAAAATCTTAGAGTTTATATTTGTTGCTCATCTTTACTACCATGCTTTGCCAATGAATAGAAACAAACCCCAAACAGCAATGTTCTAGTCTTGATAACTCTTTGAGAAAGCTGAGGGTGTGAACTGTATTAAGAGTGTATGAAGATTGAAAAGATGAGAAGGAAATATCCTTTCTAATAAATTAATGGTACCATAGTAGCAGCTGTAAAAACAGTTGGGGTGATGGGTTTTCACTCCATCTCTAGCCAGAATGTAACCTTTCAACAAACAATTTAGGTATTGCTAAACAAAGACACTGGGTGTGAATAGATCCACAACAGGATTCTGCTTAGAAAAAGGTATCTCTGTGGACAGAGCTCCACCTCACTACCTGCTTACCATTTGCTTTGTATTGCCAAAGGGCAGGGCTCACAGCTTGAATAACTCTCCTGGAGTGACACCCAAGAGCCACGGTAATGGCGTCTTCACTTGAATTGTCTCAGCCAAGCAGGAGCTGTGGATGAATGTGCCAGTGTGCTCCTGGGCATGCCCAGCTCCAAGGCTTCTGACCACCCTTGGCAGTTACTGTGGGTTACTCCCATGTTATGTGGCTGGCTAACTACACTTTTAACCTAGGAGTGTGATTGCTATCATTTAACTAAATATTTTTATTTCCCTGGACTTTTTTTGCACTGTGAAATTCTGACATTTATGTATTAAATGTATATTTTCAGGAAAGCCACCAGCCTTTTCTTTGACACGTGTTCATATGTTACTGACAGGAATTACATTACCTGCATGTTGATTCATAGAATTACAGAACTGTAGAGTGGTTTGGGTTGGAAGGCACCTTAAAGATCATCTAGTTCCAACCCCCCTAACATGGACTGGGATACATTCAGCTACATCAGGTTGCTCAAAGTCCCATCCAGCCTGGCCTTGAACACCTCCAGGGATGGGACATCCACAGCTTCTTTGGGAAACCTCTCCCAGTGTCTCACCACTCTCAGAGTAAAGAATTGCTTTACGCAATCTAATCTAAATCTCCCCCTCTTTCAGTTTAAAACCATTACCTCTTGTCCTATCACTACATTCCCTCATGAAGAATCCCTCGCCATGTTTCCTGTAGGCCCCCTTTAGGTACTGGAAGGCTGCCATAATCTCTCCCTGGAGCCTTCTCTTTTCCAGGCTGAACAACCCCGACAGTCTCAGCCTGTCTTCATAGGAGACATGCTTCAGCCCTCTGTTCATCTTTGTGGCCCTTTTCTGGACTCACTCCAACAGGTCTGTGTCCTTCTTACGCCAGGAGCCCCAGAGCCGGATGCAGTACTCCAGGTGGTGTGTCATAAGAACGGAGTAGAGAACAGAACCACCTCCCTTGACCTGCTGGCCACACTTCTTCAGATGCAGCCCAGGATTCACACTAACACTTCTTTGTGTAGCTGAGTGTCTTATTTCATAACAAATACATAGGGTCAGTTAACTCTGACAATCTGGTGCTGTCAGAACATCTTGAAGCTTTCGAATAATGACATTGAATCTTGTGCATATACTGCTCAGTGCAGGAAACCCTGTGAGTCTTTACTTCCAAATGACACTGTGGCAGATGTGAAGGTAGGCTGTATAACAGAGGTTATGAAAATCATTAAATAGAACTGATAAATATCTGTACATGAAAACACTTATTGATGTAATGTCTCTCCATTTCCTGCAATTTTCACATTGAATATTGCAATTAAACCACAAAGCTAAAAGTCTTACTCCTACCAAAAACACCATTCAATTGAAGCTTCATCATACTAAATGCATATCACACGCCTTCTTTTCTGTCTATAAATTTGCCTTTTTCACCTTTGATAAAATCCCTTAAAAAGAATGTATTCTGGCTCCTAGCAATTCCTGTTTGAAGTACAGAATAGTAGCTCTTCGATAGATACTGTGAATGTGTAAGAAATGTCTCTGTAAGTCCAGAGGTAAACAACAGAGAGATTAATTTGCCCTACAAAAACAGTATCATTTTGAAATAATGTCCATTAACCTATAGTTAAGTGAAATCATATTAAAAAGTGTTTGTCTTGCTAAACGATGTTGCTAAAGAGGCCAGCTTGGTGGTAGCTGAGCACCCTAAGTGTTTCTTCATGCATCACAGTTAGTTAATTGGAAATGGTTTGATTATTGCACAGCACAGTTACAAGTACTGTGGCTTGGAAGCATTAATTTATTTGCTTGGTTTACATCTGAACAACGGTTTCCCAGGGAACCAAGTACAGTCCCTTGTGTGAAAAAATAAGAGAGGAGCCCAGAGCCCATCACGGAGAAGTGATGGGCTCCTGTTGGAAATGGAGCTGGCTGCGCTCCTGTTGTACAACCCATTGTAAGATCCTGTTTTCGGCTATTTGTAACTCTGTTGGACTGGAATAACTTATGTTGAAATGTTTTTCAAGTGATGTATTTGGAAAAAAATGTTTTGGAGTGATGTGGACAAACAGTGAAGCTTAAGAAACTCCAGGTTAAGTGACACTGGGGCCATGACTTTTGGATTACACCATCAATTCCTCTTACTCACAGTTTGAGGTAATCTGAATCTTGCCCTGCATGTCTTCAGTGTGCTCTCCTTCTTGAAACTTATGCCTCTAGAAGTGCTGTTGTCAGTGGGTGTTTGGTTATCCAGGTGTGGTTACCTAAAGTGGCTGGGGTGCAATTTCTCCTCAACAAGCAGAGGAACTGATGCAGAAGGGAAGCTTTTTCCTTCTGACAATTAGAAATAGTAAGTAGAACTATGTATGATCTGTAACTAAACCAAAACTGTTACAGTGGTAATGACACCAGAAAACCTAATTCAGTCTTAGGTTTTGCTGAAATCACATATTTTTGACTAACAGCTATGTTCCCACTACAAATGTGTCAAAAACTAGGGGACCTAGAAACTAATCTTGTTCATTTACTGTTTAGAGGTTTTTTGAAAATAACAACCCATCATCTCTGGTCTCTACTCTTTGTCATCCTTTTAGCCTGATTTTACCTCCTGTTTTAGCTTGAATGCTTCCACAGCACCACAGCAGAGCTGAGAAAATGGGATTAGGCCCATTCATTGGGGTCTGCTTGCTTGTACTGAACATGCAACCCGGAACATAACTGCAATTTGATTAATTTTCATAGGCCTTATGTGACTTGCTGGCTGAAATCAGCTTGCAGCAGGGATTTCACAGCTGTCCTCAAACTTAAACTTTCAAGTATCCTGTGGTAGGTGTTTGACCTTTTCATCCAATCCCATGTGGTATTTGGAGATTAACAGAATACATCCTCCATGCAAGAAATGATGTAATCCTGTCACAGCTTTGGCACCAGCAGTCTCGTCTCTGTCAGGTGTGATGCTTTCTTTGCATCAGGACAGCTCTGGAGATTGTGTGCACGATGCACTCCAGAGAAGACGTCTGGTGTAAGTGGGAAGCTGTCACCATGAGACACTGGGTCCACGTGAGTCTTGACAGTCAGACGAGTTGCAGAGAGAGGGTCAGGTTAAAATTCTGTTAGAATAATTCCCACATCTACTGTCTGAACCATGAAAACTATTAACTTGCTTGAGATGGGCAATTGCCAGGCGAAAAAGAGAACGAAATGCTGTTCTGTTCTGCAAGGTGTCTTTCAGCAGTTTTTTCAATAAAACGTGATAAATTTCCTAAGAGTCTGTATTCATTGAAGAGAGTATTTATCTTGGAAAATCACCAGAGCATTGTTTGAACTTAGAGGCTTGCAAAAAAGGGAGTCAGTATGGGTATTAAGAAACTTGCCATTACTTAGCATTTTGTCATTCTTCCTTCCTCCGGGAAAGAACTGTCCAACACGAGCTAACCCAGCTTCAACCATGACTTCTGTATTTTCAGGGATTAAGCATCTGAAGAGTCAGACTGATTCTGCTTTTCCAGAAGAAGAAGAGGGAGTTAGTGAAAGGGAAGAGGACTGGGGCCACTAAGGAGCAGCCGGGCCCTGCCACGGAGGGTGACTGAGCTGCGCAGCCACGTGTGCGTCCAGCCGCTCGCCACCGCTTGTGTCCCTGCACCGCAGCGCCCGGCGTGCTGGTGGCAACAGGGCTCCCTGGGGAGTGCCCGCAGCTGGGTTCTACAGCCGCCTGCAGATGTGTTTTGTGATCCTTATACCCAAAGATAAACCAGTTATTTTAAAGCCCTTTTTCCTTTCATTTTCTACAACTTAGAAATGTAATTTGCAGACGTGTTAGCGACCTGACATCAGTACTGCCAGAGCTTAACTACTGTGTGAGCTGTACTCTAAGACATGTTGTAAATAAAACTGATTTAAAAGCTACAAAATAAATAATATGTTCATTTAGACAAGACCGTATGTTGTACAGTGGGTTTGTCTAGCGTGCATAGAAATGTTCATATGAAGTAATCCTTTCAGTTAAGGGCAGCTTTTATCAGTACTGTTAGAGTTACTTACATTAGCGTAAGTAGAAATAAAGTAAGCAGAGATGACTCTTGGTCTAGTGAAGAAAGATGCAAAGACATTCTTCCCTGTGTTTCCTGGATATGCAATCCTTAAAGTACTTGTCTTGCTTTTGGTCTGAGGCTGCCTAGCCAAATCAGCTGAAACAGTTTCTCTTTATGCAAGATCCTTGCTGCCTGGAGGCATTAGAAAGTTTTGTTTGGGGAATCAGAGGAAACACAGGGTTGTGTGAGACCCATGAGCAGGGTCCCATGCACCAGCTGAGCCATGGAAAATGCCGATATTCACCTGCAGCTAGTCCAGGGCATGGCCTTCTCTGAGAAAGAGGGTCAGCCTACTCTGCGTTAGTCACAGCTTCAGCCAGTGAACGGCAGCAGATCAAGCTGCAGTGACTTATCTTCTGTCTGAGCCCTAGGGTTTTTGATTCAGGTTTGGCATGGTTCATACTGATATTTTCATTTGTTACACCACACAAATTCTATGGCATAAAATGAAATAAAGTGGAGAAGGAAAACCACCTTTCTTTTAAGTCACACTTGACAGATCGTTTCTTTTTTTATCAATGGACACTTTTTAAACCAGTTCATTGTAATTTTGTATTAACTGTTTGCCTTTGATACAAAGTTTTACTCTCCATTTAGCTTTCCACTGCTTTAAGTCTCTTTAAAAGGGCTGAGCTAGAAAACAAAACAAAACAAAACAAAAAACAAAACAAAACCAAAAAACCAAGCCAAAACAAAACAAAAACCAACAACAACAACAACAACAAAAAACAACAAACCAATCAACTAAAAAAAAAACCAAAATCCACCCAAAAAAAGGAGAGAAAGTGTATGAAAACACAGAGCCTTTTGTCTCTGCCTTGCATGGTAGTTTCAGACTCAGTCTGAGCTCTTCCATGAAGACCTGCTGAGAACAGGATCTGTCAACAAGTGTTTCTTTATATTTGGGAGCCATCTTTTTGACCTTTGTCTGTATGTCTGTATCTGTCCTCTTTGTTGTCTTTTTCTGTAGAAATACTGCAAACGGGATCTGTGAATCCAGCTCAGCATGGGTGTGCAAGAGAGACTAAAAGAAGGACTCTACATTTGTCCAGAACCAGCTACGAAACTTAGGGGACTGAAGGGTTTTTATGCAACAAACAACAAAACAAAGCAAGTGACCCTTCAGAAATCATTTGAATCGACCAAAGCTAAGACTGGAGTGGCAGTAAGAAGAGCTGGGCTCTGCTCCCAGCTGTGCCACAGCTTTGCTTTTCACAGCACCAGGCTTTGCCACAGTACTCCCAGTTGTAAAACAGGAATTGGAGTTTAACCTCACACCATCTATTTGTGTTGTTAATAAAGAGCTAGTTAATAAAGAGCTTTTGATATTAATGGCTTTTTGCTGGTTATTAGTACCCATAGACCAGATAAGGACTGTCTAGGACTTATGGGCAAATGAAAAAATGTGTGTGAATTATAATACTTGATACCAAAAGAAGTTATCAAACACTTTAAAATATCAACATTTCAAAAGCAACACAAAACATTTGATAAGAGCTTGGAGAATTCACCATCAACAGCACCCGGCTTCAGGATGACTGTTGGACTTCAGGATGATTACACTTTATAAATAATAGGAAAGAATAAAACATGGATTTGGTTTGAACTGGATCTGAGTGTTTCCAGAATTGTTACTGCAGCAACAAGAGGGCAACAATTCTGTTTCACAATTGTGATCTGGATGAAACATCAGGGTCTGATAAGAGCTTCAGATAGTCATGTCAGTATTTAGATGCATCTCTAAATCCAGGTCATATCACCTCCCCATCTCTAAATATTCCAGCTGCATTCTATAATTTTAAAAGCCTGGTTCTTTCTCTGTTTCTTGACCCAAGGTTACACAAGCAGCATGTCTGAGTACAGGAATAGACCACTCCTTTCTAGCAAAGGGACAGAATTTGTTGCAGAGATTTTACTATAGATCCATCCTGAGATCATTTGCTGGTGGGACCTCAACTGAAGGGCGTAGACAGGATGCACATTTTTTTATACATCAGACAACTTTAGCTTAAAAAGATAAGCAATCCCTATTTGCCTGATCTTCCACTTGTGAGGCATACAGCAAGAAGAACTGTAGGGAAAGAATCAGTGCAACAACAGAGCCCAGAAAAAAAGTGCTTGTCACGAAGCAGAGCTGAAACACTGCAGTGAATCCCATGATAAAAATATCTTGGTGTTGGGAAATCAGAAAGGAAGTTCAGAAAAAAGCCATCTGCTTACTAAACCAAGTCTTTTCTGGGTTTTGGCACAGCCTCTGACATTTGAAAACAGCAGCCCAAAACAGACAGCCACTCATATGCTTTGGTGTGTAATTGAAAGCTCTGGTTGTCTTGCAGCATGGTAAGCTCCACGTAGGTATGCTTGAAGGCTGTAGATCTCTTTGCGTGAGTCACTGGTCAATCATTGCTGCCTGAGGTGTGTATGTCACCAAAGCATAGATTTAAACAACAAAAAATATCCCTTAATTTTGTCTTTTGTTTTAATGTAAATGAGTCAATAGGGGATTGAGAGAGTAGATAAAATGTTAGTGAACACCAAGTGTCTCAAAGAAAATGCTAACATGAAAACACCTTAAAGCAAAATTGCAATGACATGTTCCCTGTTTGAGCTGTCTCCTCTCACAACACCTGCACCCGCTGGGAAGCCTTACAGGTTTGGTGGGAGTGGGATTTTTAGAGGTAGATTGTATTATTTCGTTTTCCGCTAACAGGCTGATGGAAAAAGAAAGCAGACAAAACCCACCCAGGCAAGTAATGAACCTAATTCCTTCCTGATTAGCAATGCTGATTTGTGTCTTTTCCCCCTTTCATCCTCCGTGTTTTTAAATCTACCGCCTTTCCTCACTGTAGTATGGCTCTCTTATTCTTGCTTTCAAGGTATTGCAGGAAATGTTATATGCAGAATTGAAAGGAAGTTGTCTCCTCAGACTGGTCTCAGTCTTTTCCCAGTATCCCTTAAGTCATTAAAGTGCAGTAGTTTAAAGGCGTTTTGTTATTGTAATTTTCAGCCTTGTTTCTTTTTCTTACACTGTACTTGTTATTTCATGACAGGTTCTTCCCTTCAGAGAGATTTATTGAGACATTGTGCTAATAAGTTATTTGGACAAATTCCACATCCTGACTTAGAGGATGGAATATGTTGTTTATTCTCCAGGTGCAAAACCAGATAATACCTAAATAGATATGAAGTAAGACCTAAGATTTAAAAGTCCTTTCTAAAGCATAATTTCAGAGGATTTTCACGTGAGAGCGGCCACAGGTTTTGGCCAACAACATGTTTTCTTTTGGGGAAATATGATGTGTAGTGTACAGGAAAGCTTCTCTTATTCTGCTATCAATTTAATTACTGAATTTCTTGCATATTTTTCATATTGCCATAAATGTTGTTGAAGTATTTGAAGACTACCCCAATGTTTTCTCATAATGTCATTATTTGTCTCCAGTAGTGCAAACTCAAAAAAACCACCATTAGTTCCTGCACTGCTGCTGTTATTGAGCCAAAATTATCACATCCAGCATCACTGTGGAGTCTCCAGGGTAAGGCTGCAGGCAGAGGTTCTGCTGCCCATGCCTGGGCCAGGGACTCCTACAGCATCCAAGGCCCAGGCTGGTCAGTAAGGAAGAGACTTCCAGTCTGCCTGCGCTTCTTCTATTAGACTAAAATACTGAGGGCCAAGTCAATGGCAGCTTTTGCTCTCAAAGAAAATGTGTTTATTGTGTGTCATGAGGCAAACTGTCAGATGGTTCTGTCCAGTCTCTCTCCAGAGCCGGTCAGAGTAGGCAGCAGTGCTGCCAGTGGCTGGGGAGGGAGCTAACGAGGGCTGAGGGCTCCTGCAGGCTGTGGCTGTGCTTTTGTTTGAGCCTAGCAGTCTGCATCATACAATAAGAAGTCCCTAGACCAGTGCAGGGTGCCACTCTGGTTTTCTTTCTCTTACAGGCTGAGACACAGGGGGTTTTATGAGGGACCTTATCCCTGCAGTACATAAAGCATCATCTCTCCCCTAGGCCTGGCGGTACAATGTAAAGCCATATTTAAAACATGCTGGCTCTAAAGCTCTCCTTTCTTCTTCTCCTGTGGCATCCACGTTGATGCTCAGGCCCACAACTGTTCTCTTTCTCTTTTTTTTTTCTTCTTTTTTTTTTTCTTTTTTTTTTTGTTTATTCATTTATTTATTTAGCAGCTTAATGCAATGGTGAGTTGCGGGAAGAATTTCATCTGGTCTGTTGGTTCCTGCCATGTGCAATTACATTGACCTTTTCACGAGAAGTGTTATACTCAGCAACAAAGTGGATACCTAATGTCTCCAGTGCTTTGCTGTACTGTCTCCTTTATCCTCCAGTGAGAAGAGCAGCACCTAAGGCAATCCTCAAGCGAGATACTTGAGCACCCTCTACTAAACCTCAAACCACTTAGTAACACACTCCTAATCTCCAGTTACAGCAAAGTTGGCTGATGGAGTTTATACAAGTCCAATATCTATAGAAGGGGTATTTCTGTTATAGAGGGTTTTGAGGTTTTGTTTTATTTATTAAATAATCTGGGCTTTTTAGGGGAGAAAGAACATTTTGTACTACTGCTAGGCCAAACAGACTGTTTCAATTTTGTGATGATTCATTTGCTTAGTATATACTGACCCTTAGTGGTAAGCTGAGATCTGAATTGCATTGCCAAGTTTCTG
Source organism: Thinocorus orbignyianus (assembly GCA_013400375.1). NCBI lineage: Eukaryota > Metazoa > Chordata > Aves > Ciconiiformes > Thinocoridae > Thinocorus > Thinocorus orbignyianus. The sequence goes on along the minus strand of VXBW01005897.1, from coordinate 1,201,263 downwards.
AAATTTTCTTTTCTCTTTGGCTCAACTGTTCAGAAAATGGCAGGAATATTTGCTGTGCATCAGGACAGTCTATCTATGTAAATAGCCCACATTGTCTTCAACAGACATAATAGGCATGCTAAAATAATGATGACAGGTGTTATTAGCTCTTCTGAAGGGAGGGCTGTGGGAAGCGGGGGTGTCGAAAGGTTATTCCAAAATGCAAAACAAAAACGTTGGCATTGAGAAGCAATACTCTCCACATAATGAGAAACAAATAAGAACTCAGTATCTGGCACTAACGAACACCTCAAGCTAACTGTGGAACGAGTATTAATTAGGTTTCCAAAATAGCATCTTTCTGAAAAGCAGCTGAGGTGTAATATTGCTCCTTATTAATCAAAGCAATGGGACAATGTGAACTCTGCAAAAAATAAATGGCTTGCAGATGGCTGTGTGCATCTTTAATAATGACAGAAGAACACAAGTTACAGCTTTAAATGCCAGAGACCCTTTCTGCATCTTCTCCTTTTCAGAGAGTGATATTTGCAGTTTTCAAGGCAGTGAGGAAAGTGTGTTGGTTTCTTATTACATTTTCCCTGCAGCATAAATTCTGTTGATGTGCTTCCCTAATCATGCTAATTATGCTGCCATATGTTGCTCTCATCTTTCTTTTTCTCTCCTAATGGGACATAGATTCTCTCTTTTGAATATGTCATTTGTTTATTACATTTATCAAGGGTTTTAACATTATATGGAACTTTTAATTGCCTTTTTAAACACTCAGCAGATTGAATATTAAAAACAGACATGAAGGTCAATTATAAATAATATTTAAATTGCTCATGCCATTTTTATTCTCTAATTTACTGGAAATATCAACTCTGTTGCCCTGCTCCTGTACCTATTATTTACTGAAGAGCACACATATATCCCCCAGAACTACTCTGGCTGCAGTCATAGTTCTGCCATACTCCAAACCAGCTTGTGACTAACAGAACAGGGGGGTCTTTCTCAAACAGGAATGCTAAAATAAAGATGCATCATTTATCATATTACAATGTTTGACACAAATATGCTGCTATTCATTCCAGTTGTGAATTACTTCACCAAGGGGAAGTCCTGCCTGACATAGAAGTGGCCTTCTATGATGGATTGACTACATCAGCAGACAAGGAAAGAGCTATGGATGTCATCTATCTGGAGTTCTGTAAGGCCCCTGACATGGTCCCCCACAACATCCTTATCTCTAAATTAGAGAGATGCGAATTTGGTATGTGGACTGTTTAGGATGCGGAATTGGATGGATGGTCATACCCAGAGGATAGTGGTCAACAGCTCAATGTCCAGATGAAGACTGATGACAAGTGGTGTCCCTCAGGGGTCTGTATTGTGACCAGTACTGTTTAATATCTGCATCAATGACATACTGGGGATTGAGTGCACCCTCAGCAAGTTTGAAGACAATGCCAAGCTGAGTGGTGCAGTTGACACACCTGAGGAACAGGATGCTATTAATAGGTACTTGGACAGGCTCGAGAAGTGGGCCCACGTGAACCTCCAGAGGTTCAACCAGGCCGAGTACAGGGTCCTGCACCTGGGTCAGGGTAGCCCCTAGTATCAGTGCAGGCTAGGGGATGAAGGGATTGAGAGCAGCCTCACCAAGAAGGACTTGGGGGTACTGGGGGATGAAAAACTGGACATAAATCTTAACACTGTGCACTTGCAGCCCATAAAACCAACCATATCCTTGCTGCATCAAAAGAATAGTGACCAGCAGGTTTAAAGTGTAATAGGGATTTTACAGGATCATTAGACTCTCAGACCATCCCTCCCTTGCAGAAAACAATCAATAAACTAGCTGACTACAGAGAAAGCAAGAGACAACCAATTACTATCCAATTATGAAATTAATTCCTGGTATAATGACACCAGCTCTCTTGGCTTTCATGCAATTGTGTCATAGGAGAATTTGACTCTTTGGTTTATTGGATTTGGTTTAAGATAATCATATCAGGATTTATAAAAAAAAAATAGCATATACTTTCATGTTATTTGATGTGTGTTGGTGGTGTTATGATACAAGTCCCAAAGTCTCATTCTAATGAAAGTCCATCTTGCAGGTTCAGGAGTGTTGCTTGTAAGCGCGTCAGCACCAGGCCCTGTGTGATGACAAGATAGCTTTTAAGTACAGTCCAAACAAAAGTGAAAAAACATCTATTCTGCTGACGATGTTCCAGCTCAAGGCCCAGATCTTACCCACCATTTTCATTTTGACCAAGTTATTTTTGTATCATTTTATATCGCTTCAGGTTTGCAATAATGATCTATACAGAATGTTATGAACACATAAAACTCATCAGCTTTAAAGTTCATGTATTAAGTAATTTGTCAGAAAAGCATTTTTGGTTCAGATATTATCTATTTAAGCTCAACTAATGGAAAGTTCGCCAACAGTGCTCTGTAAAAAGGCTGTAAGCAAAAGATTTGCCTAAGCACAAGAGACATATTTTGCAGCAAAGTTCAGACCAAAGCAGTTTAAATCCCATTTTTCATAGAAGGTTTTTCACTTTTATAATTTTGTGGTTATGACTTGCTGCTTTGTTCCCAGGGGACTACTTAGACATTCACAGTTTGATAGAACTTCAGAATGTTCGCTCTGGGACACGGAAAAGGGGTCTCTGGAGACTCATCAAACAATTAAATGACCAGGAAAGTAAAATTATCCCAGGGAAGCGGTCTAAATGTTTGCATAGTGCGTCTGATAGAGGACACTGTTTTCCTCACAGTATTAAATGCCATTTCCACTCATTTTTCCATACCAGTTTTCAGGGATGTGATTTTTCAAAGAATGATTTAAAGTGGATGCACTCCCCTCTCAGCAAAACTTTTGTCTGCTTAACTACTGTAAATTTATATCTCTTTAAGTTGCTGTTGAGGAATGTTGGTTGTAGTCACATTTTCTCTGTGTAATAGAGTAATATGTAGTAACTGCATAGTCTGTTACAAATACACATTTTAGAAACTTACCACTGGTGATCCTGATTTATTTGTTAATTTGAAGTTATTTTGGTCACAGTAGTGGCTTGTTTGACTTTGGGCACCTATACAACAGAAGGGTTTTTTGCACGTGAAGCTGGGATAGCATCTGGGAAAACAGAACTGCAGGGAATAAAATATAAAGTAGTTGTCTTATTTATTTCCATCATGTTCATTATTAAGATTCGATACAGGCCTAGGTCAATGGGATTCTTTCCACTCATTTCTCAGTAGAAAGGGGTCCTGTTTACACCCTGCTGCACTGAACTTGGATGATTAAGTTTACACTATGCCATGGAAGTGCCTTGGAAAGTTGTACTCTTTCTGAAAAATTGTTGCTAACGTGAACAGTCCCGGTGACACCCTCGCGAACCACAGTAAGAATTTTTGGCAGTAAAACAATGTTCTATCAGCTACGTTTTCTGCATGTGAGGGGTATTTTAGCAGTAAATGCTAAGAAGGCAGGACTCACTTAGCAATGCTGTGTGGATGCAAATGAGTTGGTATGGCGAACTGGCACAGGTATGGAAAAAGCGTGGAGTCAAAAGCAGGTGATAGGTTGGAAAAAAACATTTATGCTCTGTCACATTTCAAAGACAACCACATGCAAATGATCAAACTCTCTTCACAAAAGCAAATTTGTAACTAACACTCAGGAGCTTCACAATCCTTGCCCTCAAATCAAATTTATTTGGGAATATCATCATAGGAAATACGGACAAATACAGCAGAATAAAAATACACAGTTGTAGATTGCCTTGTTGAAAATTAAATAAAAAAATACCGTCTAGATCATAACCCATAACAATATTACATAATATATCTGTCAGATATCTCAAGATAAAAATACAAAATAAAAGTCTTGAGGGCTAATCTATAGCTACAGCTCCTCAGTGTGCTCAATGCAGGGGTGCATGCCCATAATGCTGTGGGAGAGATGCATATACAAACACCATTTCTTATGGTCCCATGCAGTGTTTTGGCAGCTCAGCCTTACAGGTTTCAGAGATAAACTGTTGTTCACGGAGAACCTGCAAATTTCAACATAGGTCAAAGCCTTAATTAACATGTTGGCTATACGGTCTTCTCCACCAAAGAAAATTTCTCCTCATCCAAATAACACACTAAGCTCTAGGTCATGTCCAGGTAAAATCTTGCTAAGAAAAAGGCAAACAGAAAGAAAGAGAATCATCTGCCATTAAAGAAAAACTAAGCACTCTTCCTGTATTTCAGAAACATCTACCACAGTGATTAAAACTGAATAGAAATGAGCAAATTGGATTTTTTATACCTAAATCACATTTCCATATTAATGGATGAATTCTGCAGGCAATGAGTGCCTCCTGTGAAATCAGGAGCTCCTTCTAGTTTCTGCTATGGGACAGCCTGATGCTTACTATAATAACAACACACTGAGAGCCCCACAGGACACTCCAAGTACTCTGCAGAATCTGTCATGATTTCTGTCATAAAATCATGATGGGGTAGAGACACAGAAAAAAAAAGTCAAGTTCAACTACAGTAAAAATCTGAAATTGAAAGTACAATAAAGCATTAAATTCTAATTGCTACAGACTTTCAGTCTCAGTGAATCATAAATTACAATGTTGAAGAACGCTCTGTAACAAACAAATATCCAACTGGCCTAGTTGTCAAAGATACTAGTCATCTTTTGTTCTTTTCAAATTCGGTGGGAACTGTGAATGCTCAACAGCTCTGAAATGAGGTCCCAAGACCTCAGATCTTAAACAAGAAGATTTTCCACTGCCACAGCATATGGCAATTTACAATTTGAAAAAAAAAAAAAAGGCTGATACGATCATTGTGTTTCTTCTCTTGCCTTAATGACAATAAGAACCCATAAGATGGTTTACATTTTATTATAAAGGAAAAAAAAAGAGCCCAACATTTCCAAAAAAGATGCAAAGGTGCACGGAGTGGTCCAAGCTACTAACAATTTGCTCAAACACTAGCAGAGAATATATAAATTCTTAACTCTTAGCAAAAAATATCAATTGCGTTATAACATATATGATACAATTTCATTCATTAACTGCGCTGTACAGAAATTTGTCCATGCTAAATACAAGCCCTGGACCAGATACACAAAACAATTTAAATGCATTTTTTACATCCTGTATGCACAAACATTTCTTAAGTTAAAACTTTGCACACTACTTATGCATAGTGTGTATATGGCTTACATATTCAATGACAGGAATTCCACCTTTTGGCATGCCCTTCTTTCGGGGCTCGGAGCTCACACTGTTCCCAACTCAATTTCAATTGCTCCACTGTCAGAAAAGAGACAGTCAACAGATATGGACATGTAAGGGTCCTCCAGTCTAGAGTGACTGGTTTACGATTCCTTCTTTGATCGGGACAAAGTGTGCCCTTGTTGAGGTTGAGCCTGATGCCTGCTGAGCTCTGGCGAGATCCCTGAAGCAGCAGATGAATAGAACGTAGGTCTCAATCATCCATCGGCCTCTGCATAGAGGGGCATGCCACCACCCCCACGAGTCCTCTTCAGAGCAGACAGACCGTGGCTGATTGTAAAGACTTTTTGGTCAGTGAGGTAATAACCATAGGGTCCAAAAAGGAGAACTGGGAGTGCAGCGACCCGAGCCACCCGAGTGCCTACAACGTGAAGGGGAGAGTGGAATTTTCCTGGCAGGTTCCAGCAGAGGGAAATGAGGTTGGCTGCAGCTGCATGGGATGGACACCTGGGCAAGCCAGGAGGGGTCACATGTAGCTTGAGGGAAGCGGAGATGAAAATGGAGTCTCCTTCAGGGAACAGTCTGGGCTGGAGGGCTCATTCTGAGGCTTCTTGCAGAGGTAACTGCCTGCATGCTCCGGTTTCACTGCCTCTCAGAGAAAGCTGGTCTGGTGTTCTCTTTTAATGAAACAAACTCTAGCAAGGATTTGCTGGATCCATATTGTCACTTTTGCACTTGAGAAAAACCATGATATAAGGCCTCAGTGTCACCTTCCAGTTCTGTCTGAGAGGCAACACACTATTTTGCTGAAGTGAAGCCATTTTCTCATATTCACGCGACTGTCTCTTCCACCCTACAAAACATTAAGCACCAGCTTCACGGTAGCGCTGACACCCTTGTTGATGTCTTCCAAAATACTACAGGGCTAAGAATGCTTTCACCATTAATACTGGATGTTATTTAATTAATTTTAAAGAGTATTTCAAATACTGATTTGTTAAACACCAGTTCTCTCCATATGGCAGCCACCACAGTGGGAAAGAATCATCATCCACGCAGGTTGGTCAGTGTAACTCTACAAATTCCCTGTACAGTCTATATTTTTTTATTTTCAGATATTTTAAGGAAGCTAACAAGTAGGACTTTAATGTTGCATGCAGCATAGTTGCATGAACAACTATCTATAACAACGTTTCATTTTGACTTCCCATTTCCTTTGGATGCCAGTAGCAGTGACACGTAACAGCAATCCCCCACAGATGATAAATGTCATGTTTTCACATGTCTCATGGTTAACTGGAGATGTCTGGTGTCAGTGATGCAATAAAGCGAGGTCCAACTTTGGCTGAAAAAAGTATTTTGGCTAGTTTAAGAAAGCAGAATAGAAGAGGAAATAGCAACAACAAACACAACTGAAATCTTGCGCACTGTTAATTGCCTTGAGTTACCGGCTCAGGGTTTTATATTTCACACTTTTGATCATTTTGTCTAATCACTCTCCACAGAAATAGGATGATCCAAGAACAAGTTGACAAATATCAGCCTCTGAGACCATGGGGTAGGAACAGCTAGAGTTCTCTTCTCCTGCAAAAGGTCAAATGAAAATTCATAGCAATAGATTTTTAATATTATTACTTCCGGTATTTAATATACTTGAATTGAGGATGTTTTCTTACATGACCATTTAGTCTGACAATAAGCATTCAGAGATTTAAAAGTATTGGTTTTCCCTTCTTTATACTGAATGAGTTTTAAGACATTGGATATGGACTGCAGCCCCATTTCAAAATTTAGTAATAAAACCACAACTGGAATAGAAAAAAAAAAAAAGAGGATAATAATAGCACTAAGCAATTTTCATGGTATAAAACTCTCCCCATTGTAAGAAAGAAATGACAAAATTACCTGTCCTGCCTGAAAGATCAGAAGCTTTTAAGAAATAGCAAATCTAGTTCTGTATGAGTGCTTCTTTCTGCTCAGTGACTTTTACTATATCTTCTGACTTCTTGCAGATTTTGGGCTCACCTGAAAGACAGAAAAATGTGATTGGGAACCTGAATAAGGAAGTTACTCAAGTTAAGAAACAGACAGGAACTTTTCTCCCCTGGCATTTTTATGGTTAAAACGAGATTTCAGTCACTGCTTTCTTTAATTGCATTCCCATCAAAGTAAGCATAGGAGTGAATTAACTAATCATTACGGTTTATCCATGAGGCAAAAGATAGAATGAAAGCAATAGATCAGAGCATGAAACAAAAATATTAAGACATTTACATGAGTAAGTGTTAATCAAGTGGGTTTGGATCTGGTTTATTTTATCTTCCAACTTACTGAAAGTCAAAATTCACCCTCTGCAGGGAAGTGCTGTTTAAACCCTCTTTAATGTAGGCTCTCAAATTGGGAGTAAGCTCCTCTCAGATAATGAAAGACACAATGTCAAGTTCTAAGGATTCAATTAATTCAATCACACAGGAGAAATGACACCGAGTGACACAAGGAGCTTTCAAACTAAGTGATACAACATGAATATCAAATCAACAATCATAATACTAAGCTAGTGCTTAAGCATTTTCAGTAATTTTGAAAGAGTACAGCTGAGGAAATTATAAACTGAGATAGAGGAGAATGTAGCCAGCTTGCACTGTTATTTACTATCTACACAGTAATGTCTCAGTTTTAACCAGATGATTGGGTGATCCCACCAGTGATTAACAATGCTGAACTGAAAATGTGAAAAATGAAAAGCATAGAAGTCTCAAAAGCAGTGAAGGTGTGTTGGGAGAAGCATAAAAAACATAAAAATAAAAATACAGTCAAGGGAAGATTTTTGAAACACAGAAAACAAAAGTACAAGCAGCTGAAAGGGAGCACAGATGTGTGATCTGAAAGGAGAATTGAAAGATGGTGAGTTGAAGAAGAGATTCACGGTTTAGAAAAGAGAAAGAGGAGAGGGAACTCATGAGAATGAGGAAAGAAGACAACAAATAGTTATTAATTCACCATGTCATCACTGTAAACAAGTGAGAATTTCTATTGATTTTTCCCTTGTTTCATTGCCATGAACAGTGGCAGAGTGAGTACTGCCCACTCTGTAATGCAGCCACCAGCAGATGGGCCATATTCCCCCAAGGGCACTCCTCCCTTTCCCCCTGATTTACTGTTGCTGTTTAGCCCCACAGAGTGTGTACGAGGAGCACTAATGACCCAGGCACCACAGCGACCTGCGCCTGCCTTTCACAGAAGCAAAGGGTTCTGCACTCGGTTGAGCACCACAGGGCCACAGTGGCACCGAACGGCAAGGAATCATCTGCATGGCACGGACGATTCCTTGATGCCACATGCATTACCATAAATCAAACTGGCATGTTGTTGATGTGGTTCTGTCCACTGCTATTTAACTCGGTTATCCCCCAAAGGCTTTTAGTCACTGACTGCTGGTGACGTTGACTGCTTTGTGTAACTTGATGTGACTGGGCAGTCCTCTACTGTCACATAGAGTGAAGTTACTGAGAATCTGTTTTATCACACATTTATTATCTCTTTTACATTTTGATATTCAGGATTAATGTTGTGATCATCATGAGTGAAAAGTTAAAAGTGTGCCAATTAACGTTTATAAATCATTGAAACACAGAGTTGTTTAATTAAACATAAGCGGGTTTTAAAATTAATGTTCTAATTTATAAACCGCTCAGGAGAAAAGCAAAATCACCACTTAAAAAAATCACCTTATAATAGTTCCACTTAATCTTGTAACATGCAATTGAATGAAAGTGAGATGATGCAAAGGACAAAAGTATTGTGGAGAAAAACGACATTCAATCACAACATGAGTTCTTGTAATAGCGACCCTCTGCCTGTCCCTACGCACTGACCAGGACCCAGGGCAAGGCTAGTCCTGTTAATAAAACGCAATAGTCTACAAGAACTACATCTAAAATGAGATGTGATACAAGGAGAGAAAAACAGTCCTTTCTTGGGTTTGGGTTTTGTTTTTTGTTTTGTTTTGTTTTGTTTTGTTTTGTTTTGTTTTTTTAAATGGGGAACCCCCTCACCATAGCACATCCAAACATTCAGTGACCATTCTCAAGAACGTAAATAGTTCATCCTCTTGTGTTCCACATCTCTGTTACAATTCAATGACTTACTCACAGAAAACTGAACTGAATTTTCTGGTTTTTATGAAGGACAGAACAGTGAGAGCTAACATACAAGATGTCAATCTCAACAATTACATGGCTTTTATTTTTATTTTCTGTCTCATTTTCCAAGCACTCGCAGGTGCTCAGTTTTCCACCCCAGGATTCAGCAAGCACTTTGGACATCACTTTAGCCTCCTACCCCCCATCCTCAGTACAGAAAGTACAAAGGTGGAAAAATCTAGGATGAAGACTGCCAATAATGTCCTGATAGATGTATAGTGCTTCTCAGAATACTCAAGTAACTCTGATTTGGGAAGCAGGAAGAAATGTAAGGTTCTCTTCTGCTTGCTTGAAGTGACATTACATTTAAAATATCCAACCCTGTTTAAAAGAGTCCTGTCTGGATCTGCTGGCCATCAACAGAGGTGCAAAAGTGAAAAGTGAGAATTCTACCCATGCTCTACCTCCCTTCTGTGCTGAGTGCTACTGCATCATACACAACACACCCTTGACCATCTCAAACATCGCTTATACAGAGAAAAAGGAGGGGGGACTGAGAAAACAGACTGCTGTGCTATTTGTACTTGTGAGGCTTCTACACACAGAGCAGCAACAAAAACTCTTGCAAAAACACTCGTATTAAGTAGCTACATTTAGACAACAGTGTTTAATGGGTTCCCTCCATTTAGAATGATATCATACCACCACTGTGAAAGAGAAACATGAAACACTTTATCCTGAGCCTTTATTACTGAATACTGCAGTCTATTCCAATACTAAATGCCTGCACTGCTTTTCTTTTCAGTTATCTTTACCATGGTGGCACAATCTCTGCAGAGATACTTAAAGCTGCTGCCGAAACCCAATATTAACTAATTTTGCCTCAAAGAGCCAGGACCTGAGTCTCACCATGTGTTTGCAGAAAGGCTACTGCCCCAGCCCCTGTGCATTGTGGTGATGTGAATACCTGCAATATACTTTTTCAATTGTCAGGCACAGAAAACACCCATCATATATGTCATTTACTTGTATCACCTTTGACATAGCTGAGAAATTAATATAAGTCTTCTCTGCAGCTTCTTAGAAACATAAAATTCTGTGAAAGGGTCAGTGCTGACTTAATAGTATGTAAAAAATACATAGATTTCTCGCTACCTAGTAACATGGCTGTTTTGTCTTTAGGAAAGAAAGCTTTAAGAACATGATGACATAGTCCCTCTGAAAATCGTTTCAAAGGACCATAAAGTATTCAAAATATTTTTCTATGACATTAAAATATTAAAAATATTAGGAAAATAGGGAAAATGCAAGAATAAAATGTTATTAAAGCATAAATCAAAATAATGACATACAACCAGAATACAAATTATATTGTGACTGACAAATAAACCCCTACAATGGAAGAAGGCTCAATGAAGATTGGCAAAACGGATGTACCCATCAAGCTCAGGAGAGAAAGGAAAGGATGACTGATCAGAGTTCTTGCAAAGAAAGCTGACAACCTCAACCCAAAGGGGAGTGGAGGGTGGCCCTTTGTTCAGATAAGCACTTATGTCAGGGCAGCGCATCCACTGACTGTATCACAGGTGAGGGCATCAACCAGTGGTGTAGCTGTTTCTCCCTGAGTTCATTAGAAGAGTGGGGCTATCCCCCTGAGTTAGCCAGGCCAGCATGGAGGAAGTGAACACATGGATTGGCCCAATACAGAGCATAAAAGCTAAACAACTAGCAAAAGAATTTAGAAGACAGCAATGAGCCTGTGCTGGCTTTAACCCAGGTATATCTTATGGGTGACTGGGGACACCCAGTGTCACGACAGAGAGCACATTCTAGAGACTGGTAATAGGACTCGCATGGGTGCTGGTTTGACCCGTGTATTGCAATTGTTGTATTTTGCCAAGTGTAACTTACATTTGTAGTGTTTTTTTCGGTATATTTTGTATCAGTCTAATAAATCAGAAATTCCATGTAACATCACATCAGCTCTCTTCAAATAGGTAAATTTGATATTAAACATTACATCCTTCACACATGGAATATCTAAGTAGAGAGTATCAGACTCTGACATTAACATGCTACAGAAACCAGGCAAGACATTCATCAAGCTCTCCATTTACCTGGGTATTTATCTATGCTGAACAACAAATCAATGATGGATATGGATGAGAGTAAATTCAATGTACCACAAAGAACATATTTCACATAAAAAGACAACTAAAAATGTCTTTAAATATCAGATGCATTTAAAAATAACACTTAACCAATACCCTTATTCCTTGCATAGTAGCACTGTACTAAAATTTGTGATAGTGTACATCAGAAATCTATCTCCATCTTGTGTTTTTCTGACTCGAGTGACTATGAATTACTTCTGAGATGATCCGTGAAAGGTTCACGAGACTAAACTAAATGCAAAGTTACTTGCTCTAGGCTTAAGTTGGCCAGGGATCCACATTTCCACTGGAAGAATTCAAGGATTCACAGGCCTAAATAGGTGAAAAGTATATTATACACTAGTGAAAAATTCTACTATCTTGCATTCAAGAATGCAAGATACATAGAATTGGGAACCCATAAATTCTCTGAATTTCCCATGACAACAGCACCGTGACAATATAATTTCCTGTGACAATATCACTTCCCATGACAACACCAAGAACTGATGACTGCCTTTGTCCACAAACTGTATCAGATGAATGGTTTTCAAATTAATCTGAAGACCTGTTCAGAACAGAATTTTACAATGACTGGGCATATGTTTGATCAATGGCAGGAGCAGTAGCCTCTACTTTTTACATGCTCTCACCAGCAGGAAAAGGCACAACTTGTCATAAAGGAGGGTCTGGACAAAAATCCTTTCAGATCCATTTCATTTCCAAAGATCTTTATAGAGCAGCTTAAGAGTTTCAGGCACAGATGTTTAGCTACAGTAGCGAAATTTACACTTGTATACCAAAAGATTCAGTGGCAATCAGCAGCAACTGAGATGTGTGCTAGAAAACCTACAATAGCTCAGATGTAAATTGGGGAATCCCAGTAAGGAAGTACTGGTGCACCATTCAGCCTCTGGAGCTGCAATAAAAATAATTTGCTTATTTTCTTACTGTGTGCTTAATTACTTTATGTGGTTATGTCTCCTAGTATATCTCCCCTTTTCTATGATCTGTTATTACTCTGTAGTTTGAGTACTAATGCCCCTTTAGTGGTGCAAGAACTGAGCAATGTCCTCGTATGAGCTCTGGCTTTTAGTTCAGGACCTTAACAATACCATTTATTTCAACAAAATAATGAAATCAATCTATTATTTCTATTTCATTATTTATCTGTAGTCACTTTTAATACTGCGATCTCTACTGAAGGAACATCCTTGGATTAGTGGAATTTATTATTATTAAATCTTTTTTGCCAGCTTCAAGAAAAATAATGGCCTCCAGATCATGTTTGCCTTTGGAAATACACTATTACACACTCAGCCACTTCTTACCCTTTTCATACATTTTGCAGTTTTAAAATACGAGGCATTTTGTAGAAAATTCCCTGCTTCAGAAAAAGAATGGGATTATCTTTTTTCTAAAATAAGAAATCTCTATTCTCACAGGAAAGCTGGAGTGTAAAGACTGACAAGGCAACAGAGTGCATTAACTGCATGCTGAGTTGTATCTGACCTCTCAAATGGCATTTTTGTTGGTCAGCATTCTAAAGACCCCCAAGGATAGTTACACCATGTCTGCCTCCTGCATTGTTTGAAAGATAAAAGATGCACCTTTTCCCACTGTGTTTCTCATACAGGAGATGGGAAACATCTCTAAGGCATTTAAATTCCCAGTCAGGCTTTGATACAAAAATTGGTGTAAAAAATACATGTCAAATGACAAAAATGTCAATTAATAGACAACTTCAAATGCTGTGAAATTAATTTTAGTATAAATATTTTGATTTAGGACCATAAATTAGCCATCTGTTATTTCTGATTGAAAAAACCTGTCAACAATAAAATCATGGAGCACTGGAACGTGGAGCTCTATAATAAGTGGGAGTTTTCCATAAAAATCATTTTTGAGAAATATGCCAACTCATATACTTATGTATAAGCTGAGTCTTATAAGCACTTCAACGTTGCTGCTCAGACAATGCCATACTTCTGGTACAATATTGCAAGGTTCTGTGTCATAAAAGTGTTAATGAGTTTAGCATTTTAATTACAAATGAGGAAAATAATACTCTTAGTATCCTTATAACTCAAAGCTTATTCTAACAATAAGCAAATTCAGAAAATAAAATGTAAACCCACAGTGTCTTTGACAACAGCTTGGGCATCTTTCCCTCGATACTGTCTTACAATCACTAGATATTAAATCACAGTGATCTTGTGATAAAATACATTCTAAAAAAATATTCTCAAATTACAGGGATTTTCTGGCTGCTTCGCTTGTCCTGCAAACTACAGACAGGAGACTGATACTTCTGATTAAAAGAACGACACAGTCCCATGCCTACTCTAGTTGGCAAATTCTGTCTATTTGCAGTGAATTCTAAAATTCACATAACATTTAGTATAAAGGATGTGGTTTGCAAACTAATAACCATGGTAGGTACCTAAATTAAGGGGGATGATTTTAATAGCATAAGAATAATTACCTTCTTGAAGAGAAAATGTTAGATAGTTCTGTTTTGAAAGTTTACCTTATTCTCCAATAACAAAGTGCTATTTAATTGCAAACATGCATAATTAAATTACTTTAAAATCACTCTTCCAGTTCGACTGAAGTTCTCAGTATTTTATGTAAAAACATTCTCCAAGGTACCAAACAGCTGTTATCAAGAAGATTATATTTTTTTACATCAAACAGCTTTTATTTGACGGTTTTAGAACACAACTGTTTCTACATGTGCCTGAAGACTATCTTATGCTGATGGTTTGTACACCACCTTATTTTGATATTTTTCATTACTGTTGATGTTTGACAGAAAGATACCAAACACTGCTGCAGCTTCACCCTGGACAGCTTCATTAGATTGACTGGTGCTCTGATGAAGCATTACCATTCAGTGGGTCTGTATTCTGTGTTTCCTGCTGGGCATCGGTGAAATCTTTCTGGTTCAGATCAGAGTTAGTGTATTTTTCTGAGATGGATTCATCACTCAGAGGAGTGTCGAAAGAGACTACTTGTAGAACGATGGATCTGGGAGGACAGGTTGTACCATCGCTTCCCTGACTACTCTCATTTTGTATCCTTGTTGTCTCTTCCTGCAACTGTGCCTCTGTGGAATTTCTGCTTTGGTCTTTTTCCTGTTCACCAACATTTTTCACATGTTCTTCTACAAAGAGGGAACAAAATATGTAAATTAGATAAGAAGGATATGTCACAACTTTTTGATTTCAGAGTAGTGACTGATAGAGCTGCACATGGGGACACTGTGAACATAAGTTTCTGCATAAGGACATGTGCACTGGTATGTTTAATATGGGCCAGATTCTGCTCCTGATTACACTATTGCAACTGAATCATCATGGCTCACTTTCTGGTGTGATCTCTAATTTGTACCTCTTGGGTTTTTGCCATAGTCCAGAGCAAGGAGCATCATCAGATATGCTGTAAGCTGAAGGATGGGAGCAGGAGGACACCATGCTACAGGCACGTCCACCAGCAGTGGTGTTTACTACCACAGGGCTAGGAGAAGCAAAGCTCATCGGTTCAGGGCATGGAGTACCTTGCTGGGGATGGGTGAGGCATCAGAACTGAAGGGAAGCCCTGAAAAAAGTTGGCCTATCAGCTTGGAAAAGTTCAAAATGCCAGCTAATACAGAGCTTCAGCTGGAACAACTTACAGAGGGTTACACGCATGCAATCCAGTACAGCTGGAGACAGAACAGAAAGCAAATGAAGAAAACAGAGAATGGAAAACTTGTGATGGAGGTTGAAAAGTCTGATAAAAAAATAACTGCACCATGTTCATGAGGGGCCTATTTCTCTTGCTATTAGAATTCCTGTTTCACAAATTAGACTTTAGAATATGTATACTAGTCTAGAAGATAAAAAATAATATAAATTTAAAAAGCGAAAGCATTGCAATTTGAACAACACCTCCACAAAACAGCTGTGTGAGATTGCATCAAATTTCTAACTTGACTGTACGCACTGTATTAAGGAAGGAAATCAAGCACTGAGATATTAAATGAGTTCAACTGGCAGGTACCAAAAACTCTGGGTTTGAGTGACCAGTTCAAATCCAGGCCAAAAGTGATTGCATATGACAAGTGAAAGGTGATCCAGTCTGTAATCACATTTCTGCCACGTTCAGCATTCGGCATCTCTGTCACCTCACTTTTCTGAATCGAGAGGAAGTTCCCCCTGAAGCAGAATTTGGCCTGTGAAATGTAAAAGGAAAGGAACACCTCGAAACCTGAACTGACATGTAGAAGCATGGAATAGTTAAATAATTTCCTTCTATTGACAGTTCTTATATTTCCTGTCATACATTTTTAAAATAACAAGAACTTTTAAATTTGAGCAATTTCTAAATTGTTAAGGCATTTTTTTTTTACAAACTTCAGAGACCTGCTTATTTTGGACTCCAAATCTTCTAAAACATGGACAGCTACTCTTTTTCTACACATTTCAGCACAGCTCTTACAAAGAAGTGTTTGGGCTAAAGACATTAAGAAATATATATATATGCAACTTGAAGCAAATCTGATGTTTAATCCAGATATGTTATCTAAACTATATGTCACTTATGTTATAATGTACCTACTTAAGGCTTTTGTCCCAAGAAACTGATTTACATGCCATATTTGCCTCCATAGGGCAGAGCTACAAGCATTTTTTCCTTAACTTCTTAAAAAGGCAAAAAATTCCAAGATAAAATCTTTCAGACACTGTTCGAATGCATGTGCAAGTTGAGGAAAGCAAACCTGAACTATAATTGCACTTAAAACTGTAATATCAACTTAGCTCACAGAACAAACAGTGCGTTTTTAACCTGAAAGCTGGTAAGAACAGGCTATTTTTCTTACAGAATGGAGTTTTAGGACAATGCTAATAAGATTATGCTAATCAGATTTTTCTTGGTGTAATTGGTGGATGACCACTTTATTCTTATATTAGAAGTCTCAGAATATTCACATAGGCAAAACCCACTATTGTTTTTTAGTTTGTAAAGCTGAATATATAAACTTAAAATTGCTTTCCTTCACTCCCTACCAAACTTAAATTGGCAAATGAAGATTAAAGCTTAATCAGAAGGAGCTGATGGCCTGTTCTTAACTTCTGTCATGCTGATCTCTTATTTCTGCCCTTCACATGACCTCAAGTATGTCTGTTTAAGGACATCTAAAACACAGCTAAACTCTAACTCAGGTCTACGCACATCTGATGGATGTAGCTTTGAAATGGAGTATCTGTGCATCAAGTTACACCTACTAAGAGACTAGTTAAATGTCATACCTATTACATTTGAAGTAGTGTGATATTATTCAATCCAGAAGTCAGTAGAAAAGAATATGTGAGAAAAATAAGATCTTTTCTAAGTATGAAAATACTGTGGAATTTAAAAATCTGTGGAGATAAAACTATTGCTAAACATTAGTCTTTGTATGCCCATAGTAATATCTGTGATTATCCTTCCATGGTGATAAACTTTCAAAGTCATTCTCAGTTAAATAAGCTTGAAGAGAAGTAACTTGTCCACTTGGGAGGATTTTGCCCAGGAGGTAAGAGGAAAAGAGAGGGTCTCTAGGAAGAGAGACTGGTGGTTGTGCCTGAGACTGAGAAGCCTCAAATAAAAAATCCTCCATGATGATATCATAACTTTCATTAAGACCCCCAATCCTTTTTCTTGGTATTAAGTCTCTTATATTCTGGAAATGTGAGTCTATGTTCTGACTTGCTTTGCTCCACTAAGCTTCAATCTCTATGAAATCTCCTGCCAAAAAGAGGAAAAATACTGCAAAAATATGGTGCGTCAGGTGCTTGTGAAATAGGCAATATGTGCTGGAAAAATACAGGTTTCTGCTTTCCATAACAGCTAATAATTGTAGTGCATATAGTATAGGAACTTTATGTTGTATGTAATAATTAGCATTTTCTGTCATTTCTGCTGTCCTGTCACTCTGATGAAACACAAATATTTAGCAGCCTTTAAAAAATGCCGAGACTGGGACAGTAACAAAATTTTTAAAAAGTTAGAAAACTCCCTTCTTTTTTGAGGGGAAGTCAGTTAGGCCCTAAGCAGTTTAAAGCCTATCATATCCATTCAGATACAGGCAAACAGAAGTGTGTTGTGCAGTTAACTCAGGGTATGTGTTATTGTTGCTAATGGTTTTGTTCTCTCTCTTTTAACTTGGTAAAAGTGTCTGGAGCCAGGCCTGCTTACATATTTCCAACTATCTGGTATTCTTTTCTTTACAAGAACCCAAGTGTTATTCAGCAAAATTTGTGTGAGTTCATCTGCAAAACAAATTACTTCTCCCAACTCGTTTGTTAGGGGTGACTCAATCTGATCCCTTTCTTCCATACTTCAGTGCCATTTCTAAATTCCTGCCTTAAATCATGTACACATGGCAGAAGTGGTGTCTTTCTTCTCTTGTGTTTAGACTGGGCTGTTGGCAAAATAATTGTACCGAACTGTTTTGTTTGGAAAACTAGCAGAAGTTGTCAGGCAATAACCAGATTTCAGAACAGTTGAAAAATTCTGGCACTTAGTAATTTCACATCTACAGAAAACGTTTCAACTAGTGAACATGACTTCTCTCTCCCTTTCACCAGATACTACTATGCATTCTTTAAGTGACCTCTTTCGTTAAGTCTCTGCAAATTGAACCAAGTTCTTTATTATTATTATTATTATTATTTGCTGGAACGAATGGGAGCACTGAATTCCTGCCAGCCCAATGAAGGACTTAACTGTCCATGAAACACTAGAACTATCAGATGGCTCAATCTATAGCACCATACCGTAGGATTCTGTGGTCTCCAAAGTATTGCTGCTCTGCTGCTGCAGAAGCTCTGGTGAGTCTGCAAAATCAACTACAACACTGACTTTCACCAGCTCAGCTACGTCACTGTCTGTTTGTGCAGCAGCACTTTCAAGATATGGTCTACTAAGTGGTGAGGAAGCTTTTTTATATTTTGGTACTTTCTCTTGTATGCTTGGCCATCGTCTTTCTTCTCCTTGTCTTTCTGTAATAAGAAACAGAACATTTAACTACTATAATCTGCACAGTGCAGGGCTTACAAAATACCTGTTTCCAGCAACTGCACCACTTGAGCATGTGCTGACTTAAGAAGTGTGGAGAGGAAAAACACAAAAGCCATGCATAAGCAGAACATCTTGAATCAGCTAATGTCAGCAACTGTCAGTGCTGAAGTCCAAGAAAGCAAATGTCTGCTGAATGACACTGCTATTTTCATTGACTATGTTGAAAATAAGCTACAATAACTTTTACAGAAATACATAATGACAATGAAATATTAAGAATTAGTAAACTACTGAATTAGAGAGGAAAGCTGTTCATCTTTGCTAAGAATTACATTATATGAGGAATCTGTAAAGAAGAATGCTGCTGGACGTTATGGTCTCTCTGTGTATATCACCACAAACTTTGATTTCTAGGCTTCTTTATTACTGGAAAACAAAATTTCACTGAGCAGAAAAAAGACCAAAAAGCAGGACAGCATGGAAAGGAACTGCACCTTCCTAAAAGATGTGTTCTTACACCAGCCATTTTAAAAAGAACAAAAGGGCAATAAGCTTTAAAACTTTGCAGCAAGGGAAAGGACTGATCCTGGTGCCTCTGGGACTTCCAAGTACATTTAAATACATGTCCAGGAGCTCCCAAACAACTGGCCATTGTCAAACCCAAGAATACATTGCAGTAAACCACAGAGTTATTTAGACACTGATTCTTTCCACTTTCAACTCCTAAAAAAATTCTTTTACAGATATAGGAGCATATAAAACCACTGCAAATCACGTAATCCAGTGATGTCACAGCATTATGTCATATAGAGAAAGTAGTAAAAGCTTAATTAGCTACCAAATATTTTTACTAAAAATCTGGTTTAAAATAATTGTTAAGTTTATGTTTTCCTAGGGTGGCTATCTCCACCTTTTACTTCTCTTTTGCTGATTGGCTGTAACCTGGGACTTTCAGAGCAGGGGAAGGGAAGGACATGCTGTTTTAAGCCTGCTAGAGGGAAAATGCACTACTCTGCACATATCCGTTGTCATGTGCAGAGGCAGGCCAGCTCTCTGGTGTCTACTCCAGGAGGACACATAACACTTTCCATTACCAAGTTTAGTTATCATTTGTTAGTCTGTGATTTACCAGGTCCTGCCAATACAAAATGTTTCTTGCTACTCTTAGCTCAACTCATACATTGCACTTCCTCAGACCATAGTGAAAAATTCTCCTTTTCTCACTCTTCTTAACACTTTTTCGGATTAGTTCCAAAACTGCTTATGACCTAAACATTTAGCACTGCAATTAAAATCACTGCTACTGATCCTAGATGAGACTCCTTTAGCCCCCTGAATTTATTTTTCTCCAACAGATTAAAACAGTCCACTAGTTTAGACTTCATGTGCCAAACTGTCAGTCAGTTTCTGTGACTGTCACACATACCCTCCCACCGCCCGCCCTTCCTAGCGGCTGCTAAATCCTATTAACATGCTATCAGATCACCACTCTCAGATTTTCGCATTCCAGCAGCTGTTACTCTCTTCTTATTAGTGAGTCTGCAGAGAAAATCTTTCAGACAAAATGGAATCGAACCCTGTGGTTATTGTGTCTGCAAGTATGCAGGACTGAAAGTGCCTGAGGGAGGCCTGCAGGTAGGATGCAGAGCAATTTCAGAAGAGACATTTGTTATTCAAAGTTGCTGCCCATGGAAAGAAAAAAAAAAGTCAGATCTCTACTCCAAAGATGCAATAGTTGTCATTTTCTCCTATTTTTACAATTAAAATTAAGCACAGGACAGTGCAAGAGCCTCATTGTTCAGCCTCATATATTGTTCACTTCGTCCAAATACAGTCAGTGATCCCAGACATACAAACTGGAGTCGTGCAGCACAGTGCCAGTGATCACTTTCCATACAAACAATGCAACCTTTGGTCAGGCCCTGTAACAGTTAATTTTTCGGAAGCGTTACATAAGCATAGAGCGGGAACAGCAAGTAACATTGCTGTTGCATTATCCTGGAGATGAACAACATCAGCATGCTTTATTGATGGGCCCATTGGACTGGCAGCTGGACCCTTGGCCTCTATGCTGCATTCCCTCGTCTTAGTATACAGCCTGAGGTGAGTATCCTAAGCCATCTGTTGCTCTTTTTGCTCAGCTGTGAAGATAATGATACTTATTTATCCCCGTAACTTTATTTATCATAGAATCATAGAATGGTTAGAGCTGGAAGGGACCTTAAAGATTATAAACTTCCAATCCCCCTAACATGGACTGGGACATCTCTCACTAGAGCAGGTTGCTCAAAGCCCCATCCAGCCTGGCCTTAAACACTTCCAGGGATGGGGCATCAACAACTTCTCTGGGCAACCTGTTCCAGTGTCTCACCACTCTCACAGTAAACAATTTCTTCCTAATATCTAATCTAAATCTCCCCTCTTCCAATTTAAAACCATTGCCCCTTGTTCTATCACTACATTCCTTGATAAAGAGTCCCTCTCCAGCTCTCCTGTAGGCTCCCTCCAGATACTGGAAGACTGCTATAAGGTCTCCCCAGAGCCTTCTCTTCTCCAGGCTGAACAGCCCCAGCTCTCTCAGCCCATCCTCACGGGAGAGGTACTCCATCCCTCTAATCATCTTTGTAGCCCTCCACTGGACCTGTTCCAACAGTTCCATGTCCTTTCTATGTTGAGGACTCCAAAGCTGGGCACCGTACTCCAGGTGGGGTCTCACGAGCACAGAATAGAGGAGGAGAATCACCTCCCGTGACCTGCTGGCCATGCTTCTTTTGATGCAGCCCAGGATACGGTTGGCTTTCTGGGCTGCCAGCGCGCACTGCCGGCTCATGTTGAGCTTCTCATCCATGAGCACTCCCAAGTCCTTCTCCTCAGGGCTGTTTTCCAGCCACTCTCTGCCCAACCTGTATTTGTGCCTGGGATTGCCACGTCCCAGGTGTAGGACTCTGCACTTACTTGGTTGAACTTCATGCCATTTGCATTAGCCCACCTCTCAAGCCTGTCCAGGTCCCTCTGGATGGCATCCCTTCCTTCTAGTGTGTCAACTGTGCCACCTAGCTTGGTGTCATTGGCAAACTTGCTGAGGGTGCATTCTATCCCACTGTCCATGTCTCCAACAAAGATGTTAAATAGTATTGGTCCCAGTATTGACTCTTACAGGACACTACTTGTCACCGGTCACCACTTGAACATTGACCCATTGACAACCCTTTGAGTGCGGCCATTCAGCCAGTTCCTTATCCAGCGAGTGGTCCATTCATCGAACCCATGACTTTCCAATTTGGAGACTAGGATGTCATGCAAGACAGCGTCAAATGCCTTGCTTAAGTCCAGATAGATGATGTCCATTGTTCTGCCTTTGTCTACCAAGTTTGTGGAAGTATCATAGAAGGTCATCAAGTTTTTCAGGCAGGATTTGCCCTTGGTGAAGCCATGTGGGCTGTTTCCAATCACCTCCTTATTTTCCATGAGCCTTAGCAGAGATTCCAGGAAGATCTGCTCCATGATCTTGCCAGGCACAGAGGTGAGACTGACTGGCCTATAGTTTCCTGAGTCTTCCTTTTTTCCCTTTTTTGAATATCAGGGTTATGTTCCCCTTTTTCCAATCTGCAGGAATTTCACCAGACTGCCATGATTATTTCACCAGATTGCCACAATTGTAATGATATTTCCTAAAGAGTTGGTAAGCATGATTACTAGTGCCTGCTCTTTTAAGAGTACCTGAATTTGCCACCCACTGACCAACTCGATTAGTAAATCTTCAGAACATTTTTATAGAACAAAATAAGTATTAAGGAATAAAAGTTGTAGGCAAAAGGAATAAGCATTGCATTTTTTAAAATATTAAATCATTGTGCTACAATTTCTCTATGTTCTAAGAAGCATTGCATCATGGAGGATCTTATATGATGTTTAAATCTTTCCCAACAAGATGTGCATTTCTTACAGATTTCTCAGTAGGTCAATAATTTCCAGACCTTAAAATCCATTTAGCAAACATTTTTTTTCTAATGAAACAACCTCCCAGACTCATCTGAGCATCTTTACTCTCTATTTGCTACAACTACCACAATTGCAAATAGCAGCAGCCATCACTGCTCTGTGTTGAAAAAAGCACAGGGTGGAATGGTCTCTTTATCACTGTGTTGAGTCAAACAAAGACAGATTATCTGGTGATTAGGGGTTTGGAATATTAATTAAACATCAAGGCTTTCAAATTAGAATCCCAGATGTTTGATCATTATGGTAATTCCCTGTTAACAGCATTCCCTGAAAGGCCTGAGAAACATTCCTCTAATTCCCCAGTGGTGAAAGGTTGAGGACCCTTAGGCTATCAAGCACTGAGCTCCTCTGCATCAATTATACAAGACATGGCCTTTTTAGCAAAATCGAGCCATCTTACTTAGTGAGCCTTCTGTTAAGGAAGCTCTCAAACAGCTGCCTAGGTAGATAAACACTTTTCCTACCATCACAGGCCTTTCCAAAACAAAATACACTGTTTCTTGCACAAGCTGCTTGCTCTCAAGTCTCAGTAGCAACTACCTTTTCAGGGTGGGGTAGCACCAACAGCTGGGCCTACCACATCTCTAGGAAAGCTGCCCCATCAACAGCACTGCCAGTGCGGCTTAGTCTCCAGCTCTGGCCTTTCTAGACACAGGAGTCAGACCATCTTCCTCAGACCTAGCCCACCTCTGGTTCAACCGCCTCCCAACCAGTGCTACCTGTGTAGCCTTATCCTGAAAAGGTGAGAAGCTAGAAAGAGTTCAAGTCATGCTCAGGAAATTATATGGATCATCCTTAGTTTCCTTTCTATGTTACTTGTGTATGTATAACACTATATTTTGTAGACACAGCTTCTCCTAAACCTGTGAAGTAATCCAGAAACAATGTCTAGTGTTCATGTGGCCCTCTCACAAAAATACAGATGGTTCTTTTAACGGCAGAAGTACTGTTTGTCATAGTCAGCTCAGGAAATGTGTTTGGAGATGTACGCTAACAGCCAGCCTGCTTACTACCACGGCACACTGCCCTCATACATGTCACCTTCTCAGTGTACTCAGCTTTTTGTGGTTTGACATCAATTATCTATAATGATAGCAATAACAAAAGTTTCACCTGGCAGTGATTTATCCCTGGTATTTCTTCCCATACAAATAAAACACAACTTCATACATATGCTCAGAGCAACCTAAAGACTTTTCATCAAGCAACAGTCAGAGAAAGTAACATGAGAATCAGACAGGATGAAACAAATCGTCTAAGTTTCAAGTTCTTAGGTTATGCATTTACAAGCTTAGTCAAATTTTAGTGCAATCTGAAAGGAATTTCAAGGGGAAAGGAGATGTATTTCAATATTTTTCATTCTTTACTAGATGTAAATTTTGCACAGTCTAATTAAGGATTTTCAGCCTTTGCAGGGTGCAGCTTCAGAACAGATATACTGCTGATCTGGATCAGTTGGGGAAAGTTTCTTCTCCCATTATGTCACAGGAAATATATGTGTTACATCAGACAGTGCTCTATAGAGGGCTATGTTCACTTAGTGAAAACCTCTTTTCTAGCAGCCCTTAGTGCCCACATATGGAGTAAGTGCCCACATGTTGCTCGCAAAAAAAATGGAAAATATCTTAACTTTCAAAAAACCTTTATAATTCTCCCACAGCTTGTATTATTCAAAAGTATTTGCGCTATTCACAAGGTTCCTCTACATTCTCGCCAGGCACCCTGAAGATCTTCATGTCACGTTCCAGTTAACTGCAGATATTGCTGCAAGTAGTCTCTTTATGGGTGCAGTTTTCTATAGTTTTCTCTTCTTTGCACTCACAGAGGTTTCTCAAAACAGATTCAACAACAATCACACGGCAAAGATATTGTTCCTCAAGCTCTGGTCTCAACACCAGCTATTTCCACTTACCCATCAGTTTTCCTAAGGTACTTTCTACTGTAATTCTGTAACTCTGTTCAGGAAATACTTAGATAGACTTCATTAGTTAAGTTGATGGAAGAAAGAAGGGCAACTACAATCTCAACAAAGTCCATGGAGTCCTGAACATTAACAGCTCTGTTTTTCACAGTAGAAAGCATGTTCAGAGTTTTCTGGGTCTTGCTGGACCTGACATTAATATTGAGAAATACTATCTCTGTATAGAGAAACCATTTTTAAATCTCTTGCTGTGAGAAGCTTTGTCTTTTCAATGGCTGTTAACAGCCTAGTAAAACTGAGCTAAATCTATTGCTAATTTATAGAGCATTACAAAGCACTGGAAATGAAGGAGAAATTATCTTTTTGATAGCACTGTATACCTCAAAAAAAATCCCAAAAATCAAAACCACCGCCAAAAAGTTGATGCACCAAAATCAAACTGGGTAGTTAGATGTAATTGGAAATGGCAAACTTTCAGATAGTAATGTCTCCATTCTTCCATACTGAAGGACCCTGCATGTAGGGCTGCTTGATTTCTGTAGGCTATAGCTAAGTGGTCTCGGGTACCCTGATGGTCTGCTATTGCTACTGATCATGGTAAGTTAACAGATTTATGCTTTTGACCAGTCAGCATTAGCTGGAGAATACCGAAGAGGCAACTGATCATACGAAGCTGCTCATGAAGAAGAGATGGCATAGTTAAATCTTCCCTTCAGCTGCCCCTTCCACCTTAATTCTCAAGTGATTATCACAATAGATTATGGAAGCTTGTTCTAATTTAATATTATCCTAACAAGAATATTCGTTCACAATTTTGCACTAAATGAGATTTTAGCACTGCTCAGCAGTGGTTTTCTGTCTTGTCTTGCACCTCTTTGGGAAAAAAGATGCTGCATTGGATGACAAGGTGAAAGACAAAACTGGCACTGTTTTCCAGGATACTATTGTCTGCAGTCAGTATCAGGTCATGTATGGCAAGACCAGTCCCAGCAGTGAAACACTAGACTGAAATATGCCAGGTGCTTACTCAGAAACAACACAGACTGTGGACAAAATATTCCCAAATGTCATTCACTTAACCTGGATTAAGGTTATAAATTGTGTTCAACAATTATCACAAATCAGTCAGACAACTGTAGCCCCAGACAATTTTTAGCTATGGCTTATGAACTAAGATGCTTAATGGAGGTTTGGCATTATTAACTGGCAAATTAAGAGTCACTTTTTGCCTTATTTCGGTCTAATACACGCTGTGATTGCCCAAATCTTTGGACCACCAAGTCATTTAAATAACTGCCTATAGCACAGTCACAAGAAGCCTGTAATACTGAATTTTGTTCCATACAGCAGGGAACAAATAGCATTTCTACTAGGAAAGTACAGTTTTTACATTTCTTAAGAAATGTGGCAGCACATACTACTTTGAACTATTGATTTTGACATTTAAAGCAGATGTCAGTATCAGTTATGATTAAATTTGCAAGAATGCACACTTCTAAATCAGACCTCTAAAGATAAGCTGAGCAGCACAGAGCCTTATGGTACCGGCTGTAAGATTTCCTCTCATCTCCTGGCTGTCTACATCCTTTATATCCTCCTGGGTGAGCAAAACAGGATGATCTAAACAAAGATTAAAACATAAAATATACGAACACAAGACAACTACATATTTGTATAGACTAAAGGAAATTAAACAATGAAAGTAGGGGAGATCTTAGGCAGTAACTTATGAAAACATTCCGCCTTAGTATATCATACCTTCTAATGCTAGTTCTTTCCATCTGTCTTTGTTCGCTTGAACGAGCTCCATCAAGTTGTCCTTAAAGCTCACTAGGTCTACAGTTGCTAGAGAATTTTCTGTGTGAGTCCCTCCATCACTTGTACTTTTAAAATTGGGTCGTCTTTGTGCTTCAGTATTGCTTACTGCTCCCAAACTACTTTGGCTGCAGAAGGAAAAAACCTCTAAATTGTGAACACAGTCAGGCAATTTTAATAATACACACAGTTAATTTGAATCACATTCCTTAGGACCTACATGCAATCACTAACTCAAAATAACAATTTTCACTAAAGAGTGCCTAAGACACAAGACATTTCTTCAACTCATGAAGCTGTAACCTGGGACGGATTCTTACTGACCTTTTTCCAGGGAATTCTTGAAAAAAATGTGACAGCTGAAAATACATTACTTCTAAGTTGGTTCTTGAAAGAATGTTTATGTAGTCATTTGGAGCAGCTTCTTAGCTGTGTTTTTGAACAGTGAATGGTATCTTTGGGGCTCACAGGAAAGACATCTGATTGCTATTTGTTGACCCATTTAAAAAAAGCAAGACACAAAGGTATATGATAGGTAAGTAAGTTTAGCTTCGGCTGAAAATTCTCTTCAAGGTATATGTTTTCAAATGTAGTCAAAGCAGGATTTAGTACAGTGGCTTTAAAATCCACACAAGAGCTACTGCAGCTATCTTACACAAGGTCAGGCAGAAGTCAAATTGATGATTTGTATGTGAATATGCAGGTATGTGTAAAAATGAGGGGGGAAAAATGAACTCCTTTCCTTAGGATTAAAAAGTCAGACCTATTTCTGGTCTTGTACAGCTAATCATGTCATACTAGGTTTTGTTTACTCAATTATGCTGTATAGTTTATCTCACTGGTACCAAAACCAGCTGCTAATATGCACAAAAATGGATTTCCATTAAACAGAAAATGTAGTTGCAGTGAGCATCAGCAGGAACTGCACAAGAATAGTTAACAGTAATTTCTGTATGCTCCAAAGATAGGACAGAGTGGAAAGAATAGGCTGCAATTCTAATGTTTACCAAGTACCACTGTGAACACCACACCATATTCTCATGGTGTCCACCAGTAGTGTTTGAGCAATTCTGCTGGCTCAGATATTTCTCTATCTCAGATAGGCTCTCCACTCTCTTCACAAGTGTAGTTCTTGATTCCATACTAAGAAAAAAGTTCCTTTATCCTCCACCTCAAATGAGGAGGCTTTGCTGGATTATAAACCTTTGTTCATCTACCCCTCACTCACGAACATCAACCCAAAATGAAGCTTGGAGATACTAATCATTTGCAGCTGCTATTATTTCATTTGTGTAAAAGTGAGTAGATAAACGCGTTCATCATCAATAATATGCCTTTGTTTAGCACTGTTTCCCAAAACACTAAGAGCACACTCATAAATACCTACTTCTAATAACTTTTACTTACTTCTAGTAACTGAAATACATGTGAATTCATGACCAGAAAAGACTTGTGCTCATCATTTTGCTATTAAATCTAACTAACGTACAGCAAATGAAAAATTGCCCTGCAGAATTATCATATTAGTAGCCTCAGTGAAAGCTCAAATAGCAGTTTTAAAATGAAAAAAATGTGGTAATAGAGGCAATATTTTTTAAAACATTAGATGATTATTGAATGATGCTTTCAGTGTGAAGTCACTGAGACAATATTGTCTATTATAGCTAGTTTGTTTTATAGACAACTTCTATAATGGTGCAAAAATCAAGAGCTTGACAGGCAATGCCCTCTGCATCTCACTTGTACTGTCTTTAGATCTCTCAAGTGGAATCTAAGTCAAATCAATTTTGCCTCAAGTATATATAATGACTAATACTAAAATGGAAAGGGGAAGAAGAGAAGTGACCCACAGTATAATAAAAAAATACCAGAAAAAAACCTGAAACCACCTTCACCACCTCCACTTCCAATTGTCTCTCAGAAAGCAAAGAATGACTTTTGGTACTGTCAATTAAAATTATACTGAAAATGGCTTAAGATAAGAGAACTAGGAACTTCAATAATCTAGTGCAGAGATTATAGTAAACAAAAAAAAGATTTTGTTATTAGATATGCTGTAGATAATCGACTTTATATTTCATACATGTGTATTCTGCTCATTATTGTCTTTTTGCCTTTTTATATGCACAATTGTCCACAGTCAATGGAGTAACAGCATATTGCAAATACAACATAGCACCACATGATGGCAATACTGTACAGCTAGTTATGTTACTTTCCAAACCTATAAAATAATTGTGATAATTCTGAGAATGGCATTATTATGTTAGTTCAATAACTGAACAGCGTATTAATACCTGAGTGTCCCAAATGCAGGACTTTCAGATTTTGTCGCTTCCTCTATAAGAGGCATAACAATTTTCTCCATTGAGTCCGTAAGAAGAGAAAAAGTTGGTTCTACTATGAAATCAATGAAACCTAAAGAAGAAAAAGAGAGAAATTCAGGTTTTACATTTTTATAGCTCTCAAATCTTGGAATAAATACTTGACACCAGGCTGATTTTCTGACTGTAGTCTTCACTCAAAATAATAGATACCACTAGTATACTCTTGAGGAAAAGAGCACAACTGAAACTAAACCCACCTGAAGCTGTACAGATATAACTAGATAATAATTTTACCTTTTCATTCCTTTTCCTTGTAAATTAAACACACTCCAGAACACACCTACCATTTGAAATTAATATTAATTATTGAATAGAAGGGAAGCCACAGCTGAGCCAAGGGGCTAGAAGTCATACTGTCTCCTTTACCATTCAGATCTTCTTGCCAAGGAGTTAATATTTCAAACTGCTGTTTATTATTCTGTGGAGGTAAAGTGTTATTTCACAGTGTGTAGGAGTGTTCTGTCAAATCAGTGAAGAGAACAAGTAATATCCTTAGGAGACAGCATTCATCCCACAGTTCTGAGATGTCAGCTCTGAATAATGTCTTTTACATTTTAAAGTGCTCATCAAGGTATGGAATGACACAGTGAGAGAATGAAGCATTATTCTCTTCTGAGCACTTAACAAAAAAAAATAAAAATAAAAAAAATAACCCTATAACATGAGCTAGCAATGGATTTCCAGACGTCTTCCTACTCTAACCACACAACACAGCGCAAAGGTGAGCAACAGTGCTTCAACCTAGAATCCATCTTTCATCCTGCAGTTGGTACAATGCTCAAGTATGCTGCCTTTCAGAACCAGTGAAATGAAATAAAGGACATTTTGAGAGACAAGATCAGATCAGATAACATGCTTCAGTTCAAGGATAAGACACTACCACCTATAAAATCTCTGCCTGAGTACTGTGTTCACTCACATAAAAGGTACAGCTCTTGGTAGGACATACTGCTTTTACTCAGTATGCTTCTAGGGTATCTCTTTGTAAATAGTCCCAGTAATCTTCATCAATTTTTACTTCCTTCTTAGTTGTAATGGAAAAAGGGATAGAGAGCGCCAAAGACCTGCATTTCTAAAAATGGTCATTGTTCTGAAATTTGGCCACTGTATACTAAATGCAGTTAGGATTGACAGGAACAGAGCGCAGTGGTCCTGGTCAGCCCTGTGGAGTCTGACCCTTCCGCGCTGATAGTCTTAACTGCAGTCCAGAGATCTGAAGTACGAACTAGCTGTAAACTGAGATGCATCTACAAAACAGTACCAGGCTTTCAGATTGTAGTAGAGGTGTATCTCTGAGTGCTTGAGTAAGAGTCAGTCTATCTGAGGACAGTCAATCATATCTGAGGACATGGTACACCAAACTCTAAAGCTCATGTCCAGTACTTCGGTTAATCCCTCTCTTAACCCTCCTTTGCATTACTCATGTGGAAATAACTTCATGTTCTTTTGAGACCAGTGCATTTCTGCTGTAAGAGCATATGAGCTTGATGAATGGATAGGTGCAAAGAAATACCTTCTATATGATCACATTTGGAGCATTTACAATTCAAAATGAGTGTAAGAAATGTCCACATGATTTTACATGCTCCTACACATATAAGAAAAACAGAATTAGTCATTACCTATTTGGGACTGAGCTATCAAAGTAGACTTGCGGTCACAGAGTGGGGAAAACTGAAGACCTAAAGCAGCCTCCTTGTCTCCCTGCAAACACCAAAGTTTAATATTATAAGCACATATTTGATAAAGAGACAGAGAGACAAAGGAATGCAAACATTTTTAGTACTTATTCAACAGACTATGTTGCTTACTTATACTCCTAAATAAAAACAAGCCACAGGCAGAAATACCTCTCATTATTTATCCTTATATTTTCAGGAACACAAAAGTCAAAATTCTAACCTGTATTTGAGAATTTTTATATAAAGGAACTTCTTGCAAGCAAGTTCTTCTCAAGAGCAAGGCATCTGCCGATGAGATGTAACATATATGAGGTCCTTCAATATTCACAGTTTAGTCCTGCTGATCCCAGATGAAATGTGATTGCAGATAATGAGACGTGTTTGCGATTGTATACCAAATGCTAAGTGTTTCCTTCTATTACATTGGTTTATTCAACATATAAATTTCTTCAGTGGATTTGCGCAGATCAAGGGCAGGATCTGAATTGCACTCACCCTCACTAGCAGGCATACCACAAAAAAGCACAAGCTTTTTAACTACTCCGATGACTTGTAAAAACCTAATTATGAAAATATTTCAACACCTAATACATTAAAAGTTTTTTGTCATAACTGTCTTGACAAACAGGGGTGCATTATCTCCATTTTCAACACACTATACCACGTGACTTGCAAAAGCTCACAATAAAAGTCTAATGTTACAAAAAAATCCTGAAGAGACATCTTTAAAGGAGGCTGTAATTTGTGTTGCTGGACAAACTTGGCCCCCAGAAGCACTGACATTATAGACAGAGGAAACCTCAGTCCTTGAAGTACAATGGCTCTACATATTATATTAGTCATGGGGAGTACTATTTCATGATCATTCAGTGGGGAGCACTACACGAACATACCATTTTCTCAAAAAATTCAACAGAAGCTGATGGATGAATGGGGAAGTAATAATATTTCTTAGTCTTTTTATCATATATCATTGAACCAGATTTGGGAAAAGTTTAGAACTATAATACCAATAAAACCACTACAGGAACAGATGTAGCTCGCAGGTTGTGTTTGATGTGGAAGTGGAGAGTTTTATAACTATGGCCTTTAAACTTTATGCCCACATGTTCACAATTTGACTTCAGAGTGTAGAACACATGAACGCTTCCTAGTAGGAGCAGCACTAGTGGTATCTCTATGTAAATACAGGAGCTGTATAGTGATATAATATATACTGGGGTAGTCCTAACAATTTCATTGTCATTGTTGAATACAGAACTTCTAAAGCAATATTAATTTTGTAATCTTCCCTTGACTAGGTATTAAAAAAGAGAAAATTCCACACTAGCAAAGATTCAGTTTGAACCTTTTTATGTTTTCGGGTAGCTCTTTACCCAAATTATGAATTAATTTGTAATTAATATAATACCGAATTAATAGCTTAATGTCGTAAGTCTGTTGTAAATTGCAATAATGAGCACAGGACTGATATCTAAATTAATCATTAGAATGTAATGCGATTTAAAATTTAAAAAAAAAATAAAAAAACTCACTGGACAAATTTTCTTTCTCTGCTTTTGGACCTATTCAGACTGAGAGCAGAATGCTATAGGGATGCTGGGATACTTCTTCGAGTGACTTGAACTATGTATTTCTTTATTTTTGAGGTTTTGAGTTGGGTGGGTGTATTTCTATTTTAAACAAGTAACTCAGATTTTCCTTAGCATACTAACACACTTTGTGTAGTTGTTGCTTTTAAACATAAAGTGTTGTTTGGCTTTTCCCCTGAAGTTGACATTGGCACATACTATAACTGTTAGCTGCAGTTAACAAAGTTTCTTCTCTAGGTTAATGTTCATTTTTTGCTAGAGCTCACTACTTTGAAAGCTGCCTGTTAAAGTATTAGCTTTTCATTGGAAGTTTCAGGTTCTGCTGCCTTTTTTTTTTTTTTTTTCTTTTTTTTAGGCAGTAGAAATAGTTGAATTACTATTTTTAAAGAAAAAAATATGAGGATTAGTGGAGTTTCTATACATTTGTAATACTTCATCTTGGCTGACATAGATCTGGAAATCCCAGAGATTTCCACCACACATGCTCCGATCAACAGACCAGAGGATGCACAGCCAAGCCAGTGCATCTAGGAATCAGGACACTGCACTGCCCAGTGCACTTATATATATATTCATCACATGTTAAATGTGCTGGAACAACTCCACAGACACTGTTCTTACTAGTACATTTAAAGAGAGATTCAGTTCCTTGCAGAGTTCTCTACAGCCTAAAAGAGTTCCACAATTTACACTGCTGAGTGGCAGAAATACATATTTGGTGGTTTGTTTCCATTGTTAAATACCTTCTCAAGTCTTTGAGCAGCTTATTCGGAATGTAGTATAAAGGAATAATTAAAACATTAGCTGATCCTATGTACTCAGTGACCAGAGTGGTACTGTTTATTGCTAAAGCTAAATCCACTTGACTGGACACACTGCCTCACTGTCCCATGGGCTCTGTCTAGTCTGTCTCTCTGTATCTAAAATGTTTTTACTGTTGGTCATTTCTGACCTTTGCAAGTAATGTATATCTGGGGTAATCTGTTCCTCCTTTTTCCTCTCAAGTTCAAAATCCTCATCATTTCCATTTACAGAAGCATACACAAACTCATGACTCTACTCAGTATTTCCACAAAACTTAGTTCATTCACTATTTAGATTAAGGCACCAGCTTTCCAATCTGTCTCCCCAGTGTGAAGCCCAGAGTCAAGGATGTCCTGATGCTTTCTACTGTGAATTCATACAAAGAACCTCTAGAAACTAAACTAGGGCAGATGGGACTAACAACTTCGTGGTTTAACATACTAACTTTTTTATTCTCTGACCCCCTTTTCCAGTGTAACCTAACTAATTTGAAAATGTCAGCATATAGCAAAATAATGACAATCAAGATGAGCAAGACGTACACTGTTTCATTATCTGTATTAACCATTTTTAAAACCTGTATGTAATTGAAGAAGCTGTGTAATACTTTAACTGGATTTTGGTTAGCAATTGTAATTCAGTAACTGTCACGTTAAAAATGTACATGGTCACAAATACTCATTACAAGGAGAGTATTCCCCCTTTGGAGAAATGGGGTTTTTTCACCCGCTGAGGTGAGTATAAAAATGGCAGCAGTGGCACCAACACTTGCTGGGTTTCTCTTTGAATTCAGTATCTCACAGAAATTAAAAGGCGTTCACAAAGGTGTGTCTTTATTTTTGTTCTAGGATATATGGCCACAGCATTAACAGGATGATACTGTCTAATCTCTGGCTTTGGATCGTGCTGTTATGAAAGCAGAACCTTCAGATCCATGTGGCATACACATGGCAAGCACTGGCAAGGAAAAGAAATAGGAGGGCTTTCTGAACTGTGAAATGGAGACAATTATTTGCCTTCTTTGCTGAATATGAATTCTCGTAATTTTCAAGTCACTAATCCTACCCTGCTGGTGCTTCTTTTTAGCTCAAAGCATATATAAATCTCTGTCTACAGAATGAAAACAGCTTGACAAGTTATATTATTATTGAAAGAAAAAAAATGCTACAACATTCAAAATCCTGATATCAGCTGAAATAGATATAGAGCTATAAAATTTCATCTTATTCATGCATATTAAAGTTGAATTAATGTCAGTGGTATGTATGAATAGTAAGGAATATATACTACTGACTATGCTTGTCAATCACAATCAACAGCATCCTTGCTGGTAGACTTATGAGAAGATCTAATTGTATAATCATTGCTTCTTGAAGTAGATTTATTAAAAGACTTTAAAATGGCACCTGTCGAAAAAATTCTTCCATCAGGGCCATGGTCCACCGGTAGTGCAGTTCCCAGGATTTTGCTGGATGGCTTATGTCTGCTGCATGTAGAATCAAAGACATGGCTTTGGCTTTGTCTACCCTGTCAATTCAAGGACATGCTCCAATTATCTCAAAACAAAAGCAACTATTTAAATTCTTTTCTTGTACATGAGTGCATTGAAATACTATAGATAATGAGCAGAATGGAAAATAACCTACCCCTCTGACTGCTGTAGAGTATGTCGCATGGATTTAAGTTGTTGAAAATGACCCGACATATCTGTAGACAAGACCATCTCAATGACCAAACTACGTAACTCCCTAAGAATAATTAAAAGCAAAATGACTGATTACAATTCATTTATTCTCTGTACGGTACATTTGTTTAAGCAGTACTTGTTAATTTATAACTTTCTAAACAACATCATGGGTTTTATTATGGTTTTAAAAGCATTTAAATAAATTATTAACAACTTGAACATTGTATCCTAAAGGGATTCTGTGAAACCAATGTACTTCAGAAAATGCACTTTGTAATCATTATTTCAGAGTCACACTGTTTTGTAATTCCTCTTTTCTGGTGTATAAACTAAAAATACATACAGTTCTGTCACTCCTAATAATTATTTCCTTTTTTTTTTCAGCAGTAGAAAATTCAAAAAAACTGTTGGTCTCTGGGCTTACCCGCACACAAGAGGATATATTTGTGTCTCTTATTACCACCCTCATATTAGTGCAGAGTAGGCATAGCACTAAACCTAGAAAGAAGGCTGTGGAAACACTCAGAAGAGCAAGAGACATTACATCTGAAAACCTATCAATGTTACAACAATATACGAACATTATGACAAACTATCCTTCACCTCAAAAAAACCTTAATGCCCATTTCACGAGTCAGAACAAGTTTGCAATTTATAATTTATCTATATCTTGGTATTACGGTCAAAGATGTTGGTTTGTCAACCAGATTTCTGTTGCATAAATATAAAAATAATCATGAATCATGTAAAGAAAGTGTATTAATTCTCATTGTATATGAAACTACATTAAGTTTCTCAACAATAATTACTGATTTGGAAAATTCTGCTTCCTTGATGTGGAAGGACTGTATATAGACCATGTAGGAGTCTACTGGGTCTTTATTTACATGCTTATTAAATAGTCTAGGAGGATTTAGGTGCGAGTGTTGCTTATACACATCTCCATGTGACAATTCATCACATAAAATCTTTGATTATTTAGCATACATCTTTGTGTTCATGAACACATCTCCAATCTTAAGGATGTCCAATTATCAATTACAACAGTACAATCCTACTCTAGTTATTCTTACTGATCTTTCATGCTGCATTAATACCTCTGTATTATTTAACAATGAAGTTTTTTCAAATGACTATGTTTTAAAGAGGTAAATTGCAGTTTTCTTCAGGGTTGTTAAAACAGCTTGTTATAAAAACTATCAAGACTGCTTTTGAGCCAAATTAAATGCATATTTAAGCTGATACTCCTCATTGATTTTTGTGTATTTATTCCTGATTTGCTTTGATGTAACTGGATAAAGACTCAATCCTTTCTCTTCAATTTAGTAATATGTAACCATAGCAACTTGTGTTTAGAAAACGCCGTACCTTATCTGACCTCATAATAAGATACTAATTATCTGTATCCCAAATGTTCCTCTTCCACATTGCTTTGAAACTGTACCCTTCAAACCCATCAGGGAAAAAAGCAAAATAAACCCAAACAGCTAACTGCATGAAAACTGAGGGCTCTGTATTGTTAAATCCTGTTGTTTGCAAGACTGAAATAATTATCACTTCCCATTTCTATGAAAGATTTTCCTAGGAACTTTCCATGTCTGAACTTTCAGGAGCAATCACAAATAAGCTCACACCTACTACACAAGACACACAGAAAAGCAAAGCGCTGCTTCCCATTTACTCACACTGTCATGGCAGTAGACAATCCCTAATTCTTCTCTCTATCACCTGGATAAGGATCAACATAGCAACACAGTATTGCACACCCTGTGATTGGAATGCTTTGAGACATTAATACTGCCTGGTTGCCTGTAACTGTTGATGTAATGTGGGGCACTAGAACACCAGAAGCTTGGTAAATAAAAGGAGAAAGGAGGACAAAAAGGGATCCCCTTTAGATATTTAGGGGTGCTAAGTGAGAGAAACAAGATAATATGGAAGACTGGAATGAGCTGAGAAAATAGTGAGAAATTACTATGAATGTCACATACGTTACCCATAAAGGACATCCTCATCAGAATGCTGGCAGTGTTTCCCTGCTCAGACCCAAACCCTATGTTTTAAACTTAATTGAGGCTGACAGTTTATTAGTGCATTTATCTTCTTAACGTTAACAAGTAGAAAAGAAAATTTAATACTATAAAGTCATTCTCAGTCATTTTGCTTCATCTTGCTGAAATAATTAGCAGAACCACAGTTTAAATAGGCAGGGGTATAAAACTTTAAAAAAATGAAATCACTGCAACTCAAGAAAACAGATCTGACAGTAGTCAAGAAATTAATCAGTGCCAGGGAGTGCATTAAAAAGTTGAGCAAATTATCATTTCAATTTACTGCCAATTAGATTCTGTGCAAACTTCAAAACTGTTAGTCTAACAGCATGAATTTCAGCATAGATCCAAGAAGTTCACTCTAGTAATAATTAGAAAATTGAAGAGTCTCTCTAAAGTGGCTAACAGACCTGTCATTGCTGCCTTTTTTAACTGTATCTGAACAACTGTATCTGATGACAGGGTAACAAGAATTTTTGGCTATTAGAAACAAATACTAGGAAAACATCATTTCCACAACTTACCCTCTAAATTAAGTATCAGACTTTAACAGGTTGTGTAGGTTCTCAGACTGGCACTTTGGAAGTTACCAGGTTGTTTGAAAGTACAGACTGTTATTGCCTTGCTAAGTGAAAAAACATGGAACTGAGTGTCCCTGTTTAGTTGCTTGAGCTTATTAGTCAGTTCATACATTTCTTCTACGTTGTACTGAATAGCCCCAACAAGAGATCATAAATTCTACTTTCTCTGGTTGCCAGATCCCCCCAACTTCAAACTGGCTGCATATAATGGTGTCCTAGATCTGTACAGCCACTATACAAACAAAATTTTCAAAGTTAAAATAAAAACCTTCAGGAAATCCAAATTGGGTTACAGTAAGAGGAGATTGAAAAGCAAGTGCAAACACACCCCTGTGATTGAGCAGCTTCTGAAGGAACTTGGTAGTTTATCACAGGTTCAAAAACCAGGGAGAAATTAAATACAACAGAAGTTATATCAAAGGGTCCATAATATAAAGAAAAAGAACTGTGGTAAGACCTGACCAAGCAATCAATGCAGAGAAGGGTGTGCTTTAGAAATGGATGACAATCTATCACATTCCTTGCTTTATTTTGTCACAGTTCACCAAAGCAATATGTATAAAGAGCACACACCTGGAAACCATAGGCTTCTCTTTCCACTGGGGAATATTTTCTTTCACAGGAATTTTCATACTATCACCCTTTTTCCCAGTGACACAACAAACGGGAACAACTGGGATGCACTTTACCAGCTAGCAGGCAGATTTGTCAGCTGGAGCAATACCATATATATGGTGGTCTCCACTGACAAAGGAGCCAGGACTGACGAAGTACATAAGTGTCTTCAAGCCACCCTTGATCCAGTCCTGAACTGAAATTCAACTGAAGATCTGCCCCTTTCTACCTGGAAGCATCCTCTGGTAGGACGCAACATGAAACAATACCACTTCAAAAAAACACGCTGAAGGTATGAAAATCATTGCCTCTTTACCACGACCATTTTAAAGGACAGAATACCAGCCTCAATGGCTGTCTACCGATATAATCACTTTCTCCACGCTCAGTAGTTAGGACAAGCAAAAATAGGGTCAGAGAGACCTATCAGGCCCAAAACACTTCCCAGCAGAGCAAAGCTGACTCATGTGGGCAATGAAAATCTAGGTGTATGTGACAATCATTGCTGAAATTGGCAGTTTACTTCCAGAGATCTTTTGCGAGAACTAAATTTACAGCGCAGACTTTATGACAACTAAATCCAAATGAGTATCCTCTGAGAATAAATATTATACAAGAATGAAAAAGTGTATGCTTCCTCTCCCACTTTGTATTAAATACAAAAAATAAGAGAACTTTAATATTAAGCATTTTGGAGTAGCTACAGCAAAACAATGAACTGAAAACCAAAAGGGCCAGCAAATTTATATTCAATAAATGCTTTATTTAGGCATGTTCTTATCATGCAGATAAGTAAAATCACGTAAATCTAGCATATAAAACAGACCTTCATTTGTAAATACACACCACATCAAAATTTGATCTGAGATTCACATATTCCTTCATAAATGTATAGCTTTGTGAAAATATAAATAAAGCAGAGTATAGCTTTGTTACTCATTGTGGCATCATTCACAGCGGGAGACTTCCCTGGAAGCAGAATGCCTCCTTCTGACTTCACAGTTCACCTATTTAAAAGTTATTTTTAGGATCTCTGAATAATAGCTATATTTACAGAAACACAGAGAAGGCTCATATTTTAAGTCCTATATGCAAAGATAACATGTCCTTTCTAATAAAGGAAAAAGTGTTATCTCTAACACTTGATCATTTTGGTTTCACAGATCTTAATATTTGTGACATATCAATTATGATTCTGATTCTTTCAGTTAATCAAATTTTCTTCAGGAATTACACTAAATTAAGAAGAAGAAAAAAGTTTTCTGTAATGTTTCTGGGCCTTTATTATTTGGATTCTCTAGATAATTCATTTTTTAAAAGCTTAACCAAGATGTGACTATGCTGTACTATGTTATACAGCAGAAATCCCAGAGGCAGTACAGTTCAACATGGCAGCAGAGTATGACTCTGCATCAAAATTTAAACCCAGTTAGACAAAGGTAACCTAGCTCAAGACAGCAGCATTGTAGTTTTCCTGAACAGCTATCTCACCTGAGACACAGTCAATACAGTCCAACACTATGCCTCATAAATGCTTGACCTCACTTGGAAAATTATATGGAGTCTTTTCACCACAGCGGCCTTCCCTGAGCTCTCAATATCCATTACTCCTTCCAGCGCTAAAGTTTCTTCCTGTAATTTGAACTCTTAAAATAGACTCCACGTGGAATGCCTGGTGTCTTTTATTATTTTTGAATACTGGAATTAAGTATGAA
The DNA here is from genome assembly GCA_013400375.1 of Thinocorus orbignyianus. NCBI lineage: Eukaryota > Metazoa > Chordata > Aves > Ciconiiformes > Thinocoridae > Thinocorus > Thinocorus orbignyianus. Next base: position 1,161,835 of record VXBW01005897.1, on the reverse strand, counting down.
TGTCACAGTAAGTCTTACCTCCAGTCATCTTTGGTTAAATTTGTCAGGATGTTCATCTCTTCTTCTTGCATGAGTCTATAAGCAGCACTTACATGATGATTTTCAAGAACAGAACGATCATTGTACAATATTGCAACATCCGACCTAGTGTTAAAAGAAAAAAAGCAAAATCTGTAATAGCATCCTAATGATGGTACTGGGGCAAGTAGGACTGTATATTCTCTACGAGAACTATTGACTATATCTATCAAACTATGTTTGCATTTTCCTGTTGTATCAACCACTGATAAAGTTTCCATTCCAAATGCATAAAAAATCATCATTATACCATTGTATATAGTGTTTGTGTAAAAGTTATGCTTTTTAAATTGTAATGTTTCATTTATATGATATAATCATGACAAAAATTTGTGGGATTTTTTAATTTCTGGACTGTAGGTAGGATTGTAGAGCAACAGAAATTCACTAATTGGGCTACTCAAATACTCTTTGGTGATACAACTATTTAAAATGCAATGCATTCACCAACAGAGGGGACTCCACACACAGCATGGGTATTAATAAGTTACTGCCCTGGTTCTGAGGGATGTGCTTTCGTCTATGTCACTCATAATCAGGAGGAGTTGTAAATAATAAATAATTTAAACACTTCAATTTCCTATGTTTTTAAATATATGACATCTTTTGTCCTAAAAACAGACAAACCTTGAGCCTCATAACAAAGGAATGGAAGGCATGCTAAGCTGAAATTTGATTGCATTCAAGTGGTTCCTAAAGTCAGACTCTTAGCTTAATGCTAGCACCCTTGACAGTATCTTTCCCCTCTAAATTAAAGACTAAACTACAACACTGAAATTACATGTATATTTTCACAAATTTTGATGCAGAACGGATTTATCATACTTAGTTTCATACTTCATTAATTTTGGTGGAATTTTTTTCCCCTAGACCTGATTTGACTGACTAAGCAACCTTAAATCTCCCCTCCCTTCAACACTTCTGTTCTTATAAAACTACTCCTGAGTATTTAAATTTGGTCTGCTGGAAAGTCTGTACTAGAAGAAAGGTGTGATTATTTAGCAGCACAGCATACTATGACTTTAATAAGGTAAATTCAACTTCTTGTTCTGTTAAGCAACAGTATATAGTCAGTGTAACCACCCACATGCATGTTAGGACATCAAGTAATCAAAAAAAACCTAAATATGATTGGAGACTTTAGTTAGAGGGAATAAACTACCTAAATAATGAATATGTTTACATCCATAATTCTGCTAAAATCATGAGAAAATCTGTGATTTGTCAATCATGTATGTTTATAATGCCCACTTTGACCCACACAGCTGCTTATGGCTAGTTTTAAACAGTGCTGATTTTCTCTGACTATGACAACGATTTTATCAACTTTTCTCAGGCAAAAGAAGTCTGGAATCATGGCCCTGGGATGTTATATCAGGGCCAAGTTCCACTAGAAGAGAAGAATGAGTTCTATCACAAAACAAATACCTGTTTGCAAGTATGTCCAAGTAAAATTAAAAGGCTAACAGCTTAATTAATTTTCCACTTTTGCAGTAATTCAGAGCAAAATATTAAGGATAAAAATAGAAAAGTCGTATAAACTTGGAACACAACAAAGCAAAGTTTATTTTTAGCCAGACTGTGCTGACAGGAAAAACAAATTATTTTTTTATTATAACTGCAGATCTAGAATTTGTTCATTATTGAAGCACATATGTCAGGGTAAAAGTATGTTACGGATTTAATTTAAATGCAACCATTGGGCACTTTATCTTTATAGGTGAGTGTGAGGATGCTTCAGTTCAAAGTAGTAGCATTTCCAGCACAGAGCTGTTGTGTTAGAACATGCTAGTGCTTTGCTGAACTATTATTTCAAGAGCAGGTAAAGCAGACTCCTCAACTGAGGATGCTAAAAAGAAAGTATAGTCTGGTGTGAGAGAACAAAAATGCTTTGTCCTAGGCTAAGTATCAGGTGTACTGTTTATCACCCAGAAATGGATTGGTCGGTGTTTTCTTTTGATACACTGAAAATATTTTAAGGGAGAGAGGTGTATGCTGCTGTTCTGGACCAGAGGCTAAGACGACATGTTGTGTCTGCATGAGAATACAGTTAGCCTGTCTTTCAAACTGGATTTCTTTCTACATTTCTTTTTTGTAACTTCTGCAGATGCTGCCAGAACATGCTATGAGAGGACTCTCGGTAAGAGTTTCTAAAGCTGTACTTGAAGGTTTCTCCCTCTATACTAAGACCCTGTAAGTTTAGTATACAGCTTGAAACAAAATGTAGCTCCTGAAGTAAGTGCAGACACATTGCTGAAAGTGAAGTGGTATTTTTCTGGGGACACTGTGGAATAAATAAAAGTTTGAGTCAGAAGTATCTGGATTTAAACAAGCAAAAAGAGGGGTGCAGGGTTTTCAAGTCTGCGTTCTGAATCTTTTTGAAACCTCTCTTGATGTATTAGCTCCAAAATATGATTTCAAGCACTATGGAGCTAACTCCTTACTTTTCCACAGTGTCTTTGGTCATGTGAGCCATCCCATTAACTGTGCAAAGGTCAAGAAAGCAATTTGTAAAATCAGGAATGACCTGGCTGCTTCCTGGCAAAACCAGTAAAATGTATGAAACAGTTCAGACCAATGAACAGAAGAATCCAGATATGACACTGAAGAGACCATTTCACTTACCTTGTCTGAATATGAAAATTGTTTGTGGTCCCAGTATGTTCATAATCATGGACGGCAGCTGCAAAGATCATTGCTAAAATTTCCAGTTCTGTGAGCCAGTGCTGGTAAACCAACAACAAATCTTAGTCATATTTTGTATAATGGCCTAATTCAGATTAAACACTACAGTACTGGAAAAATTTTCCATTACTTTCAACTTAAGAAAACTTTATTCTTGTCTTATTCCAGGTAACTATATATCCACATCACTTCAGTATTATAACTCCTTGTATTATACAGTAAAATAACTCCTTGGACTTGTTATGACTTCTCTAAGACTAAGTTAATGTCCCTATTGTCACTAGTAAAGCAAATATTGATGGCCGAAAATATAAGAAGTTAAGATAGTTACATGCTTTACTGGGTAGCTCTTTTGAGCCGGAAGTATCTAATCTGCTAGTTCATACATGGCACTTGCCAAATTATGGTACATTCATCTAAAATCTTGATATGAAGTTAAGGTTATAATTTGTCTTTTAGTGAGCAGCATATATGGCTCATAATAAATTCTAGGTACAACATCAGCATTAACTTTACTTTATCAAGGTATACAGCACTAAAATTAGGCCCATGGGAGATTTTTCTGTTCTAAATTTTATCACACTTAGTACTAATGCAACAAAAGGGTGCATAGTATACAGTTACAGAACAAAAGGTAATACAGGTCATGTATACAAAATAATGCAGACCTTAGAGTTTTGTGCACTTTTATACCTTTTGTTAACTGTTCCGTATTACTCAGTTTGTAAAACAACCTCTGTTATTTTATGTTTCAAGTTCTATTCCTTGAATGATAAATCATCCTTGAGGAGAAAATTTACTCCATCTAAAAACGGGGGCAGAAAAATCATATGATAATTAACCCCCACAGTCATAGGACTGATTAACTCAAATGCCAGTCAAGTATTTCCATACATATTTCAGATTTTTTTGGTGTAGAAGTGAATTTCTGTACGAAAGGTTCGAAGAATGATCTCATCCTTATGCACCCATATATGCACACACATGTGTATGAATGGATGTAAGTTGTATAAGCTGCCAGAAGTAGTGTAAGCTGCCAATAGTAGTACTCCTTTCAAAGAAGAAGAAAGGAAATAGTCAAGATTCATAAGTAATGTGAAAATAATGAAATGTGTCATTCAGCGACAAAATAAGACTGCTGAGGAACAACAAGTACTGGTTGTTGGTGAAGCAGTATATATTAAAAAGGTCACAGCAGAGGAATGAGAATGTACTGTAAGCAGTTCTAAAAATGGAAACGATGACCTTCATCATATTGTGTGTCACAAGAAACCAGGCCATGACCGGTCCTGGCTTTCACAATGTTTTCAACATACCAAATAGAATAGAAACCCAGAAGTTATTAGTAACTAAAGCTAAACATAAACTTTTTCTTTATGATGCCTTTTCAAAGATCAGCTTTTTTGGTAACAAAAATAGTTGTGGACAATGCATTTATAAGCAGAAGGGCATTCCTTTCAGAAAATATCTATGAGCTACACAGAAACTTCCTACAGCACGATATGAGAGCAAGTATTCTAGAGACTGTAGCTGCACAGTCAAAATTCAGATCAGTATTCAAATCAGAGAAGTACTTTTAGCGAAAGGATTTCTAAGAACGCAGAAGAAAGCTCTTAGTTAAGAAATGGTTTTCTGAAAGGGAGAGGGAAAAGCAGGTATTTGGAGGTATGCAAGACAGCAAGGAGCTAGAACCTGCTTCCCTCCTGGAAGATACTATGCCATACAGGTGTAACACTTACTGCTCTCTCAATAATAGGTCTCTATTGTTGAGAGATGTTTTCCACTATTATAAATTGCTTATAAGTAAATAGATGCATTTTGACTTTTCATGAGCTCTGGTTCAAACTACTTTTTTAAACAATGATGGATTAAAAAATGAGTAAGTCTCACAATACACTTATTGACAGTAAAGACATCTTTTCCTTTAGTTTGAGCAATACAGGTATGTGGGAGGAGAAAAGGGATGGTGGGAAGATGATCGATGACTCAAAAGTTCTTTACAAGATGTATTCCCTGGGACTTGGATTCGTAAATCTTTATAAAGATGAAGACTTCATAAATGCAAGCTTGAGTTATATATTTCATTTGTATCATCTGGGATTTAATCTCTTGGGAAGGTTAATAAATTGTGTGCCATCTGTGATATCTAACTTTCTAGCACATTGATCTGAGATGGCTGGATCTTGTTTCTTAAGATAGACAGTAACTTTTGGAAAATACAGTGATAATTTTATTTCTTTAAATGTGACTGTAAGAGAAGACCAGGCTCGAGATCATCTAAGGAACATGAAGGTGCACAAGTCCAGGGACCTGTTGATATCCATCCATGGTTCCTGGGGAAAACGGCTGATAAAGTTGCTAAACGACTATCGATCACATTTGAGAGGTTGTGGCACTCCAGTTAAGTTCCTGCTGACTAGAAAAGGGGAAACATAACTGCCATTTTTAAAAAGGGAAAGAAAGATGACCTGGAGAACTACAGGCTGGTCAGTCTCACCTCTGTGCCCGCCAACATCATGGAGCAGATCCTTCTGGAAATTATGCTAAGGCACATGGAAGATAAGGGGGTGATAGGTAACAGCCAATATGGCTTCACTAGGGGTAAATCATGCCTGACAAATTTGGTTGCCTTCTACAATGGTATTACAGCATAGGTGAATAAGGGAAGAGTAACTAACATCATCCGCCTGGACTTGTGCAAACCATTTGACACTGTCCTGCACAACATCCTTGTCTCTAAGTTAGAAAGACATGGGTTTGATGGATGAACCACCCACTGAATAAGGAATTGGCTGGATGGCTACACTGAAAAAGCTGTGGTCAATGGCTCAATGTCCCATTGATGAGTGGTATTCCTCAAGGGTCGGTACTGCAGCTAGTGCTGATTAACATCTTTATCAGTAACACGGACTGTGGGATTGAGCAGACTCAACAAGTTTGCCAACAGCAAGATGTGTGGTGCAGTCAATATGCTGGAGGGAAGAGATGCCATCCAGAGGGACCTGGACAGGCTTGAGCAATGGGCCTGTGCATGGTCAAGTGCAAGGTCCTGCATGTTGGTTGGCGCAACCTCAAGCACAAATAGAGGCTGGGTGGATTGCGAGCATCCCTAAGGAGAAGGACTTGGGGGTGTTGGTTCATGAGAAGCTCAATGTGACCCAGCAATGTACACTTGCAGCCCAGAAAGCCAACTGTATAATGAGCTGCATCAGAAGAAGCATGGCCAGCTGGTTGAGGGAGGCGATTCTGCCCCTCTACTCTATTCTCATGAGACCCCACCTGGAGTATTGCATCCAGCTCTGGGGCCCCCAACAGAAGAAGGACATGGACCTGCTGGAGTGAGTCCAGAGGAGGACCATAAAGATGATCAGAGGGATGGAGTGCCTCTCCTATGAAGGCAGGCTGAGAGAGTTGGGGTTGTTCAGCCTAAAGAAGAGAAGGATCCGGGGAGACCTTACAGTGGTCTTCCAGTACTTAAAGGGGACCTTTGTGAAAGATGGGGAGGTACTCTTTGTCAAGGAGTGTATTGACAGGACAAGGGGAAACGTTTTTAAATTGAAAAAGTGAAGATTTAGATTAGATGTTAGGAAGAAATTCATTCCTGTGAGGGTGGTAAGACACTGGAAACAGTTGCCCAGAGAAGCTGTAGATGTTCCATCTCTGGAAGTGTTCAAGGCCAGGTTGGAGGGGGTTTAAGCAACTTGATCTAGTGGGAGGTGTCCCTGCCCATGTCAGGGGCATTGGAACTAGATGATCTTTAAGATCCCTTCCAACCCAAACCACTCTATGATTCTAGGATGTGTTACTCTTCACTGGGATCTCTCCAAAGGTTTATGGAGAAGCACAAACTCTGACTAGCCAGATTTTCTGGCAAATGCTGAAACATAGCTGTTTTCCAGGTGCCTATAATAGATATAAAATGTATGATCTCAACAACAGGAATCATGAAAAGGATTTTCTAAAAACCAGCTTTTTGAAACATTTGCTTCAATATGTCTTTCCAAAGTGAAGAAGGAAAACAGCAATTCTTTGCAAGATCTGGGAGTCAGTATCAGTTCCTTAAGATAAAATGAAAGCACAAGAACTTCAAATCACATCCCAATCTGCAAAAACCACACAGGAATTTAACATAGAATTGCATCAATTTGACTCCAATCCAAGTATTTTTCAGAAGATACAGAAGAGTGAAAAGAGGCATTACAATGGGCATATTCTGGAATTACTAGCTTGAGAAGAAAACTTCAAATTGTTAGTAAGTATGGTTCTGTAGAGTTAAATAGGCAACAGGTGGAAAAAAAAATAACCACTACCTAAACCAAAACAAAAAACCAAACCAAAACACCCCACCCCAAGTTAAATAGAACATTTGCATGATACTGATGCATTCTCAAACTGCAAATGACATTTGGGACAGAAATACTTTGCAAGCTGCAGAATCATTAGTTCTTCTTTCAAACACTGGTTTCTATAAATGTTCCTTGTTCCTGGCAAGCTACATCTTTTTGAAGGCATTCTTGACTAAGTGTTGTCCTAGTTAGACATCTTTCCAAGAACTTTCCAATACCATAATTCAGCAATTCAAATGTGAATATTTAAAACATGGCCTATTTTTATAGGAGCATTTTGTAGCAGTGTTGCAACAATAATTATGTTTTATAGCAAAGTAAGAGCAACGAATTCTAAGCTTCTCTGAAAATAATTGTTCAAATTACATCAAAGTGCAGTTGCAAGGTTAACATGCTAATATTTTAAAACTTTAGTTGGAGAGGCCTTTCTCGTTGTCATGTGAACCCAGTCACAGAATGGCAGATACTCAAACGTGAAACAGGTTCCTTCATTTCGAGATACACAGAGTGTGTTACAAAGCTGTTTAATCAAGGGCTAAGCAACCAAAATTGACTAGTATAGCTTTGGAAGTTTAAATCTTGTCCTACTGTGACAAAGAAAATCTGGATGCCATTGTCTTTTTTGAAGACTGAAGGGGCACAATTACAGCAGGCCAAAGGGATATGATATCTATACTGTATAATACAACAAAGAGATTTTCCTCCCTGTTAAGATGCTGAGCCAGGTGTATACCTTCAATAAAGACATGTCACACATCACTTATCGCTTGCAGTTGACCTTACAGTAGAAGACAAGGGTAGGATAAGAATCTTGATGTAATCTCTTCAAGTGTCTTCTTTCACTAAAATACTATTTTGACAGGTGAAGGCCATATGCAACAACAACTTTGGTTTGCAGTTATGTTGGCAAGAGCCATCTAGCCTATGATTCAGTCTAATATGGAAGTTCTTTCTCAAGAAAACATCTCCATGTGAAAAGGAATCTTGGCTAGTGAAGATTCCAGGCTTCACTCTGCAAGCAGCACCTGTGCTAAAATGAGCTTTAAAACTTGGTACTTTGAAGCAAAAAACTTCCTACAGACAGCAGAATCGGCCTCTGCCTTGCCAAGGGACTCATTCTTGCATCCACTGAAGTCAAAGGTAAAGCTTTCAGTGAGAAAAGGCTTAAAATAAGTGAATGACTGTCATTTATTGCACATATATTGGAGTGCAAACACCTAGAGTCAGCCCTAAAATTTTATTTTCCAAAAGTCTTATGGAATTGTTTCACGGCTCTGCAATCAGAAAGCAGACACTATCACTTCCCATCCTTTTATGTATTCATATTTTAAACAACTGCATCTCTAGGGAAGACAAATCATCAAAAGACCATTGACAGAAATGTCCATTTTCTTTCAGTCAGTATTTACTTTTTTCTAGTAAGCTGATATGACTCCCACTGCTGTTATTAAATCAAAGATAAATGTTCAGAGTAAAAATGCTTGCACAAACTCACTTCTGTTCCAATGCAAATACAAAAAAAATATTGGGATATTGTAATACTGCAAGATAAAATACATTCTCCTGCATACTATAGGCACATACAGTACGCAAGAGAAGTCCTAAATAAGGTTACACAGTAAAAACAAAAGCAGCTGCAGAGTATTTGAGTACTTCTGCACTGATTCAGGAGTGTATCTTTCAATGGCCAGGACCTCAGCAGATACCGAAGCTTCCTTGCCTGATCACACCTCCCAGGCTCTGATGTGGAAGTGAAAAATTCTCACCTGCCCACTCCTGCAAATGTATCTCTTTTAGTATGATATGTGATACCCAAGCCCAGGCAATGAAAAGCAAAAAGAATTTAAGGGATTTTTTTTCTCCTTTTTAACTCTGCAACAGGAGGGTTCCAGCCCGGAAGAACTGTTAAAACGACATAAAGTTCACAGCCTGAATAGTATTTTGGAATCTATCTCTGCACAATTTTCAAGGGAGCTTTTTTGTTAAGAAAAGACACATGTACACATTTATCCAAAACAGCAGAGTCTGAGAAAATAAGTAAATTGAACTTTGTAATACTTCTTACCATGATACCAGTGCGAACCATTATGCAATGCACAGTTTGAGTAACATCAGCCGCATGGATCAAATTGTGATACGGATTTTTGTATTTGCTGTAACCAACTTCAAGAGCTTCAGCAAATGAAATAAGATTAGGAACAGGGATCTATGAAGAAGCAGAAATTAAAATAAATGGGGTTTTCCTGCAACAGCTGCAAAGATAATAATGCACTAAATAAACTACAAATAATCATACCACAGAATTTAGTTAACAAACAACAGAAGAAAAATTTAAAATGTCAAGATCTAATATTTTACATACATCAGGTAGTCTTCACCCAATTCTTTTAGACGTTATAACCCTCCACATACACCATGCACAGTACATGGTTAGTGTATAAGAGACTGCAGAGCTATCAATCAAATAGTTTTCAAGACACGTCTATCTGTCTGTACCAGGAATGCATGTATTGCTCATATAATAAAGGTATGGCAGATAAGAGTCTAACACTAGAATTATCCCCTTTTCTTCACCAGTTTTGCCTCACCTGAAACAAGGTCTCTTTTAATCTGATAGTATGATTTCACTTCCTTCTCTTCATCTGGGCAATATATGAAGTAAAGGCACTATCTAGTCCCATTTTTTTCCCCATATAATGAAATTGCATTGTTCTTAAGACTTTTTCGTTCTTTAAAAGCCTTGCAAAGTAAACAAGGGAACAGCAAATGGACCTAAGCACACTGATGCAGTAACATTGTGTACTTTCTGATTGTGGTATTAATGATAGTCCTGGTGTAGTTCTGACTTCAACCAGCCAGAGCTTGAAGGGAAAAGCTTGATGGGAAAAGCTGAATCTGTGTTACTGGTTAAAACTAAAATATTCAAACAAATTTCAGGGTGAGGTAGGGTCTTTCAAAGGAGCATGGAGTTTTGCAGTGTGAGATTTTGACATTAAAATCAAATTTTCATTGAGTACTGTTATAATGATAAATTGGGCATTTCGATCCATTTCTTATCTCAGTCTTTTAAAGCCGATTCTAAGCACTCCATATTGTATTGCAACACTCTGCAAACATCACAGAAAAACAGCTTTCTCTTTATATATCCCCCAAGTTGATTAGAAGAGGAAGGTTCAGCTGAAAACCCTGCACAGTGGTGGGCAACATACTATGATTTAGAATATTAATAAAAATACTTAGGAACAGTTATAGTTTTCTGCCTTATTAGGAATCTTTGTTCCACAAAGCTGGGACACAGTATTGCTGAGTAGATAGGCTATATACATAATCTGTTTATTTAATACTTATAGCATTTAGATACTCACAGCAACATCCCATTCCAAAATTACTTGAAATGCCTCTACATAGCTTTCCATTTTTTGGGTTGCAGAAAAATTTGCATAATCTGGGTGAAGTTTCATTTGGCAGAACTATTGGCATATTACAATGTTCAATCTACCTTATTCTTTGAAATTCTGCACTGCATTGTACAATAAAAATTATCTCAAACATATCCTGGGTTTCTTGTACTTTAAATTTGACATACTTATTTTCACATACTTATTTTTATATATGGCTAGTTTCTGACCTTGAAACGGCTCAAGAGGTCATATCGGGTAAACAGCTCATACATCATAAATTTCAGACTGTGCTCTCCACTTGCTTCATTTAGGGCAAATACATCAAAACACCATTTATCAACATCCTGTAGATGAGGGGAAAAGGAAAAAAAAACAAAACAAAACCACCAAAACATAAAATTTCTATCTATTTAAGGAGATTTCCAGTTAATCAGTGGGAAATATATTTTGGGGTTTTTTGGAGGGAAGGGGCAGAGTTTGGTGTTTTTTTATTGTCCAACTCTTCCAAATGCCTACTGCAGACAATACACCAATGACTATTTCAATATTAATGATGAAAACAGTTGTGCCAGTTATGAATAAAACACTTGTAACATGACCTATACAACTCTATGTGGTTTGAATCAAAGGCCTCATTTTTAAAATTCCTGCATACAAAATGTCTACAGAACATCAAGGAGCTAATGTGAATACTGTCCTTTAAATTATGCAGTGTCGTTAACACGATAGCCATATGGCAATTTGAAAATAATAAAAGTGTTGACCTTTCAGGGGAAAAGGTAAGGTATCACATTCTCAAGAAATATCATTTTTAATTGTATACATAGCCATAGCGAGGAACATCACTACTATAAACAATAGCCTACAGTAATGCCATAAATTCACTGCAAATACTGTAGTTGTTCCATAAGCTGCAGCCTCTTTTGTTAGATTTATCCCAATACCACTTCTCCTTTTTCTTTCCTAAAAAGGAAACAAATGCTGCTGAGACACTGATTACCATACCACCGGAGGCTGATAAAACCATGCCTCACATTTCTATAAAAAATTTTATACAAATTTCATCCTATTGCTCTAATAATGAAATGAAATCACAACTAATTAGTGAAACAATAAATAGAATCAAATTCTCTTTGTGAATTTTTAACTATTAATTTCTCTGTTCTGTGTGCTCAGTTCTGTAGTATTATGGCTAGGGTAGGTTCAGTAGAAAAATACATTTATTTCACCCTAGAAGGCACTAAGCATAGGTACAAATATATTCAAATTCCCCAATAATTAAATTTATTTTACCTTAAATGTTACTATCACTTCTGCTGGGTAAGCCAAACCAACCATGCTAGAAGTTCTTCGGTACATCCTAAAACAACAAATAAAATATTAAGGAATAGTACTCCTTTAAAAAGTTCTGGAATGATTTTTCTTTCTACAATTCATCTTTCACAGTTTGAGTAATAATATTAAGCTATTTAAGGGTCTGATCCCAAGGACAAGTTTTTTTATGAACTTATGAGAAAAGCCCCTCTGGTGGTATATTACTCTTTTATGTTAGTACAGTCTTTGGTACATCTTACTATAAAAGTTTCAAAGCTATAAAGTTCGTTCCCAGAATTTTCCAAGTCCAGGAGATTTCATTACAAATTTAAAGGTTTCATCTAGATTTCTGTATAGAAAAACAGGATAATTACAGAAATCTAAATTCTGACTCAAAGATTTTGCTTCAAGTTCGAGACCTTCAACAGCAGACTGTGGTTAAATGCAGTACGTGCTGCAATCAGAAAACAAAGTTCTCACCTTTCTACAAAAATCCCAGCCTGCACAGCGTGCACAATACTTCGGAATTTGGGTTTTTCTTCAGGTCTCCTCTTCACGATTCCCATTTCCCTTGTGAATGTAGAAGCTAACCAGTCCCGCACTTCCAGCGGGACCGAATCTGACTGGATGTCAGAGAGCTCATCCTCAGTGTCCAAAAGCTTCCTACAAAAAAAAAATAACAATATGTAACTGAGAAGATGGCAGACTGAAGCAAAAGGAGCATGGTCAGGAGAACGGATCACAAAATTTAACAAGAGCAGAGGTCATCCGTGGAACTGACTCAGCACAACACTAAATGTCTTCTAAGGCCATACTGAGGCCACCAGGAAGCTGGACACAGCAGATATCTTCTCTGTCTCCTGCTTGCTCACATTTCAGAAGGTAAAAGACATTCAAATGCACGATGTTCCAGTAAAGGCAAGTGAAGATTTTTCTATGAAGATGTCACAGCTTTAAGTGTAATAAATGGGTTACAAAATCTGGAGGAGACATGTAGAAAGAGGGGTTGCTGCTATAAATGAGAACACCAGTGATCTGTTTGATGTGTCCTCCAAAATGGTACAAAACATGTTTTGATACTTATATGCAAAGTTAATTATATTGAGCAGCAACGCTCTGGTGAACACATTTCAATAAACACCCTGTATACACGCTCATCATGTTATTCCAGTGCAATAAGAGTATTAAAGAGAATTTATTCCTTCTGTGTGCAGACCTGTATTCCTGTTGAAGGCAGGGTAACAAAATCATAGCAGTAATGATACTATACAATAAAGGATTGAAAGTCAGCTTTTACAGTTCTTGTTCAAAAAGATAAGTTACATATACCTCATGCAAAATAGAAAAAGTAGTAAAATGAAACTTCAACAAAACTGAATTGGAGGATATCAGTTCACTTAGAATAAACATGTAACTAAATATTCTCTTAAAACAGACTCACCACTTCTATTCTACACTTCTATAAACCTACCAGATGAAGGAACACAACCTTTTTCTTGCTGTTATTTGCCCATATCACCCAGTTTTCTGGGGTCTTCCAAGGACCAAATGCCTTACTTAGTCAGACAACATGCAGTTATACAAGAAACCCCAGAGTTAGTATGACCAAGACATATGTAAAGCACGACACACTTTTAAAACATTTTACTAAAAATGGTATCAATTAAATTGCAGGCATTAGTTGACTATTTGATCTGTCTTTCTGAAACTGCTCAAGTTTGTGTGAATCGGACACAAATTAATGATGAACAAAGTATTCTGGAGTGTGATTTTTTTCATCAATCTGCTTGTCAAGTTAAAACTTGACAAGGTCTCTTCTCTTGAGTGACCAGGATTCCTGGGAAACATACTCAGTGAGAATTTGGCCAATGGGATTTGCAGACGGCTACCTGTGAGAGGAAAATTATCCCTTCTTTTTCCATTTTCATGTTGTCACCTGTGCCACTGTCTTGTCTTCCTACTCTTGGCATAACTCTGTTGACTTTTTGCCCTATTTGTGCACTCTCATATTTATTCAACGAATCTTTCACACCTTTCACTTTCTCTGTTTCTCTTCAACGTTTTCAAAACATTGCCTAATGCAGGTCTTCCCTAGCATATAGAGGAACTGAGCATATAGAGGAATTGAGCAGCAACATGGGTGATGAAGAAAAGCCTGAATACACTATAGTTGAAAGGAATCCCCATGTAAATCTAATACTATCTGAGGGATTATAGGAAGATTCTTAGTAGGAAGCATGACGCCAAAAGAGTCATATAAATTATTGGTGAAGATGAGCATTTGTGCTCATCTGCCCTGTTTCAGCAGCTCCCCTGGTTGGCAGTACATTTTGTGAGACTTTCCAACTGGGGTTTTAAAAAGCAATCCATAAAATGCCCCCAACACCACCACTGTTTACTGAAAGAAGGAAACGTTCATATTTTTTAGGGCCATTATTAAACTAGGCAGGGTTTTTAACACAGAATGCAAGCATAATTGAATGGAAAAGAATTATGAGATTTTTCTGACAGTCGGACACAGGCCAAAAGCCAGTAATTTATTTTGGAGGAGCAGGACTTGTGTAGCAGAAAGGATCTGGGGAAATTATCTTGCAAAACAGAACCAAGGCTGAGACTGGCCACAGGTCAAAGGCGATAAATTGCTTTTATTCCCTAAATGAAAACTATGTTATAGTCCACTTAAACCCCTTCTAGTCCGACACTGTTATTAAGTATCCCTGGTGACACCAAGACATTTCTACTTCTGAGGAATATTTGACATTTGATGTATTTGTAGTATTATCAGGAATAAACATTATAATCCCTACAACATATTTGTGTAACTACTCCAACTGTTACTCAAATGAGATGAAATCATTCCAACGATAAAAGGATCGTGAGCATTAGGCTGCCTCAGAGCACTCAGCAGGTATGTTTCACATCACCTGTGCAGCACGAAGCAGAGCTCTACATCAGTTTGCTATAGTCTGATGCAGACCTGAATTTCGGACCAGGTGCTGAGCTCTGCTGCTATGAGCTGCCGCAATACAAATTAAGGTTAGCAAGACACACTGCTCTTTCTCTAATCTTTTTAACCATTCATTTGTAAAACAGGAGCACTATTAAGTCTGTAAATGACATGAATAGGAGTTACTTTATTAAGTCAGAGCAGAGAAAATAGAATTTGAAAAAACATATTTAACTAGTTATTTTCATGAAACCACTGGTCTCTGATGAGAGGGGACTGAACAATGTGCTATGGGACAGAAAGAGTTTCAGTGTCTCTGGTTTGTACCTGAAACATCGAAACGTCATAAGCACAATCCTTTGCAAGTACAAGCTCTTATAGATCTCTCAACATATAATTGTAGTAAGTTCTCAAAAAGAATTAGTTTCTTTCAGAAGCCTAACGGAAATATTTAAGGACAGGAAACAAGAGCTAGTCATTCATCTTGTAACTATATTTTCTACATTTTCCTAACCTTTTGAAGATTAAAGAATGATAATGGGGAAAATGACTCATGACATACGGATAGCTGGAAATGGCCTTTGAATAAATTTGCTAATGACTGACTGCTATTCTTCTGTAATTACAAGGAAAGGCCTCATATATGGGTCTACACATTTGAATAAATGGATGTTTAGATGAATAATTTGATGGTAATTTTATTTAGGAAGGGAAATAAATTAGGCTATATCTTGCACCATACAAACTATGCTTAATTATCAAAAATTCTTATAATGCAATTTTCCACTCATTTCATAGCCTACAATTTTTGTCAACTTTCATTTAGCTACTTATACTTTGATTATGAAATATACTATTTCCATGGGTGTGTTTATATAGGTATACATACATAATATTGTAGACTCTGTGAAATACATCTAGTCATTCATCTTTTACCTGCTGATTGTGAATACATTTTAAATAACCCAAATAAAGCAGATTTAGATGTTGAGACATAAGAACATCAATTTTTTTTCAATCAGTAACTTTACTTACTATTAAATGCACATATATGTGTAAATTTTACTAGCCGTAACAAAAAAGAATGCTCAGCAGAAGTATCAGCACTTATACATATTAATCAGAAGTTTAAACAGTACTTCAGCACTTACACTAGAATAAAGGTTGAAATTTTCTTTTTCATCCAATGCGAACCAGATTTTGATCGGCCACTACCATATTTTTTTACATGGATCTTTATCTTTTTACGTGGAACCATTTTGCAGCTTGTTTGCTGGCCTCTAGTCTATCGGTGTGCATCACTGCAGTGAATACATCAAGTAAGTCTCAGCCTCCAAATGCCTGCCCCTCTAGCTGCTATCACTTCTGTTGCTCAGCACTCAACTGCCACATGGTTGACTCTTTGAGCAGATGTATTATAACGTCACTCTGATGCAATCACTGAGCATTATAGCATCAACATTTCTTTGGATAAATTCCACAACGCGACATTACTTACAATAACTAGGAAAAGCATAACAGTTCAAACTATATATTAAGAACATTCTTATTCCTGAGTGTTTATTTTACTGCTACTTTAATTTATATTCACTTAGAACTGATAACTTTCAAAAGTTTCAGTAAAATCAGTGAATCAATAGGAAGTTATTGGTGTTTGGGTTTTGCCTAATGAAAGGTATTATTGCCCAGATAAGTGGAAAATACATTTACAAATTCTGCATTTTGTAATTCTATTGTTTATGTAGACTTCTTGCTCTAACTTGCCACTTCATGAATTACAGGTGAATAGGAAAATTATCATTATAGGTGATTAATCAGGATGCCTTTAAATTAAAAGAAAAAAAAGAAAGAAAAAAAAAGAAGGGGAAAGGTGAAATACTATCAGAAGACAGGGTCAAAACAAAACCAAACACAGTTAAACCACGGAACTTCCTCCCAACTATTACAGGGATACTTGCAAGATTTTGCAATATAATTTGTAATTGTAAATTGTAATTCATACACTGTAATATAATTTTGCAACATTTTGCAATATTTAAACTTTTACATAGGTTCAGAAATGTCATTGGATAAATTAATGAACAAAATAACAAGCGACCATAGCTGTCAAAGTCAAAGCTAGGATCTCTGGCTTGAAAAATATTTGTAGTCGAGTGACTGCCCCACCCTCCAAATCAACCATACCAAAGATCAAAGATGGTAGGCAATTACTTTCCATTTTAAAGCTACATAACTGTTCCACAAAGTCAGCCCTAAAGTACAACTCTACTGAGATCAATCCCATTCAACTGGGAAGTATGAAGTCTAATGTCCTAGTTGAATTAAATAAATGTTAATATACTAAGATGCACACTAATATTTTTTTTTCCTTAAAGCTAAGCAACACCTAAAAATGTTATTTAAACAAAAAAGCTCTAACACTATGTGTCACAGAAAGTACATTTTTTCAAAACAAAGTCAGAATTTCAGGATTACATATACTTATTTTGCTCATATATCATCAGCCCATTAAACAGATGCAATACAAGGAAGAGATATGCGTGGGAAGAAGAGGGGGAGGATTGGGTTATTTAATTCTATTCATTCCATGAGTGGAACTCCCATTGACAGTTGTGGGAATAAGTAAGATACGGCCCATGGCATTTCAACTTAGCAATCAATTAATATTGCAGTCATAGTAACTAATAACCTGATCTTCTTGTCACAGTACTATGGTTTTTTGCCAAGAATAATTTTTCAAAATTCAAGTACTGATAATTTCTTGTCATTTAATCAGAATTTTAAATAACGTAATGGGCTAGCCAGAAGTATATCTCTTTTCTATTAGGAATATATCAGATGCACCAAAAAGTACAAGAAAGAAAAGAAAATTAAAAAAAAAGTAATTAGATAATGGCTATGGGGGAAAAAAAATCCATCAGTGCTGATTATTCATGCTGCCTAACAGAGACAGTGAAAGATTTCCAGAGGAGGGATCAAGAAGGAGGTATTAGCTCTTTACACAGTGAATTAATCAAGATAATGATCAATGCCTTAAGAATAAATTGATCCAGGTCCTCTTCTAGGTCTAGAATGCAGAAAGCAAAGAATTTATTGTACACATAGTCCATGCATATTTTTATCAATTATTTGTGTTTTAGTGTCTTCCTGAATGAGCACATATCAATACATTCAATCAATATTTGCATGCTCTATAGTCCACAACAATTTCCACTAACATCCACTGAAAGATTCTTTCGACTCCCACTGAGGATTAACAAATTGCAAAAATGATTGAGAAGCACTTTTAGTACATAAAGGTCTTTCTAAAGGAAATGATGAATCTATCAACATGTTAGTCTTAAAATTTAGCAAATTCTCAGAATTGTCCTAGAAAAAAACCCCTACAAATTAATTACAATAAATGACAAGGACTCTGGATGAATTACAGTTATTTCAACAGCAGATATGTAACAGAGCAGGGACTATTGCTACTGGAAACCTTGACTTTTTGATATGTACTGCCTATTCAGAAATACAGATGTACATACCAAAGGCCACCGACAATCTTAAAATTCACATCAAGATATTAATGATTAAAATATATCATTTTTCAGGAGTACAGCTGTGAGCTAATGTATTTTTCTTTTTTTAAATTCACTTTAATGTGGTGTTCTGGAAGCTCTATAGGGTAGGGACTATCCCAGGGCATAACTCACAAGTACATTAACAGCAATAACTTCGAGACAGAAAAAATCAATAACTTCAGAAAAGAGATGCAGGTCATTTATTAAATATTCTAAGTGAGCTGAAGAGTTTCACTCAGAATTTAACATATTTGTTTTATATTTTAAGTGTATTTTTTTAATGTAACTTTGATGCTATTGTAAGCTTTCCCCTCAGAAAAAAACCTTTGGCTTAGTACAAAAGATTTTAAAGGCTTATTTTAAGCTCTTGTAAAAGTGGAATAAAATAAATTAATCCCAACACAATAAGCTTTTTCTCAATAGCAGATTTTACAGATGCATCATTTGTAGATTCCCTTAATGGATGAACTGAATTATTTTCTTCAAATGGTACATTTGTTGTTGACAAAGGAATTTCAGGGAAAGTACATTTAACCATGGGTTGGCTGTGGAGGAAAGCAATACACACTCACACTAAACTTGACTGAATATTGAAGATTATGATTTAATTTCATGCCTAAATAATTGCCACTTCCTATCTCTCCTCAACTAAGCCAGCCCAGAGAGGAACCACATAGACTGTATTTTTCCTTTGGCAAATAATTACCTATGAGGGCATCCCATTCCACTTGTTTTGTCCTTGTATCATTAGGCATATTATTTTCTTTAATATTACCAGATTTTTTTTTACAAAAAAACCTCTAATTTTAAGGCTAAATATTGTAGAGATCTTTCAAAGTAAATTACATCATTGACCAAATTCTCAACTCTTCTGTGAATGAAACTTACCTTCATGTATAAATGAGCAAAATAATCTGTATTTTTAAGTAGAGAGATTGGGAATACACATTTTGAAAAATTTTAACAAATACCTACATCTCTTTGATGTAAGAGAATTTACCTTTCTCAACTCTTGTACCTGGAAAGAGATTTGCTAGTGTGACCATATCTGCTGATTAACCTGAATGAACAACAGTATCAGAATTAGCACATTTTCTTCCTAACAGCCAGTGAAACTATGTGATTCACAAAGTCAGCTAGATTTTGTATGCTATGAGTGGTAACAGAATGCAAATAGTCCTGTAATGTCAAGCAATAGACTCCTACCGCAAGATGCTCAGCAGCAGCTGATGTAGCTGTAGTTTAGAGCCTTGCAACAGCGATACTAAAATATGACTTGTGAAGATGAAATAATACAAGAAATATAAAAGATGAAGCCTTCACTGAGTTTCATTTTCATTTAAAATACAGAGAAATCAATAAACCTATATTGATGGCCAGAAGAGAGTGAAAGAAAGCATCGGGATATCAAAGAAGTATTCCAGATCATTATTTTTTTAGATATTAATTACTAGTTTAAGGTGGACTAGCTGCCATGGAATAAGGTTCTGTTGCATTACTGAAAAACTTGAAAACACCAGGGAACAGCCTCCTTCAGCTTGCAAACATAACCAAAACTGTATACTGAAAGCTACCCAAGAACAGGCATATGCTGACCTCACCTCAGGATCTCCTGGAAATGGAAGAATTTCATTTAGTTGCTGGGCTGTTGCTAAGCTCCACTCACACTTCCACGACACAGAGTTCTGGAAGCACCAGTATCAAGTCAAGTATTTGCTCCTTTCTTCTTCCTTAGACTCCATGAGACAAAGATACACCCATGCATGTTCCCATCACAAGTACTTCTTTGTGCGGCACACTTTAAGGGTCACGTGAACATTTGGTGAGCTGAAATGACAAAACTCTTTCTCTTGCAAATGACGTCATCGCAATTTAAACTATTTTCTTTTTGTCCACAATTTGAAGATGTTTGTCTTTGCTTTAAGTCCAAAAAACCAGAGAAATATTTGGTGCATTACTGGATTAGTGCACTAGAAATTCAGTATAATCTGAGGTGTTACAACAGCAGTTGCAAAGCTTGAGTTTAATGACATCCTTTTTAGCAAACATTATACATATCAGAATGTTCACTTTTCTAAAATAATAGCTTTTTCTCTAGAAAGACTGTGTTTACCAGTCATTGAAATCATCATTGAAATACCTTAACTACTTGCAGAGCTCTCATGCAAACATAAGTTATGACACCTCTCACTCTTCATGAGATTTCCTTTTGCTTCACGGCTCTAGTAATAGACTCTGTTTGTTATTTGGTCTTGTTGATTCAAAGATGCTCAAAGCAACTGCCAGATACATACAATGGATCTACTTCATACATTATTGAAACACATTCTCTTCTAAGTCAAAAGTCCTCAAAAGGTTAAAGCTTTTTAAAAGGGCATTGTAGAGCCTAAAGCAGACTAAAAAATATGTACGGAATTGAAACTACAGATAAATATCCTCCTGAAATTGCGTATATTTTCTAAAATACTAAGGCATTTTAAAATGTAGTGACATCCTAATTGGAATAAAATACTCTGATTTTACTGAGAACAACTTTAAAATGTTCCGCACAAGAAGTTTACGTTTCTTGTTTCATTTGGCTTTGGAATATATTTTTTTAATCTTGTAATTTCCATCTAGATTTTATTTGATTTATTTTCTTCTCAGTTAGCATGAATGAAGAGCTGTGTTTACAAGGAATGGAACAGCTTTCATGACTGAATTATCAAGCTGTATTTATTTCCTGTTTGACTCTAAATATCCTTCTTCCACTACGTTGAGCCAAGTGGCAGGTACTAATGGAGAAAACTGCAAGATTTGTCAGGATTATTTATAGCACCTACTGAGTAAGTTTGAACTTCTTCCACAGAGGAGATCCGCTGAGGGCCTGGAACTGTGAGAGTTTCATTGATTCTTTTCAGCTGCCAGTGAACCTCTCCTTCAGTCACCAAGGCACTAGATTTCTTTAAACAAAGTGTTTAGTGCAGCTTACAATTATTCAGCACTGAGATGCAGCAGTCCTGAAAGGGCTTGTCAAACAAGCTCATTAATTGACATGGGGCCATAGATAAGATCCTCATAGGGAAGTAGCACTCACATATGTCCAGTTTCTCTGTGCTTTCCAACATTCCATCAGCTCAGAACCTATTTTACGGGATATTGACAGTCATTGCCCCAAACCAATTTTTCACAATTTTGGAAGGTTATCCATACTGTCTATCCCTGTTTTTAAGGAGTCTACTCTCAGAACTCCATAGATAAATAAAATGTTGTGTTATTTCTGCGTCTTTTCTGCACCACAACTACATATAGTTTTATAAAAAGCATGTATGGAAATTATTATGTGTACATAGTTTTTTAAAATGTTAGCTTATTCTCAGACAAAAGGCCATAGCGTAGAGCAACAGAGCAGCAGACAAAACGAAAGTAAGAGGACCTGAGAAAGATACTTCATACTCTGCTAAAGAGTTCTAATTTTACAGTCCGTTTCCAGTTGATTGTTGCACTATAAATAGATACAAGGTGCTGTGAGCTCATATATTTGCATGTATTTCTATGTACACACACCACTATAAAATGATACAGGTTTTCCAATGAACTAAAATGAAGTAATAATAATAGAAAAAAACAACAGGGTGTCTCTTACTGTAAGAAACTGGAACTGATCACTGAAAAAAGCTCAGGCTTATAAAGAGAAAAGTGGTTTTGCTAGACTAATGAATGAGATTTAATTTTTAAGTAGCATAAAGTTTTTTCCAGAGGTGTGGAACAGGCCAGGCTCTTCCTTGATCCTTGTTTACATTATGGAGCATACTCTGCAAGTTACCCTGTATTTGTGTCTCTTTATTGACCATAGTTTTGATTTTTCTTTTTGCTTTTTTTTATGTCTTTGCTTTGCAGAAAGTCCTTTGTAGTAGGTGCAACAAGGATCATAGGCAAGGACCATTTTATACTATGCTGTTTAATAGGAGATAAATCATAATGGAAAGATGAGTTAGGAGGATGCTCCTAACCAACTCTCTGCTAGTTACTATTCCTAATCTGGCTGTAGACATATTTAAGAGGCTTTCTCTCAGCTGATACGGAAGTCTGTCACCCAGAAAGGTGTGGAAGAAGTGAACACTAAAGACAGGATTTAATGTTAGGTGGCTAGTTGGAGCCAAGTTCTTCCTCTGCTTGGATACATAAGCAATGGGTCAGTAAATTCATCAGGACAAAATCCAGGGATCAAGCATGGGTTTAAAATAGAAAGCATTAATATTTTCATGTGACTTGCAGGAACTCTTAGGACCTTTGGTCCTAAGCCTGCTGTATTTTGTACCCCGTAGAACCAGGCATCATTAAACTTTCTATTTTATAAGCCAAATCTCAGGAATTATTATATCCTGTAAAGCATGCAACTTCCTTCTGGGACTTAGTTAATTGAAGTAATCTGCACTCAGATGGTTTTCTCACTGCTTTACTCAGTGAGAGTATTTAACTTGGCTTCATAGTAAACCAATTACTTTTATCCATATAGCAATTCATATGTAAGAAACTTAATGAAATCATTTGAACTTTGCAATGTATAGAAGTGTGTATTCAGGCTCAGCAGGAATAGACCATTCTGCTTATGATCTAAACTATTATTTCTAATCCACTAGTGAGTTCAGCTAAGTCAGTTCCAGGCTCCTGACAGCAATAGCTCTGTGCAGGACAAAGAACCTGTATTCTTTGGTGGGAATGAAGACAAATGTAACCACAGAAGCTATTTCCAGCCTCCATTGCCATTTGACTCAATGATACACTGCTTTTGTTCCTTAAGGATTAGCTTCCCAGAAGCTGGAGGCTGGAGAAATCTTGTTTGTGTGTTTATCTTAAAATGTTTTAGTGCAGATTTAGACTACAGAATACAGGTCATGCTATTTAAAATGTGATTATCTTTGTAGTTTGCCACGCAAAAGAGTTTACTATGAAAGTACAGGTGGCAACTACAGTCTCTCTCTGCCACACAACAAATATCATAATTTACAAATTGTTTTGATGGGGAAGTGACAGAATCTAAAACAGTGCTATACCTAATATTTTCCAACTAAGAAGTGGAAGTTGAGCCTGTATTTTTAGCATAAATTTAACACAAAGACCACCAGAGTCTGAATTTCATGGAGACTGCATTAGTCCAAGGAAGAGAAATTAAAAACAAAATCAAACACTACAAAACAAAGTGAAAAATATGGAGCATAAAATGCAAACCACTAATATAAGAGAATAAAAGTTGAAAAGTGTTTTTCATTAAAGTCATTTTACTTTTAACTATTACTTATAGCACAAGTAATACGGGCAAGAAAAATGGGTTTATATGCCTACATATTTCAGAAATATAAGTATGGAAAGATAAATATTATGAAGTATATTATTACGATATACCACATGCTTAATGCATATTTATATAAGGAATGCTATCAAAATTTGGTAAGTTTACAAACTTTGAGGTTGCACTGGAGAACAGAAGTATGCAATACATTAGAGCAAAACAACATACCTGTATCGGGTATTTCCTTTCTGATTTACTAAAGTGAAAAATCAGACTATTCTGATATTTTTTTTTGCAAAATACTGGATGCAATAAAAAAATAAGATGAAACATTGTTGTGCATTGAGCTATGGAAGAACGAAAGTTTTATTCATATACTGAAGTAGAATTTTTGAAAACAAGTAGTCACAATTATGAGGTTATAACACCATTATATATAATACAATGAGGTTACATATAGGTTTAAGAGAACAGCCTGAGGACTATGAAAATCTTCCAAAGCACTATAAAAATATGCTTATCTTCATTTGATCAGTGTAATAATCCTGCTGCCATATACTATGAGAGCAATTAGCTTATTTAAAGATTTGCTTACAGCAAAAATAATGCACCCATTGCTGTCAAAGCCTACATATTTCCAGGTGCAATAGTTTTCTCAGTGTATGAAATGTCTGATACCTGTCTTGATGCTTCCACACAGTGCCAGAGATTGGATTCTTCACTGTAATGATACTATTCATTTCTATAGAGGCCACCTCAGTTCAGAAACTAAGTAAAACTCACGTTATGCTGCTACTCAGAAAGAGCTATGAATACTTATTTAACCACAGGTTTTGAGAGGTGTATGGAAGGAATAAACAGTGGTCTGTGTCCCTGTCCCCTGTGCAGCTTTGACACAGCTGCTATGGTTACTAATGCAAAACATACATTTACTCTCTGTCCACTGGTGGAGATACGGTATGGGTTTGGTATGGTATAATACAGGGAAGACGGGACTGCAATCTTGAGCATGTGAGATGTGCCGACAAGATTTACATCTAGAACAACTAGTGAAAAATGAAATCTTATGGCCTCTATTGTGGAAACATAAGCCCAAAGAGAAGCTTACTGATCATTTCTCCTATCTCTGCATAAGGACCTGCATTGATGTAGCTACAAATATATCTATAAACAAATGTAAATCTACAAATCAACCCTATATTCAGTGTAAAAGAAGCTTGATTAACTTAAGTCAGCCAGCAAAACTGATATAAATATACACACAGTGGTACTTTAAATACCAATATTTTAAAATATTTAATTTAAATTCATTCAGTTTTCTGACAAAATCCAGGTCCCCCAGAAGTCACAGATGTTTTGCCCAAGACTGTTCAGTTAAGTCTAATTTAACTGAATCTCTAAACATCTCCATAACAGGTGAGCCCTTCTGAAGTCACTGAGATCACTAGTGCTTTTCAAGTTGTGTATTTAATTTGGGATTGAACACTGTTAAAAGCATCCCTAAGAACTGTATTGCAGCTGGGATGCTGCTCAGTAAAGCCTTCCTTGTTACAACAGTTTTGTCAGATTTTACAGAATTGGACATGCATGCATTCAAGGAGCAGGACATCACTGTAAGTGATCCTCCCAACCTGCTCTGTAGCATAATCTCTGAAAAATAGACCATTTGTACCATCTTAATTTGGTATTGTTTTCATTCTTCTGTTTTCAAATGGGCAGGCTTTTTAACACCCAATAGGAGATGCTCCAAATTCCTGACTGGCAGGTTTGGTGTGTGGCACACACATCAAAGGAAAAGAAATGGGAGAAAGTTAGAGTAGTACTTTAAGAACCCTATCAAATATGCAGATTTGCAAGGGGGGTGGGGAGGTGGAGGTGGAAAGGGAAAGGGAAGGGGAGACAGAGAAAGAGAGAGAGTTGGGTCTATCAAATAATCAATATGATGGCAGACTTAAGCGTAGTAGGGAATCAAGACATGACCAAATGCTCCAGCAGTATCAAAGAAGTTTTGGCAGACATCTTTACAAGACCATTCCGCTTAGAAAAAAATTTAAGAGGCCAGCACACTGAAATAAAAGCTGTAAATTAGCTAATTAGCTTCAACATAGTCTTAAAATTCTTTCAAGAAGCCAAATACTTAGAACTTCTAATTTAATTGGAGTCAACCCACATTAAAAATGATTGCCAGTAATACTGCCAGTAACAATAATCATAAACAAAGCATCAAACATTACAAAATAAATCACAGCTTTTCATGAATTTATGCATTTACAGGCCAGATTACAATATTCTGAGTCATCTCTGTGAATATTTCATTCCACAACAGCCTATTTTACACAGTGATACAGTCCTCAGCATGATTACTGGTATGTGGCCTGTGGAAGAAAGACAACCCATCCTTCAGAAAATTCTTATGACTTTAAACTGCGGACATTTGACAAGCGAGGGAGATGAGAATTAGGAAAACTCTCCAGATGATGGTTACATCTCACCTTTGGCATCTTATAATCTTAAACTTGTCACTAAAAGACCTAAAAGTCATATATGAATCTTCTGATGTGCAGAGACCATCTCATGTCATTGCATGGAAAGACATTTCCAAAATATGATCCCAAACATTCTTTCCTTTTTTCTTTTGTTCCCCCCCGCCCCTCCCCCCGCCTCAGACGTACCTGGTTTCATCAATATAAACTGCCTCCAGCACAGATGCTGCATATTCAATATTCTTTTTCAAATCCACTACATTAATGTCACCCTTCTCCAGCTGCTTTACTAAGCATCTTAATCTGTGGGGGAAAAAAAAAATAAAAATAAAAGCATCAGTGTATTGCTTATATCAAATTTTAGTGACTGAATTTTCTACCTGAAGTAATGGAACCAAGACAATAGCCAACATAGAGGTAAGAGGTTGTCACTGCATCAATTGTCTTGTTTTAAAAAAAACTGGTTTTAGAACATGCATAACAATGACCAGTTGTATGTTTTTACAGCTTGCTAACTGTGTAAGATCTATTGAGAAAAGATATATACATTCCAGTAAGTCAGAGAGGACTCAGTAACTGCCATCAGAGTCATACCATATTAATTTGTGACACTGCTATTATGCAATTAAGTAATAAATAAAACTTTGCAATTTGTCTGTGCTTAGAAGGTTTAAGATAATTATTTAATATCTACTATATACTGAATTTATGTCAGTTAAAGGTCTTCAATTTTTATTTAGGCCTCCAGCATGTTTTTGCTGCAGAATTTTTATTTCTTATTAGCATGAGCTTATTGTGGAGCTCCATCATTTTTGTGTTTAGAGAAATTTCATTATACCAGATGAAAGGTGGTGCCTATGGCATTAGAAAAATCCAAATATTTTCCCAAGTGTGCTTTTACTTTTAGTTTTGAGAACATTCTTTTATATTACAAACATGGATACGCCCAAAGGGGATTTTGTAATGCATCAACTCATGCCTCTGTAGCAATACAGTTATACAGATAGACTCCTTGAATACCAGATTTCTCCTAGACTCTGATGAGAAAAACACTTCTGACACTGCTTAACTTAACTATAGAGAGTAGTCACAGCATTGGAGTGAAATGAAAACCTTATCAGTAACGGTGCAAAGCTGTGACTAAATGGATGCTTAAAGAACTATGGGTATTTTCCTTCTTTCTGTGCTATATCTCTCAGCTGAAATAATCCACAGTTTTGTATCATATAAGATAAAGATTTCTGTAATTAAAGACATCATTATTTTAACATAATTTTCATGACAATCTTTTTTATGTGTATGGTAACAAAATTGTGTGAAGCAAGCATTTAGTTAGAAAGTGGATTGAACTTGCGTCAGCACAAAGCTGACTACTTTCAGAAAAAAACATATTTATGACATATAAGAACATATATAAAAATATATATAATGTGTTACATAATATTCTATATACTATTTCTATTGGGCATATATAATATTTGATTTGACTTAATTAAAATGTATAATTTTCTTAACGATGCTGTGATATTCAAACAAATCCCTCATAAACCTGGAAAATACTGTTCTGCTGCAAAACATTTCTGTATTTTTTCTTTATATTTATTTGGACCTAAATATAATTACGTCCAAACCTGCAAGGATAATTTTAGCGAATGGAGTTTTAAGCCCAGCCTCCTCAGTTCTCCAAAGTCTTAATTCAATTCAAATTAGCATAGAAAATTCACAAACAAGGCTCTTAGCAACCATATTTACTTGGTACGTTACACAGTGCATTGCATATCAACGGAATGGCAAAGTTAGTGTCAAAAAATTTTCTCAGAGAAGTGAAGTGGGTGGATGAAATACTGTGGGAGTGCACCTACACAGAAATAATCTTATGTATGGGGAGGCAGTTCCAGTCCACAACTCCTTCCACTTCAGAGGCACCTATAGACTGAAGAAGCTAGTTCATAAACAGATACCTTGCGGTACGCAACACGTGCACTGTACTTTTCCTGGGATGTTTACTCTTCAGCAATACACACAGACACACGTACAATCCCTCCTGAGCACCAAAGCCAAAATTCCCAGTTGAGACTGGCAGCACCATCACCACTACTTGCCAATAGCCACAAGGTGTTTCTGTCACTTGCACTGTTCCCTCCACATTTGATTGAGCATGTCTCCAAATCACACTTTCCAGAGTGGAAGCCTAAACCAATTTAAAAATACAGCACTCCAGGGGGAGGTGAAGCAGGGGGGCAGGCTATGGTAGAACAACATTAGCTCAAAATGGCTTAAAATCCTATGATTTCCAGCAGTTCTATATTTTCTCGGGCCATAGACCAGATGACAGATATTTGGGATCATTTTTACACTTGCAGAAGGAAAGGAGTCCCTGGGTGAGCCTTTTAGCCACAATGACCTTGCAATATCTCACTGCATAGGTGGAAGTCAACCGATGTAACTTGCCCTGTAGCTATAGTCTATATTCTAGCAGGAATGCAGAACACAGTAACAGACCAGGTAATTTAAAAATGCTGCTCAAGCAAAGTTAAAGTGGTTTGGAATAGGTTACAGAATCACTAAAGGACAAAATACATACAATTCAATGTTGACCTTGTTATCTCATGCATTCACACTTTATGGAAATGTCCTCAAGAGTGTCTTTAGCTGACCCAGTGCAGATCTATCTTACAACCACAGAATAATTTTGGTTGTAAGTGACCTCCACCTGGCCCACGCTCTTACTCAAAGCAGAGCAAACCTGAAAATTAGTTCAAATTTCTCAGAGGCATTTCCACTTAAGTTTTGAATTCATGAAGATCTCACAAACTCTCTGGGCAAACAGTTTCAGTGTTTAACCTGCTTCATGGTTGATTGTTTTTTTCCCAATATCTCCCTGGAAAGTCTTTTGTAGCAACTTGTGCCCACTGGCCTCCTACCTTTGCTCTGCAATTCCAAGAAACATCTGGCAATATCTACAGTACAACTTTCCACTAGAAAGCTAGACAAGCAATGAAATTCCTCGATATTTTAAAATACTCATAGCCCAGCATTCTGAAAGACAAAGAAAGTAGTAAAAAAGACAAGGAAAAGTAACAAAAAAGAATTATTACACCAGCTGTATTGTGTTAGGATTTTTATTTATTTGTTTATTTTCATTTAATGAAGTGTGATAAATTGAAAATAAACATGAGAAATGCCATTAGAAAACCTGAAATGCTACATAAAATTGGAGCTAATTGTTCTACTTTGCCTGTGAACTGTGCTACTAAGAAATAATAGACAGCAACAAGAGAAAAACACAGGGGCTATCTTATGAAATTTAAAAAAAAAAAAAAAAGAAGGAACTGTTTGAACTCTTCTAATATGCAAAGAAAACTATATGCATGGTTAATATGGCACAATGTGAAAGAGATTTATTGAGAAAAATAAATGTTCTCTCTTAGGACAACTGAAAACTGCATTTTAAAACTAGCAGCCCTGGTTTGTAAGGGAGAAAAAGACATCTGCAATTAATAAAGGGAGTGGGTGGAGAACCATCTTCTGTCATATTGGGTAAACACCATTAACAGCACTGTGATATTAAAGGCTTGTATGGACAATCCAAACGCGCTCTGCTCCTACCTATCTTGAACAACACCATCTGTGAGGTTATCAGGACCAGCGTTTCCCTCACCTCCCCAAGCAGCTGATGCCTATGTCCAACTGTGAGCAACAGACTTCGAGGCCCCCCCAGCAACACAGGCAAAGCAGAAATTTTATTAGGAGGTGAAGTAGCATGTTCCTGATTAACAAATCAAACTCACAACTCAAATGTTCCCTCTTTCTTCATTAAAATTCTCCCATGTTTGAATTAAACTTTTCATAAATCTATTGTAACTTTCAGGTGTTGTACCAAATTAACCAAGGACAGATTTTAGGTTGCTTGAGAAGGCTTCCTATGATGGTTTCAGTAACTATGGAAAAAAAAGGAAGAAAAGGAATCAGTGACTAAAAAATACTTTTTGCAATGTCATCAAGAGAAAATGTTTTCTTCTATGGAATCAAGCAAACTTCAACAAGACAAATACGTTTGGAAATACTGAATAATTGTCCTAAACACAGATTTAAAAAGTAACAAAGAAAGGTGCCAGGCCTGGGATTACTTAAGAAGGGAGGCTGTAAGATAGAGAGGCAGATGAGTTGGAGAATTTAAATTTCAGATTTTAAAGACTGCCTCTTTCTTTTTCAAGGAAAAATAAATTATCAGTGATCACTGAGAATAAATGAGAGTTAAAGGTTCAGCTCAATATTCTTCAAGATCCAGAAGCAGAAAATTCAGGCTGTGGTTAACTTCTGAACCTGAGAAAAAGACCCTGTGTCTGCTTTCCCAAAGACTGCCTTTATCTATATCTGTCATTTGAGCCTCCCCACCATCAAGCACTGCAAAG
Source organism: Thinocorus orbignyianus (assembly GCA_013400375.1). Classification (NCBI taxonomy): domain Eukaryota; kingdom Metazoa; phylum Chordata; class Aves; order Ciconiiformes; family Thinocoridae; genus Thinocorus; species Thinocorus orbignyianus. Next base: position 1,131,328 of record VXBW01005897.1, on the reverse strand, counting down.
AAACAGCTTTCTCACTTACACATCTGGACTTCACTTAAAACTGTTTTGGAAACTTTGTACAAAAAAAAAGCTGGCTTTTGCCACAGATTTTATTAAAGGGGAAGTGAAATAAACTATAAGAAGCAGACTGTAAACTAACCCTGTTTATTATATATTGGAATTATTTTAAGTTACTGTTGAAGATGGGCAATGAACACACAAATAATTCTTTGAAAATGATAAACACATGCTAATGCTAATTACAGATGAAAATTTATTAATATTAATATTCAATAATCACAACAACAGTTTAAAAAATATCTGTGTTTGTTAAGTCAACTCCAATTACAAGTTGTAAATCATTATGTTCCCATGAACTAGTTGACTATTAATTCCTTGAAAAGATTATGAGCAAATACTGACAATGTGTTAAAAAGTTTAAGGACAGTACAAAAGATTATTTTCTATAAACTATTACTTCGTGTTTTGTTTGGAACATTTAATACTGAATAAGAAAAATAATTGGATAATTGTAATCTTTATTATACAAGTAATTTGACCATCTACATGAATATTACGAATTATAAATGGGCTGACGTAATATGCCATTAAAAGTATAGAGGAGGAGAGTTACCATGTTTTGACAATAGTGTTTGTTACAGTTTAAACAGCACTAGGTTTTGGGAACTTTGGTGAAGTGGGAAATTTATCTCTAAAACTCTTTAGAATTAAAACTGGAAACCAGTTTTGCTACCTGCAGTGATTCTTGTGACAATCAGCTGAATAATTCTCATAACCTTTAGAAAGCATTGTTCACACAGTAGTTCCTCTGCTTTCAAAGGCAGAAGTCAAACATGAACACTCTGAAAAAGGGGCAGTATCCAGTAATTCCAAATCATTAAGCATGGGAAGTCCAGCTCATCTATTTAAAACAGCTCAATTCCAGAACCCAAGTTGTTTTACACACCTACACATTTGAGATTCAGGAAAATATTTGAATTGGAAGAAATCCAAAATAGGAATAGCAAAACCTCATCTTGGAAAAGCTGCAACAAATAGAACATATCACTATTTCACTTGAATTCCAAAATCCCCTACACAAATTGCCCAAATTCCAATTATTTTTAATGTGAATTGGTATCATTTGAATTTTATACTTTTCTATCCCTCCAATGAACACTTTCAAATGATGTAGATCAGAAATAAAAAGCAAATTATAAGAATAACACTCAACGATGTCCAAAGTCCATTCTCTCACTTTTTCAAGCAAAAAAAATATAACACATGGATTACTAGAAATATTTTATTGTGTTTTCTGCAAGATGGAAGATAAATACTGACTATGAAAAAGGAAAATACAGTTGTAATATTTGTGGCTATAAAAGCATATAACTGATCCTACACATGGGGGTAAGATACTTGAGAAACATTCAGAGCATGGTAATACAGGTTCAGGAGTGACCCCTTTGGGTAGCCACTCCCATTCCCTGCTCCTACCTGTGGTTATGAAGTAGCTAACTCACATGGCTTCAATATGGCTAACCTTTACTCAAGGTTTTTCACATCATGGTAGGGAAAAACATGCTGATACAGGGACATTCTTCCAGCCAAGGCAAAGACAGCATATCAAGGGAGAGCAAGAACTAGAACTGTCAGTTCTGGATGCAGACCTTGATGCATGTTTCACTTCCTTGAAATCACGTAAAATGCAGTTATCTAATATTTCTTCTAATTAGAAGTGCTGTCCCTCAATAAATTCTGATACTGTGAAATACAAGAAAGATATACCACATTTTTAGTGCTGCAAATGTGTTTTATGAAATTATTTCTTGGTCAGCACTGGGTCTGAGCATATGCACAGGAAGTTTGTGGTTGCTACGGGTTCCATGGATCACACTCATTTCATGATTATTTTAAGTGCTATGAGTGGTACACACTGATCTGTAATTATGATTCAGTCATTAGAAAACAAACATTGAATATGTTGGTAATTCAGCCAACATTTTGATATACCAAAATTCCAATCCCGTATTGAAGAATTAGAAGTTCCCTAGCGATATAACCCACATAAAATCTACACTTTCTTAATGACAAAACTCTGCCTTTTCATAGTGATAGAATTGCCTTGGCTGTTTAAATATTGATCGTGTTTATGCAAGATGAAGTGGTTTTCCTTCAGGCAGGCATTCTCTATTAGGCTTCAATTCATTTTACCTTACTTATCCTATAAATTTATTATTCAGCACTGTATTACCTTTTATGTCTCATTTAATAACAGATTTAAGTGGTTTTAAAGGCTAAAAGGTCTTCTGTGCTTATTTACAAATGATTTTATATTTACTTCTCACCTGTTGACCTCCATGGGCAGAATGTACTACCGTTTGGTTGCTTAGTATGACATCTGCCATTCCATTTCTCTCAGCATACACACAACTTATCACTGACATTATATTAAGTCAGTAGAGTTTACATAAGGACCTATATAAAAATATGCCACATAAGAACAATTTTTGAAATGGCAGTCCCTTGTATTCAGCCTACGAACGCAGTCAGACGTGGTGCACCAGTTAGCTCTGTGTCCCATTCTGTCCTCTTCTTTTTCTAGAAATTATTGCCTCCCCTTACCCGACAGCACAAGTCATGTAACAACATATCTTCAACCTGATACTGCCAAAATAATCTGATTCACCTTCAAGATATTTTACAGTACAAGGATTTCTACTGAACTCTTTTCACAGAACAAGACCACAGGTCAAGTGTATGTGCAGTTATGCTATCAGATGAATCAGGGTAGTTGGTTCAGCTGGTTAAAATAACAACCAACATAACAACTAACATAATCCTACTTCAATCCAAGCTCTAACTTGTCATTTGGTTCAGAAGTCCTACTTTCCTCCTTATAATTAAACACTTGAAGTACCAGAATATAAAAGCTATACTTTTAATATATACTCACATCTTCCAGATGGGATGACAGAGCCAATTTATATTGAATTCTGGTTTTAAGTGTATCATGGGTACTGAGGAACAAATTACATATATCTATTTGTGGGGATAAAATTGTGAAATGCAAAAAATACAAATATTTTCATTATGAACAATTATGGACAAATAACGTGCTAAAACCATTTAAGAGTTACCTTAGTCTGCCTAAAACGTTGTCAAAAAACCACCACCACCTTAATTCAGATGTCTTTTTTACTGAATAATTAACAGCTCCAACAAATTTATTTTTTTTAAAAGAACTTTTCATTCAAAAGCCAAAGCAAGACATAAATGCTTTAGTACAGCAGCTGTAGTAATTACAGTACAATTTTCCTGCAAAATCATTATCACCTCAGTGGTTCTGAAGAAAGAATATAGTATGTGTAATGTATATGACAATGTAAAAAAAAAAAAAAAAAAAAAAAAAAAAACCCAAAAGAAAAGAGCTTTTTTTTAAAATTGCAATACTGCAATTAAAATTAAGGGGAAAAAAAAAAAAAGAAAAAAAATAGGAGATGCTAGAATCCAGCACTCTATGTTATGTGTGAAACTAACTTCTGGCATTTGGAATTGTTAAAAATAACTGTTCTGCTGAAGAATTGCCAAATCAAAGTACTTCAAAGTAGGTTTGGTAATAAAAGTAGAACATCAGAAAAGCTTAAACACACTTGAGAGCTATATAAATGTTTAAAAGAGGAAAGATTCAAAAGGGTGAACTTTTCCCCTATATTCTCTAAGAACAATACTAAACAGGATGACATGTAACATGACCATTCTTATTTATACATGTGAGCTTGATTTAGGATTTGTTTACATGAGAAACTAAATTTGAATTAAGGTCAGGTAAGAAACTGAAGTTCACTATCTGTCCTTGAACAGTTCCATCTTCGAATTCTTCAGGATGAGTAGAACTAAACAAAAACAAGTTCTGAAGCTCATCATGAAGAAAATTTAAAAAAAAGTTATTCTTGAACAACATCATGCTAAACTCATTATCTAGCATATAGTATATATGTGCTATATGCATACCAGTTTTCATTCTGGAAACAGTCGTGACAACAATTGTAGCAAGCCAAATACAAAATCATTTGTAGTCAATTCCTGGCATACAGCTGCCACACTCCTCAGCCTACAAAGCGACTGACACCTCAATATACAGGGTCCAGGCTTTGAAGGTCTGGGAAGGCAAACTGGATTAGAGGCCATTTCTTAGCTGCTGGTGTTTCCCTTGCCGTAATCCATGCTACTCATAAAAGATTCCCCTATTCCTTTCATGTTTAATAAGAACAGATGAATAGACTGTGACAGCACTTCACAGAAAGTAGCAGACTGCAGCCTTGTTCTAATCCAGAGGACAGCATGATGGGACAGGTCACTGTCTATAGCAAAAAATTGCCTAGGTCCTGCTGCACTCAGGACTTCAATGAATTTGGGTCTTTCCTCTTACACATCCCACAAAGGGCTTTAACTCATCTGTCCCAATAAGACAAACTAGCCCCAACTGCTCTTCACATTGTCTTGTCTGATTTGAAAACATGCTATTTACCAACCTGACTACCAGCCTATTCACTAGAAAGTGACAGTATCATAGAATCATAGAACTATTCAGGCTGGAAGGGACCTCCAAAGGTCACCTAGCCTAAGCTCCCCACAGCCGCAGGGACACCCCCAACTAGACCAGGTTGCCCAGGGCCTCATCCAGCCTCACCTTGAATATCTCCAGGGAAGGTGCCACAACCACCTCCCTGGGCAACCTGTTCCAGTGTTCCACCACCCCCAGAGTAAAGAAATTTTTCCCAATATCCAATCTAAATCTACTGTTCTCCAACTTATATCCATTGCCCCTCGTCCTGTTACCACAGGCCTTTGTAAACAGACTCTCCCCAGCCTTCCCGTAGGCCCCCTTCAGGTACTGGAAGGAAGGTACTTCATATCTTCCAATTTGTTGATGTTCCAGGTTTGAAGTGGAGCATCCCTCAGAAGATATAGTACAGAATCTATCATCAAGTGTTACTTCCATTTCGTTTTGTTTAAACAGAGAAAATTCAGCAAACATAGACTGTAATTTACCTCCAAGATACTATTTTAATCTTTCGTTCTTCATAATTTATGTAGCTAACTTTAATTTGCCTGTTTATATACACTTTACACATATTATAAATCGATTGGTTTGAAAATTCAGAACCTAATTCAAACTGATCATTACAATATTCATAGAATATTCATTATCAGAATAACATGGAAATTATACTCATTTATCAAGAATTTTGCAGCAAACAACATTTCACCTAATAATGTCTGTTCTTCCAGGTGAAAGAAACATAATACAATAGATACCTCTCAGCCTGAACGGATTACAGCAGAATTTTTCAGAATACGTCGTTTCCCCCAAAAGAGACATGTTTGTTTCCTTATTTCAGAAAAAATGTTCTTTAATTAACTTTCACTCTGTTCTAAGGAGCTATGCCATTGTATTACTGGCCCTGCTAACTAGAGCATCAGATCCAGCATCCTTTCCCATGGCAACATACATGGGCTGTGCCTTATAAAGCACCTCTTGTGCTCTTATGGTAAAAAAACCACTAAAAATAACTGTTAAATGTTGCACTGTTCCATTACTTTCTTAAAAAAGTCCTATACCAATTTCAAAATGAACCACAGAACTATATTCATCAAGCTACATTTAATTACTTGTGAAGTTGTTTAGAAATGTCCTGGTTTTTATCTACACAAATACTACTCCAGAAAGAGTTTTCAGCTGGAAAATTACCGGGCTTCTAGGCAAGCAGTGGTTTTTAAAGACATTTTCAGAATTGGCTATTAATAACATAAAATTTTGTTCTTAATGTCTGTGCCTTTCGAGGACTCAGAAATTAAAATCTGAATTCTTCAAGGGGGTGACAGTATAGCATCCCAAAATGTACTCCTCTAGGGACATGAAGTCTAACCTGAAAAGTTCAGCTCACTTATGGTCATGACTAACATAATTGCTAAATTGTGCTTCATTTTTCACAGCTCTACTGAATGAATCACTATCCCTCAGTCTCTCTGTAAAGCCTTGACATTCCTTTCAAGTAAGAACCTGGCTACATTTTAATTTCAAAATAGAAAACTAGTTTTTGATTCAATGATACAAGATAAAATTTATTTACATACTTACTAAGGATTTAGGAAAAGCTTGTGTGTGTAAGAAAACAAAATAGGCAGTAAATCAGTTCATTAGAAAGTGTAACTACATACTGTGATTTGCCTGTCATATTCTCAAACAATACATTGTTTTGTTTTCCATTGCTTTTCAGCTTCTCCTATTGCAACATATTTTTTATTGGAATCCTCAGTTTTGAAATCAAATTATTCGTTTTAATCTAACACAGCATTACTCAGAGAAGTAAGCCAGTAGGCTGCCCAAGAAAATCAGGCCAGCTGTAATACAGTATCAATCAATCCAGGCATTGAAGTAGTGTTTACCTCAGTAAGGACCACAGAGAAATACTGGAGCAAAGTACATGGCAGTGTTAATTAGAGCAAATGAGAAAGTCCGCTGTTCAATAGTCTTCTATCAATTTATTGCTTTCACCTGCAGATACCTACAGAATGTCTTAATTCAGCAATGCAGGACATTCTTGAATGGATATCGGTAAAAGGAAAACTAAGTGCAATGCCTACTACCAGTTCAGCTCTGGTGAACGTGGTTTTACGTGTGTATCTTGATCAAGCAAATCACAAAAATAAGAGCTCAGGCTCAGTTGAGAGTGTTTACAGACCATTTGATTGCAATCATTGGTACGAAAAGCCTCCAAGATTTTATTGCCATTACAGATTGAGGATAGTCATATTAGAGTGTAATTTCATTCTGGAAAGATAATGTGAAAATGACAGTGAATCAGATGGGTATCACCTTTTTGGGAGACCACCAGCCTTTCTAGATCAGCAAATGACAGTAACTGAGAAAGACTGTTTATGTGCTTATATGGCTTGAATACCAGGGTCAGGACCCTGGCTGGCTAACTGCTATGCAGTGTTCAATAACACTATATTTGACCATACTAGGAAGTGAGTCTTCTAAGATTTTTTATATCTGTCTCAGCTCATTATTTCTGTGGGGTTTCCTGTCTTCTTAATGGCATACTTTTTTATTATTGATGACTAGAAATTGTAAAGAACATTAAAGGCAGTAGTGGACTCTAAGCAACTCTTAAGTTGATTCAAGGATGTAGTCTTGAAAGATGTGCAATAGATTCCACTGTTAACGTTGGCTGGAGATTTTGATTTTGTGCAGTGACACACACAAAGAGAAAATAAAAACAAACTACATTTTGTACCATAGTGAGGATACACCTCAAAAAAAATATGGAAAAGCAAAAAGATTGCAAAACACTCAACTGGAAGGTAAATATATCACTGGAAACTTTGCTCCAGCTTATTAAAAACTTTGTAGTGCTGAAGTTGTTAGAGATATTCCCATAAATCAAATACACGTTGAAGTAGAAAAGATGCACTCAACATGTGGCTGGGGAGATCAAATCAACCAATGAAGAGATCTAAATCTTTTAATATTTTTAACATTTAAGGCAAATGCAACAGTTGTTAAAAGATGGATTTCTTTCCTTTTTAGGAAACCTGTGCTGAAATGCCTGATTGATTAACTGAGAGTATGCAAGAAAGTCAGGTTAAAGCCCGCCTCTATAATAGTCAGCCAAAGAATATAAATGAAATGTGAACAAGTCCAAGTAGAGACACTGACATTTAATACAGTAACTAAACTAGCAAAAATGTTTATGTATTTTTATGAAGAAACATGCTCAAGGCTCGGTAACGTAACATTGAAATGAGATATGCAGGAACAGTTAACAGCCACAAAAAAGCAGGTATATGTGCACCCAGAAAAAAAAATATATGAACCATGGCATACCTGTTTGGAAAATAAAGGACTATAAGTATTTTTTTATCATTTTTCTATTAATCTTCAGGCTTTATAAGCTTTTAAATTTGCTGTTTGACAAATGTGATTCTAACTTCGAATACATGAAAATATATCTGAAGCTACTTCTGATATGGATTCATGTTAACGTATTTTACATGAAGAAGAAATGTAAGTGCAACCAGTGCAATAATTTTCCTCTTGTAGATCCTAGATCAGGTATTAAAGAAAGGCATTTGTATTACAGTGAATCGGATTTAATGTGAAGTTAATCCAGGGAGTAATTTAAAGTATGCTTTGCCATAAAATAACTGTTTTCTACTCTTATTTTCAAAACGTACTAGTACATGAATACTTGTTTAAGCTTTTCATTCACTATGATTATTATTTTGAGGTCATGCCAGCTGCATTTAGTTGAAATTTTAATCGAGAATAGTTAATCTTGGAGTCTTTTCTGGAATACTCTTATGAAAGTTCAAACAGGAGCACCATCAAATGAACAAACACAAAACAGCAGAGTAAGATATTCTTACAGTACAAAGAAATAAACATTTTCAAAATTGACCTCAAAAAATGACAGCAATAACTCTCAACGAGGATTAGTCAAAAGAAGATCTAATAGAGTTGTGCTAATAGAGTTGGAGGCACTCACACAAACAGTTATTCTGCCAGATTCTGATAATGTTGAAAAAAGAGGTCTTGGCACCTCAACCACAAACATGAATACAAAAATGACATAAAGATGTACTAAACTTTCATGACTCCATTTATACTATCTAGTTGTCTGACATGGATTTTAATTTTTCTTGCGGTAGGAGGAATTAATTAATTTCAATCACAGGCAGAATAGCTTGACATGCAACTACATATTTGATCATAGATTGACGTGAGCCCCCAAATCTGACAACAAATAATTTAATCATGGGAATAATTCCTTTGTGAGCCAGATTTCTGAGTTTTACCTCTGTGGCTTACCACCTCATAACATTTTAAGGCTGAAAAAAAAATTATTTTTTATTAATTACATTAACCTCACAAGTCTAACTGCATTGTGCACCTAGAGACCTTTTTCATTCAGAGGCCTAAGAAAGCTGCTGAGTAAAGTGATTCAGATTTTTTTAAACACCAGTGCTCGTTCAGTTTAGCCCAAAGATATCTAAACAGAAGTGCAAAGATTACAGCAATAAAAGCTGAATATTTTCCTCTGCTTTGCCACACATCTTTCCATTAATTCCAGGTTGCCTCCAACTTCAACCAAACATAGGCATTCCCCTGCTCTCTCCATGTGTTCCTGCCAGGGCTCACAGATGCCCACTTTCCACTTCCATGTTCTTGTTGTGACCCTTAACCTCTTTAGCATTCCCTCTAATCTCGGGGCCAGGCATATAAAAGGCCCTACACCTGCTTTCACTTAGGTCCCTCAACACCTTTACTCTAAACTGAGTCTGGACCTTCACAGTTTTGTTTCTTGGGTTTTGGTGGGTTTTTCCTGCCATCCAACTCCCTGCACTCCAGTAGATATGCCAAAGAGGTGAACTGAGGGGTACTGGCATTAAGAGGACATTTTCCCTCAGCTTACGTTTCATCTACAAAATATACTGCATATAACTGTATAGCTCACATACTGAGGACTTTTATTAATACGCAGCTAGTTTAAGTTTAAATGTATGATTTGATCAATTTTTTTCAAATGTTTACTTACAATAATTTGAAAGTAACACACTTGTAAGTATATAATAGTCAAGTCACTTCCTATAGATTATTCTTGTTGAGTCCTGCTGTAATGACAACACAGGTATTTATTTTCAATATTTAACTGAGGCAAAGCAAGTAAATATGAAACACTGGATATTCTCTAAGACTGAAGGCAACTGTTTCCTAGATCTTTATCACTCTGCAATATAATGCTGAGGTCAGTAATAGTGTTAGTCATGCCAGATCAGAATTTTAGTTGGCATGAATCTCACACAACACAGAGGAGTTACGCCAGTTTATATGAGCACATGTGTTTTCTGGTGCATTTTGGTATAATGACATGAAGAAACAAAATCTGTGTTTTCTAGGTGAAGATCATCTGCACTGATTTTTATTTTTTTTACTTCAGCATATATTCAAAGTTTCATTACAAAGCCATTGAGCAACTTAATCATGAAGACAGATAAGAAGAGTTGTTTAGAAATACATTAATAGCTCATGCCTATAATAAAGACATACAGATTTACAGTTCACAAAAGCTATTTTAATGCTGTCACCAATGAAATACAATTCGTGCTTTAAATGAGCCCAATCCATTTGCAAGGGTGTCAAGCAACATTTCAGTCCTGAAAATACATAAAACCATGAACTATATAAGGCCTAGCTGACAAAGAATTTGAGATGTACCCCTTTGAAAATCCCCAGCAGCAGCAAAGTCAGTGTCCCAAAAAGTCGAAGAAGAATGCAGCTGAGCCAAGAGACTGGTGTCGCTAAGGTGGGACTCTGGGACCCGTGAGACAGAACAGCTCTCCCACGCATAGCAGAAGGATTCATTATGTAAGTATTTCTCAAACAACACAAGTACCATGCTGTCTTTTACTATAACTACATCTACATATTGGAAGTTGTGATTTAGCACTAAACTTCACTGAGAACAACCTTTCATTTCCTCGCTGCTATTCTTGCTACATAGAAAGAATCTACTTGATCAGGATGGCTGGTTTCTGTTGCAATGCTGAGGGTTTTTTTCAGCAATGTAGCCTCCTCCAAGCTTTAAATTATAAATTGGCAACATGGAAGAATAATTTTGAAATGGTATGAAATATTCTAAGAGGGAGACACGTCATCTTTAACAACATAATTATCTGATTATGCAGGCCTTTTATGCACACTACATTTAACACTACCAGATTTCTACTAGCACAAGGCTTAAAAATTATGTCTTAAACTACGAGTTTTACATGTCTTATAAAGAAATCTGAATTTTCCTTTCTTTGATGGTGGTGGGATAAATGCTACCTTAAGCACCACTGTGTTTTCCATAGCATTCCTTATAACACTGTAAATTTAATACATTTAAGGTCTAGGTGTCTACTTTGGAAACTGCTCTTTCTTCAGATTTGCTTTAATGTTTGCTTGGGATGAATAAGGCAGTGTTCGAGTTGCCTTTTTGAATCTTGTCAGTGCTTCCCAATCCCACGTTTGTAAAACTGTGGCACTTTTCCAAAACATATTGTCTCATAAATCTTATATAAACAGAAATATCTTTAACAGTATTTTGCGGACCTACATCAGTGAATGAACATGGAAACTTTTATTTTATAAATAGGATTATACGAACCCCATAAAAGTCAGTTAAGAGATTTTTCAGACCTTCTAGAGATTTTGAGTTTTAAAAAGAAACAAAGATAAATGTATCTTGATAATCCTATTCACAACACCTAGAGAATCTCTATTTATTAGAACTGTCATTGCCTTAAACGAGCTACTCATAATTATTAAAAAGATAAACACAGTTGTAAGATGGATTCACAATAGTGCATTTTCTTTATTAATAAAAAAATGTCCCTGCAGATCCTCCACTCTTGAATTAGATGGTATAATTAGGAGCTCTACTACTCTTCCTATTGAACTGGACTGGTTTTATTTACCCGCTAGATTTAGTTATCATTCTGAAATTTAAAATGAGAATGTCTCATTTTGTAGTAATCACAATAACCCACTATGTTACCATGGCTCTCCTAAAGTCACGTGTTCTTTTCCACATTCAGATTCGACATAATCTCAATATTTGAGATTTATGTTTACATTTAATGCTATGGGCATTCATATAAATTAACAGAGTAAACAAAAGCACAAGAACTACCTCAGACCTTTCAACATATTCCAGAAAGAAAACAAGAAAAAGCTATTTCTGAATAATGTGGAATTTATCAAGTAGGCTGTGAGTATGGATCTTTTTCTCTACCAAAATTTCAGCTAACATTATAAGGCATCGGAAAAGCTTTTTGGTTTGAATAGTTAGCATTTTCTTAAGAAAAGCAGCCTGCATGTTGTCAAAAACCTCTTATCAGTACAGCACAGAACAGTGGAAGCATTTTGCAGTCACTTCGCCTTTTTTCTGACTGTTTGCAGTGGTACATGACAGAACAGCTTTATGTCTTCGGCAGTTGATTCTCACATGCATCAGCCTCTGGGCCATCTGATAAGGATTGTTCTGCTCCTCTAAATCAGTAAGAACATTAGACCTCTGCTTAGCTGACGTAAATACATATCAGCCAATTCCCAAATGTCTGTTTTATCAGGGGAACTCTCAGCAGCCCAACAACAAAAAAACCCCCAACAGTCTCGTCCTAGTTCTTAGTCTCAATGATTTTACAATGCCGTTCGCTCATGGCCACTCAGACCAGGACACCAGGATGGAATAAGTACCAGGATGTCCAGCTACAAAAATAAGCATATCAATTCAAGATTTTGTAGTTTCTTCGTGTGCATACTTAAGGCAATTGACTCATCTTTTCAGAGAGGATCAGGTAGTAAAGCATCAACAGAGAAGGAGGAAGAAAAATCATATATGTAAAAATTTATTTAAAAAATTTAAGCTCAGACCATGTAGCAAGAGCTATTTGCACATACATACATGTATTATAATAACTAAGCTAGCTCCACTTCCAATAGAACAGGAATAATTATCTACTAATATCAATAGATTCAAAATTTCATCTAGTGATTCAATGGACTCTCTAGGGTCAGCTAGACTGGACACATAATTGTCACATCTCTAGAACACTAGAGGTGTCTTGTGCAGGAGACTTTCGTCTTGCGCAAAAGTACCTGATATAAAGATCTGCTCAGCCCAACAGATTTGGATTTCTGCATTCTATACCTTTTGTGAGGAACTGCAATAAATATTAATTATGATATTTAGAAGGTTTTGATCCCATGCTACCTATGTATGCTTAGAAGACAAATTTTCCAGATTTGATTATTGGATGGATTTAAAAAGATAAATATTCTGGAGAACTGAGGCATGTTATATCCACTACACAGAAACTTTAAAAATTCCTGAAGGCAGAATGCAGATTTTTATTCCTGTTTTGTTCAGTCATTTTTGACAGAATGATAGAAAATTTCAGCTTCAGTTCTCTGTCTCTAGAGACACACACATCAACTCAAAATATCTACAAATGTTAGAAATGCTGTATTAAATTGCTTGAAGAATAACTGGCATAATGCCAAAAGATCTCTTGAACTTTAATCTGCCTATCAATACAGAGAGTTGGCCAGCAGTATCAACTGCAGAGCTCATGTAGCAGAACATGTTTGGGATTTGTCCAAGTTAAAAAATAATGAAGGAAAACTACCGCCACATTAAATGAATAATTTTCTTTCTATCTCTTTTCTTGGAGATATTCTCCTACCTATCACTGTAAAGGAAGCATTTCCAAGGAATTGCATAGAGCTGATGTACTGGAGGTATTGGCTTCCACCCAAGGCCCAACAAACAGTGCTAGAAGTCACTTTGCTGCTTGCATGCTTTCTCAGGCCAGGTCAAAGGAAAGAAGCCAACCTGCAGAGCAATACAGTCTGTCTTCAGATGTGAGGTTTGGCATAAGTTTCAGCTCTGATACCATGTTAAAATTTCAATTACTAAGAAAACCTTAAATCAGACTTGAAAAAGTATTAACTAAATGGGTAATCAATCTTAGATATGGAAAATGGAAAAAAAAAAAAAAAACAGCATTCATAATAAAACTATAATATACCACAACTGACACCAATATCTATCTCAAGCAAGGAAATTTTTAAGTAGTGACAGAAAGGTCCCTCTTATACTGATTTTGCTCTAAATCCTCAGCATTTGAGGCTGTGCAGCCAGTTCAGTCTGCAACATTTGCATGTTTGAAAGCCATATAGCTGGGAATGCTTTATGCCTGTTTTTCTGTCTTGTTCTCTGAAATAGAAGGAAAAGCAGTACAGGCACGTAACTATGGAGAAGATTAAAAGCCAATTAAATGCACACAGAATACACCAAAAGAGACAGATTTTCCATTTCCATCAGCCAAAAAAACATATCAACCTCTTTAAAAAGCCAGTGCATATAAATAACGTAGCTGCTTAGGTCATTTGCAAAGCTTTCTATATAGCAAAGAACTGAATTATGGTTTCCTGTTCCGTTACTTGTTGTCTTTGGTCAGTACCCAGGTGCACGGAAAAGTTTTCAAAGTAATTTTTATCACTAAAAAAAGGAAAATTCTTGAGAGCTACAAACTGCCTAGCTTCTTTAGCAGGAAGAAGAGGATTTGCTTAATGTTGCTCTGGCCCACAAAACATAAATCTGGTCTCAGAGAGAGATGCTATATAATCAAGTCTTTTGCTTCTTTCACAAATTGTACATTGCCAGAATTGATTTTACAAGCCCTAGAGTGCAAAGCCTCCTGTGTAAATACACATGTTCATTTTTAGTTATTAGGTCTAAAATTTGTGTGGCTTTGCTCCCTTAATATTGTGAACAAGACAAATTTTGAATGGTCTGTCATTTATCAAAGTTCCCGTCAAAAACAGCTGCTGCATAGTCAGAACTGGAGATGGGAGAGCTCAGTCATGTACATTTTACCCACAACAGTTACAATTATGTGTATAAGCAGTTCCATTAGCGTCAAGAGGGAAACGATGTAATTACAGTTTTGTACAACTTGGCCTCAGAACAAAACAAAAACAAAACCAGGAATTCAATTTCTGATCAGTTACCTTATACATTAAATATACATTATGCCCACAAACAGGAGGCTTAATCAGTTATCTAAGAGGCATCTTGCACCATCAGAGATGCCCTGGAGTATCTCACCTGGTCCCCAGCTGCTGCTCCAGAAGAGCGCAGGTGTCCTGCAGGTCCTGTGTCATATCTGCCAGCCCTGGGTGGATGTCTCGGGCACCCTTAGGTATCTCAAATGTCACTAGACGCCTGTATTTGAGAGACTGACTCAAGCCTAGGCTGTCATTTCTTTACAGGTTAAGCAGACATACACTCCTTCAGACAGAAGATACTCAGTTCAGAAATCACTGAAATCTACTTGAAGATAAACGGGAGAAGGGTTACATTTCTTCAGAGACAGAGAGTGTGTGGGATGGTGCTACTGCTGCAGTATGACATAAAAAGCCTGGTCTCGTACATGTGTTGTGAGGAGAACAGAAAAAAGAGAGAGAAAGCCAGAGAGACGGAGACAGAGAAAGCGCATAGATACTGCAGTCTTCTGAGATGTCGGGAGCACAAGTATTCCTGGTTCTACATGATTTTTCACTTGATTGTAACCTGGTTTAACAAAGGAGGCCTCATCATTTACTACTGTGCTCAGGTTTTACCTTGCTTCTCAATCAAGACTGATGCCTAATTAACATGCATAGGAAAGCAACATACACCATAATCTTTTTACAACACCAGCATAGTACTAAAGGAGCACAGATTAAATCCACCTCCATTGCTGGGCAAATAAGGCACTGGCTGTAAGGTAAATGGGAACCAAACCCACCAGATAAAATATATGCTGGGGTTTTTTTTTATTGTTCTCTTTTGAGATCAATTCTGTAGTCCTTGCTTGGACTCAGTACTCCTAATCCAATTGATTAGTCACCAGGTCTGACTACTCAGCTACCCTGCAGAACATGCCAGTGGTCCAGTGTAAGGATCTCCCTCCTTTCCTTTCCTATCTCCCAGTACTAAATCTTCCCAGTCACTGCCCTTGCTCCTCTGAACTAAGGACACAGGCTGTGGTTCCCTGTGGAAAGAGTATTTTTTTTCCTGTCCTATGTGTAACATGGTACCTGACCCTGAGAAACAGGACCGACATCACTGCTCATCATGACCGAAACTAGATTCTAGATTCTCACTTGTCCTTCTCACAGCACCTGCTTATTTGACTTTAAATTCCCTCCAAATCACATTCAGATATTTTTATGTGAGGAACTAAAGAGAACTAAAGGACTAAAGAACTAAAGGACAAACTTTTTTTAAAGTGATTATTATCTTAAAGACAATTTTCAGAAATGATCTGGTAATAAAAGGCTACATAAAATGATAGTGTCTTTAAAAATAGCTTATACTTTACCCTGTTTTTTTTAAAAAACACAATAATTTAAAAATTCCGGTTTTCATGTTCAATCACATTTTAAGGCTCTATGATTGTATGTGAGGTCCAAAACTCTAACTTAATTTACAAAACAAGAATATTTTTAGATAATTCAAATTATATGAGTAAGACGGATATTAAGATAGCACTTATAGCTGGAGAAAAGGAATCAGCAGCTGACAAGAAGCAACTGAATGATCATCTAAATGGATAATTACCAGAATATCCTAGCTGGATTACTGAATCTTATGCATTCCCACTCTAACCTGGACTACAGAGAATTCAAAAAGTTTACCTGACAGAAGGCCACGCCTTAGCTCCCCTTACCTGCAGTTTCATTTGTACAAAATAATGGACTATAGTTTATACACAATTCTTTATACCACAGGCTAATTAGAAGACTCCCTAAAAACAACCAAAGTAACTTTTTCAGGCAGCTTTTTTCTGTAGAATTTACAGGCATCTCAACAGTTTCTCACATATTTGCAATGATCATGGTACAGATATCCTTAAAGGGATGATCAATCATACTTACAACACTGCCATTTCATGAGGTTCTGAAAATCATTCAAAACATATGATACAATCATGCAGGTATGAGTGGATTAATGACCACTGTACACAATATCCTGCTACATAAATTTCTAGTTTCTTTTTTTCTTTTTTTAAAGGAATCAACATTTGTTAATACAATGCCATTTTATCTATGACAAACAAAATATCAATGTGTTCAGATGGTAGAAAACATCTGTGGTACGGATGCAAGTAATTAATACAGTAGTCTTATATGTTCAAATTAAGACATCATTCTGGTTTTGAGATTCTTATTGAAGAAGACAGCAGTTCTGTTCTTTTACCAGTATTAACTCAACACTAAAAAGTGGGAGGCAACAATCTTACTCTGCTGTAGACAGCTTCCAGCTACTAGAAGTTATTTGACTTTGATTTCAGCCTATGGCACCACTATTGCGACATAGAAGTTTTATCCTAAAAAGTCATTCTAGAAGTAATATACATAAATATGTCCTTCTACCTTTATACACAATCTATTCCACTAAAATTGGACTGCTTGCTTTATTTTTTAGGAAACCAGCAGAACATATAAAGCCTCTGTAAGACAGCATAATATTGGCCTGGCAATAATTTGGACCCTTGTTCCAGCTCTTTTAAAATCCCACTGACCCTCTCATACTTCTGTCCCTTTTAAAGATGTTAGAAATGTCACCGCCCCCACACAGTACAGAGTCTGGGGTGGCTGCATAGTGGAGACCTGAGCACAGATGTCCCAACACCAAGGCAGAGTTTAGCCTGTATTTCTGAGAATACTTGAATTGGCTCTGCTGCAAGCCTATAATTGTAATATTTACAGTTTTCCAAAGGAAAGAAGTACTATTTGTTAAATTAGAAAGTCTCATTTGTGAACAATGGAAAATACTACTAAACTGTACTTTTCAAATACTGCCAGCTATTTAGCTGCAGAATTGCACAGCATACCATATCACGTCACTGGAGACTAAAATAAAACCTTCCCAGAAACCCAAGTGCCCTATAATACTAATTTTAAGAGGTTCCACAGTTATTCCAAGCAAACCGTTTTATCTAAATTTGGCTATTAATTCCTATAGTCAAACTGATTTTGAAAAAGACTGTATGTTTGGAGTAAACGTAAGAAACAACATGGAACAATATGTTTTCTCTGTGCACCACATGAGCTGTATCTCATTGAGTGTCAGCTGAAAAGAAGAGCTAAAGGTCAGGCAGATTCTTTTCCTCATTTGTGATTCTGCCTTGGCACCAAACTCCCAATAATTATACAAGGTTCCTTAGCCATTCTGTGATGTCTGAAGAAGATCCTCTATAGCAATATGTCTCTGAATATGTTTCTAAAGGTTAGAAAGTAATTTGAGAGCTACAAGACCATACCTTCAGTTGTACAAAATCCTTCAGAGTTATCTTTGGTCAAAAAGCACCAAATAAGATCAAAGGGTCCCACCCTTTTTATGTCAGGGCCAATCCATCAACTTGGCCTATTCATTTTATTTAAGTTTTGCTTATGTATTTCATGCTACAGGTATTACTAAAATTTTATTGTAATAACAGGTACCAAAAGAAAATAGGAGACAGAAAAAGAATCAGCAGAAAAGTATAATAGCAGCAAAACTGTATGAAAGTTCCCCACTCCCTGAACTTTCCTGACTATTTTCAATGGAAAACCTGAAAAGATCACAGTCTCATCCTGCTGTTTCCAGAGACAGGAGTAACTGCCACTGTTTAATTAACAGTTAATTACCCTGCCACTTTTTACATATTTTCGGCTGAGAGATGCACTTATTCATATACTGTGTTTGAGCCTGCTGGACTGCTTAGAAAGCAGAGTATGCTGAATTCATATCTAAAATTCAGAAGTACCTAGAATTCAGAGTACGCTGGGACAGGGCAGCTGCAAAGGCTTGAAAGTGCTGGAGTCTCTTGAGTCCTGACAGAGGAATTCCCCTTAAGGTCAGGGACACTCATGCCCTGCACATTCCCCAGCCAGAAGAATTTCTTCACAGGAAGGTAAAATACAAGAAAAAAAAAAAATGTTGGGAACAAGAGGGGAAAAAAAATTCCCAACCAAAAAACCCCACCAAAAGACCTGTTCATATCTTGTACTAAGCAAAGGCATTCAATGCAAGGGAAATATTTTTCCTTCTCTTCTTCACATCATGTAATATTTACATAACTCTCTTACTCATCTTTTAAGCTGGGAGATGCACTATGTTCAGATGCCAACAGTCTAAATTACGTCTTGACCTGAACTTTAAAATATAAAACAGAACTGCATCCTGTACTTTTTATCCTTTTCAACAAGGACAGGTCATGTCATTAAAACTATGAATCTGACTTGGTTGTTTTCAAATAAAAAGATATAAACCTGTTTTGTGCTCGGTATTAACTTTATAAAGTATTTATATAAATTAGAAACAAAATTAAAAATAAGTTCTGACTTCAAATATGGTTTTCAAAAAAAAAAAAAAGCACATGCTCACATAGAAAACATTTGTTATGCGAAACTAACCACTTTGTGGAAATCTTTCATAAAAATAGAATTCTAGCAATCATTAAATGGCTTGAAAGAAATACTTTCAGAAGAAATCTGCAGTCAATCTGTCACATTTAATAATTTAGATTTACAAGTAACAGGCCCTACAGAATCAGCACTGAACTATTTGATCTCCTATTACAACCTGCATATTCAAGTTAGTCACATCTCAATTAAAAGTTTGCTAAGAATTCTACAGAATCCTATCAATGTATTATTCCTGGTTAAAGACAGAGGCTTTGTTAACTTCGCGAAACTCGAATGTTGCATATTTATTTGGCTTCAACATTCAGTCAAGCAAAAAGCAGCAATTCATATAAATGTAGTAATGAGTGTCCTTCATATTTTAAAATTAACACATGATTAAGAGTTTCTATTCTGTATAGATATAACCAGTAGGTTATTTCAATTTCCTTTTTTCCTTTTATTTCTCAGAAATATATATATTTTTTTAAAATCTATTAGAATCCCAAGGCATCTTGTTTGAAAACTAACCTAGGAGTAAATTATGTATAAACTTGTTTGCCAAAGAACTGCATGAATTTCTGTCATTGTGACAATGTACTAAATTTATTTCTTGGGAGGCAACTTCTTCATTTTTGTCAAGACGGTTTATTTTCATAGAATTTAGCTGGGCTAAAATATTAAGATACAGAGTAGAAGAGATTGGTTGTACGGTGTTGGTTTTGGGAGATCAGATTATATTTTCATAACACTTTCTAGCCAAGGATATTGTGACATTTTATAAACAAATTGAGACTTACCCACCAAATTTTATTTTTGTTCTACAAATAGGGATACTGAGGAACATGAGAAGATAGGTGCCAAGGGTCATGGGAAACAGGACACAACACTCCTGGCTCACAGGCATATTTTTGCCACTCTGTGCCTTGTGTTTCTCCCATATGCTAAAAAACCAACAGGGAGTCAGCTGCACTGCCCAAAACTACAGTCTCTTGATACCACAGTGCCTTACTAGTGAAAACTACCTGCCTGGTGAAACCTAACTTTTAAATGAAGACCAAAATGTTTCCTATAAGCTCCAGTCCACTCCTTAAATCACCTTTTGCCACACACTCTAGTTAGCTCTGTTTTGCTTAACATGGTCATACTACCCTCTAGCTTAAAAAAAATAAAATAAAATAATGGTTTCAGAGGAGTTTATTGCCCCAAACCTACCAGATGATTAAATACGAATGAAGAGCTAACTTAAAAGGCCAAATTTCATTGCAAAATTCAAACAAAATTCAGTTACATAATTTACTTATTTTCTTTCCTTAATGAATATCACATGCAAATGACAAAAACCAGAATATATTGTAACTGCTATTATACAGTTGATCCATAATATTTTTCAGGTAACTAGCATATTCATTGAAGAAACTACAAGACTAATATTAATTTTAAAATTGAAGAAAAAAAGGTTGAAATATTGAGTAAGGTACTTGATTATAATCATTTGACTACAAAGGGAGCTACATACTGTAGATTTCTTTTAATTACATCAAGGATCAATGAACATAGGAAGTGCACCAACTTGCAAAAAAAAAAATAGTCTTTTTTTCTCTGACTTTCTTCATTCCTTTTCTTTGCAATTCAGTAGCTCAACTAGTCCAAGAAAATCAAATTTGTTACCCAGTGCAAAGAAATTTGAAGGATATCAAATGTACATAGCAATAACCCTATTGGAAACTACAGTATAGGTAAGCCACACATAACCAGTGATCTGTCATAAGTCTGTGAAGTCAATCTCTTCTAATTCTTAAACTGAAGAGAGATCATTCCAGAGCTCTAGAATCATAATCAGTCTGACAAAAAAGCATTGATTTTCAGCTGCTTCATGTTCAAAAGCATGATGAGGTACTTCAGTTTTCAAGAAATTCATGGAACAAACTATAACTCTCCAATATTGTAAAATACAAATTATATTCATGAAAGCTGGGGTCATCTGAATATATGTGTACATACTGCGCTAGTAACTAAAGACCAGCCTCGCTTCCAAGTGACATTTAGCTATAAAACTCAGTGCTGCTGTTACCAAAGTGACTTTTTTTTGCTAGTAAAACAAGCAAGCATAACAGGATTTATTTATTTTTTTATTATTTAGAAATAATTTTATATGTGGTACGCTCAAAACCACAATGAAGCTTAATGTTTCATTTTTCTCAAAGCACATGAGAATAATTGTCTCATGTTTTCAAAGTTCTTGCACAGAATGAGATAAATACTTCAGGATCATTAAATGACACATACCCTAATTTTGTCAAATCTCCCTTTCTAAATTTAGCTCTGTTACACAATGACTGAATTTCCATCACCAGTTCTACTGCTTCTTAGCAAACAGCAACACTAGCACACAGTTATTGTCTTTCATTTATGAAGTACTTAAACAGGTTGCTATATTTTAGATGAGCTGTTCAGAGATGTATTGATGACAAAATTTGCTTTCATAACATCAAAAGACATTTTGTTATGCAGAAATAAAATTGCTTTGACAGCCACTGGTAGAGAGGCCACATGTAATATTACAAAACTTTTGAGAAAGAGGAAGCCTGTTGCTGTCAAACAGGACAAAGTTCTACAGCTGAGAACGAATTCATGACATTTCCCACACACAATATTTCCAGTATTTACAATTCTATACTAACAGTCTCAGAAGCATTCTCAAGACACACTTTTAAGACGTTTACTTTTCTTTTAGTATTTATGTGCCAACGATAGGAACTCCACTGAAAGGTACTGATGAAGAAACTCTGATCGCTTACCACATTTTTCTTTGGAAAAGTCTCCACAATTTATTGCTCTCAAACCTTGTCCTCATCTATAAATAAACTCCACAGAACTAAAATGAAATATGTGTCTTATTTCACTATGATCTTGAAAAGTTTTTCTTCCTAAAATACGATATTTTTCAACTTCTGTGATGACTGCTTGTCCAAAATCTCCATCTGCCATGCAGATGGGGGAAAATCCACCCACAAGCAATGGTAAAGGCATATGAATCCACTACAGAAGAAGTTTCCTGAAACTATCAGAAGTCCCCCACATGCCTAAGGAGGAACAGATGAAGTACATTCAAGCAGATACCTCTTGCTTCATTTTCTCTAATTCAGTCTGCCCAGATGCTAAACACATTTTTTTTCTATTATGTCAGAGGTGCATAGTGTTTGACAGAGGAGTTCAAATATCTGATTGCCATATGTATAACTTAAATTTGTAACTGTTTTTTCTGACATGTAAATCGGATCAGTCAGTAAACAAAAGACAGAATTAGTCCTTCAATCAGCAGGCTACTTAAGCACCTGTGTAACTCTATGATCATGACCAGCCCATTTAAGATAACTACTTCTGTGTTTAAACTTCATAGATTTGAGTGTCAGAACAGATACCTGACCTTAGCTATTGTGATGACTTGCATAAAATCTTGCAGCTGCTCTTGCTCAAGCTAAACAACAATCATTTCCAGTCTGCTTCCTCCTCCAACAATATTTTTCAGGCAGAGATATCACATGGATTTTCTTGGTGACCTTTTGCAGACCTCTGGGAGGCAGAGCACAGAACCTCACCACCTATGGACCACAGGCTGCAAGGCATGTACTGGCACACGGTCATACCTGGTGGCATGTCAGGAGATCTTTATAGAAAAACGACCTAAGATTTTGGAAGATTTATTTTAAAAACTGCAATACTGTGGTGTTTAAACTTCATTTATTTATGCTTTACAGTGCAATGCCATTTGCCTAATTGTGCTTTCTCAGTGCTGCACAAGAAATGTCCAAGCTTTCTCAACACCATGTTCTGTTATTTTCCAGAAAGAGAACTACTGTACTTCCCCATATGTTCATGCCTCAGAATTCAGCAAGCATGATGTATTCTCTTTGATAAACATGTTTCATGGCAACATATCAGCTAAACTACGTGTTATTATTTATTATTCATCAAGAAATAGGTGGTAAAGTCAGAGTTCTTTAGCTAATGATAGACTTTTTAAAAAGAACACTAAATTAACTTATTACCTCCACCCTTGGACTCCAAGGATGGACACTTCTTTCAAACTCAGCTGAACAATAGCCTGCAAAAATCTGATCAATGTGGGTCCTGCTTTGGGGGTGAAGGTAGACAAGACATCCAGAGGTCCCTTTGCAACCTGAATTATTCTACAATTCTATGATCTGTAACCAAGTAAAGGCCATTAAAATACTCTTCTGTCATGACTGTTAGATCAGTTGCTAAATTTTCCTTTCTCACACTGTAGAGTTACCTTTACTGAGGCAATATTATCACAACAAGCTATAATAACTAGAATAAGCTTAGGATCTTGAAAAAGAAGGTATGAAACAACTGCTTATCTATTCAATTGAATGAAGTTAAAGTAGTCTTTGCTACTGATAAATACCAGTATGAATTATTTTTTAATTGTTAAACACAGTGGATTTCCTTTAATGACCCTGTGGTTCCTACATGAGGAATGTGGTTCCTACATGAATGGATCTTGCCAATCTGATTATGCTGCTGGTTAAAAGCTCTGGGTCTTTATGAGTTCTAGATGTTAAATCAAACATATCTTCCTAACTCAAGCAACACTGGTCTCTTCCCTTTCTTTTTTCCTTTATTCAGCCTTTCTAGTGAAATCTTATGATCTCTCAATGTCCCTGCCTGAGTGCCAAGAAGGACTGTTGTGGCTTAATTCTAGCCAGCAGCTAGCTAGGACCACGCAGCTGCTCACGCAGTTCTCCCCCTTCCCCAAGAAGTGTAGGGAAAAGAGGAGGGGAAAAGGAAAGGAAAAAAAACTTTGTCAGTTGAGACAAAGACAGTTTAATAGACAAAATAACAGGAAAGGAAAATAACAACAATCATTATTATTATCAACAATATTAAAATAATAATAATAATGACACAAGTCACTCTCACCACCTGTTGAATCAACACCTTTCTGAACAGCAATCATGCATTCCTACCACCTACAGCCGACCCCCATTTATATACCAAGCATGACATCTATGGTACAGAATATTCCATTGGTCATTCTGCTGTTCTGTCTGCGCTCCTCAGCTTCTATGGGAAGCTGCAAAAATGTCATTGACTAGTACAAACATCACTTAGCAACAACTAAAACAATATGCATTATTGACACTCCTGTCATAGCAATCATTAGAAAGAAAAATAACACTTTCCCAGATGAAAACAGCACAGAGTTTTTCAACAAAAATTGACATCGCACGCTTTTAATTTTTTTTTTTTTTTCACATCTACACTGGATCACAATAAAAGTCCATCTACCTCAGTATGCAGTTTTGAAAATGGCCAAAAAACAGTGTCCAGGGAAGAGAAAAAGTGCTTAAGTAGTATACAGTGATACTGGATACACTCCCAGCCTCCAGTCATGTTGGAATCAAGGACTCCCTGACACAGAGGTATTTCCTATGTATCCAGAAATACATTTCTCTTCTACCAAGTTGTTCAGTCTCCTCTGCACCCACATAAGCTTCTGGCATCCACAATGTCTTTTGACCAGGAATCCCTCAGTATAACATTATGTTGTGTAAAGAACCATTTATAATTTATTTGTAACATGTCATGATGATCTCTTTTTTGTTTCCTGCTCCTAGTCATTGTTAACATATTTATAATTCACAATTTGAAAGCCTGTTGGCACTATATGCAGCAGCAAAATACTTGCCCTTTTTAACCCACAGTCACCCATGCAACTCACCAAAAGGTTTTATCTACAGATTACAGAACTGTGTCCATACATTTCAGAAATTTTATTTTTTAACATTTAGTTTTCAGGGAAGGGTACAAAGCTCACTGTACTATCCTGCAAACTGGATTCCTACTAGAAATTTTATGTTCCTTTCCATTACAGGAAGTGAGATAGGATACCCTTGAAAAACAAAGCTTTAATCTTTGGCTGTCTTGCATGTGTCAGGAACACCTCTTCCATAAAGACATAGGTGCCACTATATGTCTGCCTTTCATTTACCTGCTTCCTTTATTCCCAAAATATTTCCCCGACATTTACTGTCAGTTGCCATCTTCCTAAAGAAACTACTTTGTTGTCCATAAGGGCACTCTGGTGACAGCTACAGCCCTGCTGTCCCCTGCTACAGTTCCCTGCTGAGGGAACCCCTCAATGTCACACATTTTTATTAAGTTAAGAATCAAGAATCCAGTGAGAGCGTACTTCTGCTTCCGAGGAAGTATTGACTGAGAAGTGAGATAAAGGTATGCACAACTAATAAGAACTGATCAAATACTTCAGAGATTTGCATAAAACCCTCAGTTTGTCTGCATAAGCTCAGTATGTCCAAGAACTATGGAGACAACAAATGCCAAAGCACAGCTGCCTCAACTAACTCCAGTATTGGGATAATCAACTCCTTCGTGTGCTCTAAAAGTAAGATTTACAAAGTGTCTTCTAGGCATTGAGGTATTCAAAATTAGCTGTTAAAGGCATGGTCTTAAATCAGTTGACTACTATAAACCTGCCAAGATACAAGTAGATGTATGCAAACAGTCCCTTAAGTCCACTACTACTTCCATACTGTGCTGATGATTCAGTCACTCTCCTATAATCACTTCCTATAAGCAAAGTCTTCAGATTCTCTTTCCTGTTAAACACAATAATCATCATGAACAGATTTATACAAGAAAGAATTTCATATGAGTCAACAAGTGCTCCAACTGTGCTTATCTAGAAGGAATTAGCAAAAAAAAACACAACCCAAACCCCTAAAAACTTGCAAGTATGCTAACAGTATACATATCTAAAACTGGAGACCTATGAAAAGTAAACGTTAGAAATGAAGGAAGTAAATTGTGATGCTGGCAGCGATCAAGAAGTCATTTGAATTTGTAGCTCCTAGTAATGCAGAACATACATTGAAAGCATAGCACACTCATTAGCTGGGGAATTATGGAATCGTGAGCAATCTAGCTTTTGAACTGAACCAAGTAATCTCAAGTGCCTCCTTGATGGAGCAATAAAACAAGTAGATGAATCAGGTAGAGTAGAAATTACATCACCAGATTTCCAAAAAGATTTGGACACTGGAATACCTGGAAATGAAATTCAAATTGGCTCACAAAGGAAGGTAGTTTAGAGAACTGAAAATTGACTTGAAAATCATTAATGATGCAACATCAAGATGAGATGCTGTATCTCATTAGCAGTGAGATTGCTAATATCCAGGACTAAAACTTTTTTTTTTTTTTTAACTTATTTAATAATAGAAAAACATTAATGGAATTTTCAGATTTCAAGCCAGGTGAGAACAAAGAGGATTCAAAAGGTATTGCAAAAGCACAGAAAACAACATTATGAAAATAATCTGACATGTTTGGAGGCTAAGCAAATTGTGAGAGAACACATTTCAATATGCATGTCAAGAGGGGAGCAAGCTGAGAATGAGCACTACTGAGATAGACGTCAGGGGAACAAATATTAGTACTAGCATCTCACTTAAAAGACTCCTGTAATTTGGAGATGTTTAACTACATCTTAGAAAAGAAAGTCAGCATTACTTCTCATATGATTTTGGTATAAGGAAAAATGGAATTAAGTTCTTCTGTAACCAAGCATATCCATGGAAAGTAAAAATTGCTCAAAGAGGGCATTAACTGGAAGCTTAAAAGGCTCAATGAAAGAGGAAAGTTAAAAATAATTAAGTATAGATTGGTTCACATTTGACGAGACTGACAGCATCTACAAATATTTTGAGATCATAAACAAAAAGTAGAATAGTTATTCAGTATGAGACTCGCATATTAATAGCCTGAAATTAAACATGGAAAAATTGAGACTGAATATCAGGAAAGCTTCCTGGCAGTCAAACAAAACTAGGCTCCCAAGGGAAACAATGGAATCTACACAGCTTTAAACTTTGAAAACTAGACTAGACAATAACACTCAAGCGTAGTTTGAGGAATATTTTTGCATTGGCAAAAGATATAGCTGCATGACTTTATACTGGTAGGTCATTGCCATCTCTGCTTTCCATAATTCTGTGAACAAATACACATTACCACCATCCCCTGCCAGCTGCGCAGTCAACAAAGTTATCTGTCTCTATTTTCATTAATATTAGCAATTGCAGTCAGTCACAGTTCCCCCCCGAAAAGACCTGTCTTCATAAGAAAAGGTTTTAGTTATTCAAATGAAATTCAAAAAAACTATTCAATTCACAGGGCAGACCATGAGTTCATGTTTGTTGTGTACTATGGTTTGCTCATGTATTAAGAGAGAATAAAAATATATGACTTTAGGTGAAGGTTAGCTTATGTTCTGCTGATTCGATCCACTAGCTTGAAAGCTAACTATGTCGTCAAGTAAAACTGTTATGTTTTTTGTGCACTGCTGTCATGGTGACTACAGTTGGTCTATAGGTGTCTTTTTCTCATTTAAAATCTAAAGAGATATTTTTAATAAAGTCAATGGGAAAATATTTTTAGTTTAAAGTTTAACCATCCTGTTAAATATTTCCTCTTAGTATTATGCCAAAACTTTCTAACCCCTCGTGATACTCATTCCTTTCTGCACACATTGTTTTCTTTACAAACAGAACATTTTATGTTTAGTGCCAATTACTGGTCTTGCTTAACGCCCATATAAACCCAACTGACGTCAGCAAGAATGCACAGGTGTAACTGTCAACACAGCAGCAACCTGAAGTTAGCTGTAGTGAATTAAGCAGTACACTATGTACTAATATGCCATTAAACATCATGATTACCCCAATTCAGAATGTTTTAACAAGTTGCATGGTTTATTGATATACCTGTGCATATACTTACTTTCCTGATTTAAGTCTTTAACTGTTAGGAAACAAACTTACCTTGTGTCCCTAAATGAAGGAAAAAATATTAATAAAATTCCCTGGAGCAAAGTTGTTCCGCCTGTTATTTACGTCACAAAGAAACAAAAGTTAATATTCATTTGCTGGCTAATCTTTGTAACATGCAAACATTTTGCTTTCCAAAATTAGGTGGTTGATTCAGGGTTAGTTATAAAAACCTCCTGTTTGTTTGAGAAACAAATCCGAACTGGCAAATTATTTGAAGCACTGTTCCGTAACTATCATGAAACAGGATTACAGAGAAAACAAATCATGTAACAGGAATCTTTATTCCTTAAATGAAGAAAGAAAAAAAAAAGAAAAAAAGAAAGAAAAAGGGGGGACATTAAATAAGTAATAAGAAAGAGCTTTTCATTCTGATGAAAATTAGAAGGCAGAGTGTTGTTGCAATACAGTAATTCCGTACCTTTAAAATCCGTTGCAGTGAATTCTTACATACTAAGATAGTATTACTGATGGAAAAAGTAACAGTGAGAAAGCGCTAATAAATCCAAGGAAAACATGATACTTATTTGTGAAACAGAAGGTTTGATGGCACTGTAGTTATGGACAACTTGTGGCTTTTAGGGTTCTGTTTATATTTCCAATACACTATGCAAACTTTCTTCAGCTAAAAAAACACGCAGTAATGGAACCGGGGGGGAATAGGCTATACTGTGAACAACTATTCTGTGATGCTGCCATTACAGGGTCATGTCCCTTGAATGGCTAAATCCATCTTCTGGATTTTGTACAAGGGACTTGCACATCCCTGCAGAAGGCAACATAAACTTAGACTGTCCTTTAGGGGTGAAAGTAGAATTTCAGTGGTAATAGGTCTATTACTGGCCCTAATTTCACTACAAAATGGCATTATATTCCAAGATATCAGCATAATTAAATACACAAGGAGGATTAAATTACTGATGCAAAAGTAACAAAGCATATCTACAGGAAACCAGCCTCAAGATCAATATTTTACAGAATCATAGAATGCTTTGGGTTGGAAGGGACCTTCAAAGATCATCTATTCCAACTCCCCTGCAATGAGTAGGGACATCTTTACCTACACCAGGTTGCTCAGAGCCTCATCCAACCTGTGTTGAACGCTTCCAAAGGTGGAGTATCCACCACCTCCCTGGCAACCTGTTCCAGTGTCTCACCACCCTCATTGTAAAATACTTCTTCAAATTTCTTCGTAGCTTTTACTGTTAAAAATACTGTGTATCTATGTGAATTATTGACTGTAATGGTGACTGGTATATCAAGGTCATGCTTTGCACCAGTGTTTTACATAGAACAGCTCTCTATCCATTCTGCCAAATCTAACTTCATGTGGCACCAAATGGAGGTATCAGTGATCAATATCCAGTGCCATGATCACAGCCTATTCTCTCCTGTCATTCACATGCTCCTTTCAGCTCCTTGAGAAGGGTCCTGGTAGGATGGGCACAAGATGAGTCACCTCAGCAACCCAAGCTGAAGAGAATGAAAGCACTTGCTGCAACATAGGTAAACCAAAAAAGGAATGGGGCTTCCTTCCCCCAGCTCACCTGCCTAAACTGACTCACCTGGCTACTGCTGCATCCTGCTGTGACAGGGAAGGGAGGGAAACACGCAGCCAAGAGGACGTCAGTTCAGTGTAGGTATAGTGTGAAACTACTCTTAATAACACTGCAGGGAGTTACTCCAACTGCAGTGGAACATAAAATAGGCAATTTGTTACCAAAAGCTATCCCTATAACAGCATACAGATAGGTTACGTTTTTCTGAGAACAGTGTGACCTCCAGATACACTGCAGTTAAGACGCTGACTTGGCATCTTAACTGCACAGGAGTTATTGCGCACATGTGCAACAAAGAATTGTTTCCTTCTGGGGAATCATGTTCCTTTTAAACTCATATGACAGTACAAACTGACACATTGAGAAGCTGGTGGGTGTTTCTGGCTTATGGGCCACCCAGTTTGATACCTAATTATCTTCACCTCTGTCCATCACAGAAGCCTTGTATAGACCTTCATAAGTCTGTTCACTTCCAGCAAGAGGTTCAAACTAGTGGGTTTTTGTTCAGTTCCTCCTTACACAAAGACTCAGAGTGAAGATGCCAACAAGTTTAGATGCCATCAGAAACTGTGTCTTGAAAGGAAATACGCTCTTCGAAAAGGCCTATTGCACAAGGTCATACCTAACACCAGAATGAGAGAACACTGCATTAGCTGAGTAATCCTTGTGATCCCAGTAGAGGAAAACCTTGCCAGTGAATGTTTTCAATGCCAGTCTTGACATATTTCTTTTCTGTACCTATATTTGTAGAAAGATTGTTTAACTAAACATTAGAGCCTTGAGAGGTGCTCACATGCAAGACAGTCTCTGTGTATGCTGTAGCTTAGATTAGCTATTACGCTGCTCTTGTGTGGAAAAAAAGGGCAACACGGAGAAATACAGTAGATCGGACAGACAAATTTGTGGCAAAAGAGAAGCTGAATACCTGAAGAGAAGAGAATACCTAAACTATAAGGAAGAAACTCAATATATAGTATACAAAACTTCAATTAAGCAGAAAAATAAGGAATTAAAAGACAAACAGAAAACTGATTAAAATCAATGAGATCAAAGGGACACTTCCAGCAAAGTAGTTAATATGAATTACAGAAGAAAGAGCAGAAGCAGCCTGTAGTGCTGATTTTCCCTTAAGGAGTCTATTTTAATATACGCAGTATCCTAACCAAGTGGCATGAGTTGTTTTGAAGTGTTAGTACATCTACAAGTAAATCTGCTTTATTCCATTTTGTACCTTTCTCCTCTATTCTGGGAAAAATCTCAAAACTGCTGACAGGCCCAGCATGGAAAATCATTACTTAGTGCAGTTTCCCATGCAACTGTTTTCTTACCTGTGCATGCCCTAATGATCAAACAGAGTTCTTGCCCACATGTCTTTGAAAAGGGCTGCATAGCACTACAGGAAACTTGGTAATGTTATATGAACTATTTGCAATCTTTCACCTTTCCATGAGCAAATATTAGTTTGAAAAACAACACAGGTAGAAGAATGCCACTCTTCAGGAAATGCTTTCTCTTCAGGAAATGCCCTTTATATTGTTTATTATAATTTTGAACATAAAGTACTGAATGATAGCCCCTGTATTATCTCTAAAAGCGTATCTGGGGAAATAACCAATGCTTGCTGGGAAGACCGCAATAACAAACTGACCACTGAATGTGAGCACCCGTGTTTAACAAAGATCAAGAACCAAAGAATAGATTTTCTAGATACTCAATTTTTAGGTCACAACCTTAACCTAGACAGATATGACTTAGAGATAGTGGACAGCTCACACTACACAGTGAGCTGTTCATTCACTATGTTTTCAGTATTCCTTGAAGGGGTCCGGAGCAGTCAGCAGTTTTAAATGAAATTATAATTCTGCTAAAGTGCTATTTTGTATCCACAAAACAATTTTTTTGCCCTCTTTTTTTACAATATATCAGAATCCTAAAATACCCTGGGCACACTTAATAAACATATAATAATAAATAATAAAAGTGAATAATAAACATAATACAAAGATGGTGAGGAACAGCCCAGGTTCAAAAGCTTTGTGATTTCTCTTTAAAATATGCAGTATCACAAAATTATACACAACAGTCTATCAAATCCTTTTTATAGAATGTGGCTTAAGATTAGTACTTTATTGGGAAGAAGGAAAATTAATTTTTTTTAAATACAAAAAAAGTAACAAACTGTGGACTGATCACCAGTTCTGTGTCAGACAGAAATGAATTCCCAGATTCCAGGGCTGAAATGCCTTAAGTTAACATCCCTTCTCTGTTATTAGATTTTTTTTAAAGAAATCCAAGTTCCCTTTTTTCATCAGTTAGAAAGTGTACTGAAGTAATTTTATTAATAATTCTCCTCTACTTTCAAACTAAGACAACAAATAAGTAATTAACTGTTGTACTATGGCAGACACATTTTATACAGATGAAAATAGAGAACTAACAGACAAGAAAAATAACACAGAAAAGGTTACAAAAGGAATTTTCCCATGAGCTTTTTGCTCCCTACATGCTATAAACCTTCTCATCTGAGAAAACTCAGATGGTCACATCATACCAAAAATTACCAAGTGAAGTGGGGGTAGGACAGTAAGCGACTCTGCCAAGCAATGACACTGTTTATGCACTCTCGTTCCTTTGATGATGGTACTGCATTCTCATAGTAAAACCCATTTTAGAAGTTTGCTTTGCAAGTAATTCTCAAAAGAGAAAAGAAGGAGCTTTATGAACTAATGCAAAGATACACATAACTAAAGCAAATATTAAAAGCAGAATCAAGTATTTCACAGTATTTTTCCAATTCATATACTCCCCAAGAATGCATGATATTTTCATTGTTTAGTAGAAGGCCTACATAAATTTAATGTTCTGCTTTTGTTTCCCTTTAAGAACAACATCTGTAATAGCCTTTTTGGCATGTCCAGAACAGATTGTGGAAATATTTAATAGCACTGGCTTAGGTTTCACTTTGTTCTATTTCTACAAAGCTTTTAAAAAAGAACATTTCAAAAAGTGGAGAAGTTTACTTCTGCAGCAAAAGTAACTAGGTAACTACTGTTTTGTGGAAGCTGTGCGTGGCGAGACTTCAGTTGTAGGGTATGAAAAAAGAAAAATCTGCCCCCAAAAATGGGACAGCATTTCAACTTTCTGCTTTCTGGACTAACTCCACTACACTGTACATGGAGCTACCAGGAAGAAAGTAACTTGAATACGTGCTAAATTGTACCGGCATCAAAATAAAGATGTCTTTATCCTTATTTTTTTCCACATGAATGTAAATAAAACTCAGGATGTGTGAGGGCTTTTGATTTGCTTCAACAAGCAGATTCTTACTCAACTCTAAGTAGCAGTTGTAGCTTTAATAATTTTGATATCCTTGAATTTTTTCCCTGAGCTTCAGGCTTGCAGGAATTGGGGAACCTCATCGCAAATTTGCTAACAAAAGCACTCTGGAGAACAATATGACTGTCTTGGAAAATCCCCTAGCATAGCTGCCTTGTAATTTCATACCCAATTCACTCAGCACAGAGGAGAGTTCTGAAGACAGCTGATCTCTGACCTGGACAGAATTCCCTGGGGACTGTGCTTAACAAGTCTAGCAAGCTAAACCCCAGTATATTACAACTCAAATTTAGTATAGGTTATTACTATCAGTTTAAGATAAAACTTAATTAAGTCAGTAAAAGGTACAATGCAGATAATAAAATGACCTCTCTGCCACATTTCAAGTGCCAGGGAACACAAGAATCGCCCTACAGCAGGGATTTGTGCAAGGAGAAAACAGCAATTTTTTGCCTAGCTTCAGAAGTGGCTATACTGTTTTGGCTAAAACCTTCTAATGACTAAAAAAAGCAACATCATCAATAACAAAACAAACAAACAGAAAAAACACCCTGGGAAAGATACCTAGCATGGAAAATTTCAGTGTAGGTTTGACAAGTTTATAAATGAAGGAAATAGGTCTTTATGATCAAGTATTGGACAACTTTATCCCAATTGCATTTTTCAGTTTCCATTACTCTTACTACATTTGTATCTTTATTTTCTTTATTTCCCACTCAAATTGTATTACTGCCTGGAGGCCTCTCTGCATGCAAAAGTTTATTCTCCTCCTGAAATGCTCACTCTCCCCCGTCTCCTCCTGCAGCGTCTTGCTGCAGCACATGCTAAAAGTACCACATTAACACTGAAGAGAGCACAGCCATAGCACTTGGTTCCTACCAGAGCTGCAGATGGGGCATCATTGTCTTAGCAGACTATGACTTCCCATTCAAGAAATGGCATTCACAGGATATAAATTTGCTAAGGTTTAGATATTTTTCATTTTTCTTTAAACATAATTTCCTTCCAGCTCATATTCACATTAACAGTTTGTTTCTGGAAACGCTCTCCAGCCTGTAAAATTTTTATTGTGAAGTATTTTGACAGGGAGATAGCACACTCATCTCTAAAGCTGAGTAGAGACAGCAGCCTCTACACCCCTTAAGTGAGACACCGTTTTCCTGTCCACTTCAATCACAGTTTATTACAGCCAGAAATCACTGTATTTTGCATAATATTCCATGAATAGTGAAAAGAAAAGGAACTTAATGATATCTAGAGAGTACTTAAAGCTCACGAATAAGAAACCACCAAGGCAAAGATAAACAGATGGTATTTTAAATACAACAAACTATTTCTTATACATTTCTTATTTTCTTACCCCATCAAGAAGAACTTTGATACAGGTCAGATATGGTCAAAGATTTCCATATTGTGACTCCACCTCAAATAAAAAAATGTCTTGAGATGCCCTTCCCAAGAAGGGCAAGAAAAAGGGAGGGTACTTCTTTGTGTCTAGAAGTATTAAAAAGAAAAAAATCTCTGAAAACAAAACCTACCTATATTCCTCACCAACCCTATAGATAAATCCAGAGTGAGATTACTTATTTTAAGTATGACTCGACAGGTTTTAAATTAAAATACAGAATAAAAATACTTTATTATTCTCAGTAATACATATATGTACATAAAGTTCAACTTCTGAAGATGCTCTAAAAGTCTCTACGGTTTCTTTGTAAAGCTGCTTTACCACCGTTATTTACTGCCAGGGACACAAAGTTTTGTAGGAGTCGTTGAGAGGTTGTCAATAGAGGGTTTATTTGGAAGAAAACATGAAATAAACTCTACCTACTCAGAAGGTCCTCAAAGAAATCTCCTGTCAGTTTCCTTTCCTATTCTAAGACTATGACTCTAATGGAGGTCATCCCAGAAGTCTCAGAGATTAAACAAGAGCTGAGCAAGTAACGAATTTATATGAGCACATTTACTGCTCCATGTTTAATTTTCTGTAGATTCATTCTCCTCACTCATGGTCAACAGGGCATCACTCCCATGCCTTGTGCATGTTCTACCATATGGCTATCCACATGCTTATAATCAAATATCCACAAAGAATTTATGCCTTTGAACATTTTCTCAATTGCCTCCAGGAGATCTGTCAAGTTTACCTGAAATTTTAAAACTTCTGAGTTCTATGCCTCCCTGATTTTCTTTCCAAAAGCCTGTTGGCTGTCTTGTGTTTGCTTCCTCATCTTGTACCTTGTATCTGAGGCCAGCATGAGATCCTAAAACGTTTGTCAGCATCTTAAAATTCATTGTTCTACAAACAATTTTAAGGAAGCATTTTCCAAGATTGCTAAGGAACATTTTTCTTTTGTACCTTGAAAATCCTATACTAATCCTCCTCACAGTTCAGTAGAAACATTGTAACCAAATGTCTAAATTAAGCCAAATGGAAAGAACTGCTAGAAGTTAGTAAGTACATTTTATGTAAAACTAAGTATACATTTCTAAGCCTGATTTATCGATTTCTATAGCTCTTAATTTTCAGCCTTGCAGACTTTTACCTTTTTTATCCTAAAAGCAACTTCCTATTTCTACATCTATAATTTTGTTTGTTTCTGTGCAAATTAGGAACACTTTTATCTGGAAGCCTTAAATATCAAAACTTCATTGACAAATTTTAAATTGCATAGAATGGACCTCTCTGTTATAATATTCTAAGGAGGCAAAATTCTTGTTGCTGAAACTGCTAGCCAGTAGCCACGTTTAATGATCATTTTAGTGCAAAGACAGACCATTGCAACTTTAATTCACATCCTGAACACTGAACAAACTAAAAACAAACAAACAAAAAAAATACCACAAATCACTCTTTCTACATTTGACAGCATGTGGAAGGACTCCTTTATCTAGCAAGAGCTACAAAAAAAATTAAATCTAGATTTGTGAGGCTGTAACAACCTGTTTCATGCTGCAGACAGAGGTTTGGGGCCAAAGATAATTTTGCTTACCACAAAACATTGTTTGCATATTTGCAAGAAAGTATGTCAAACAAAATATGTCCCTGTCTGGATCTAATGATACACAAATGGCATTTCTTGATGCAATTTGGATCTGCCTGGTTTGGTAATACCAGAATATTCTGCATTTTCATAAAATCATTCATTAATTAATAGTCCTTGTAAGAGCTGTTCATCACTTTGCCAGAAGTATTTCATATGGAACTGTATCAATCAATCTGGTAACTGATACAACAGAATATTATCCACAGGAATTGGTACTTATGTTACTAAGATGAGTAGGTGCTTGATACTTTCACAGCAACGGAATGTGTCCCTGAGTCTGCTCCATAAATCCACCAAAGCACCACAAAGATGACTAAGAGACTGAAGCATCTCACACACAAGGACAGATGCAGAGCCCACCTAAGATATTTCTGACATCATGTTCCTAATTGCCATTTGATGATGCAGGTCTGACTTCTGATATTCTTACTGTAATACCGGAATCTTTACAGTAAATGTTAAAATATCATAATCTTTTTCAGTAAAAACTGCAATCCCCAAAGAACTGCCTCAAATACTGAAGAAAGCCTGACACTTGTTGCAATGGATGTGAGAATCAGCGCAAAGGGCCTTCAATGAAGCTCTGTTTACAAGCTGTGCATCATTAATAAAGGACTTAAAACTCCCTCAGGCCCTAATTAAATTAGTCTGTAAAGGGGGTCTGGGAATCTTGTGTTGAAGTTTATAGAACAATTAGAGTTGGATTTTTACATATGGAAGAGATTAAAACTACTGCTGTTCAGACTTTTTGCTCTGCTTCTACCATCAGAAAGTCCAGCATAGGACAAGTAAAGAACTGCTCACATGAAGGCCCACACTAATGACAATCTGCTCTCTTGGAGATTGGTGGTAAAGAATCTGTTGCTTGCCAAGGGAATTTTGCCATGTCCAACAGTTTTCACTCATGAGTAAAGCTACCCATCCAGGCACAGCTGCATGCAATACATCCAACACTGTAAGAATTTTCCTGGACTGCTTCCACATAGATGTCAAGCAACTTTTCTCATAAGATTTTGGAAGGATTTGTAATCATCTGGGATAAGAGTATGATTAAAGGATGGCTGGCTCAGCATCTGCTATTCCTCCTCCTGAAAATTCTTTTCCAAGGAACCCAGATCAGTAACACACTGAGCAATGGGAGGAATAAAAATATCTTTCATGGCCTTTGTGGTGAAACTTTATGGAGTCTTGAGATACCCCACGGTGACCAAAAAGAGGTAACATCTGAAGCGCTGAGGCCCAGACAGAAGGATCCCTGTAAGCAGGAAATTAATAATGCCTGGAGCAGGGAACTACAGAGAGACAGGATCTATGTGGTTTGGAGTCGAAGGTCCCTCTTTTGCCTTGAAAATATGACAAGGATCTGGAGATTAATATTTCTTCTAAGCATGTTACTACTTCAACAAGACCTGGATCCTTTAGAGGGAACCAAGGTGGACACAAAGAAAATACATAAGAGTCCAATAACACTGTGTTAGCAATTCTCTACTAACCGTTACACAGTGTTAAAAGGCTGGATAATAAGTTGAATTGGAATAATGGACCGATAACCACGTATTTTCTTTTAATTAATAAATTAATTGTGATTTCAATTACTAAAATCTGATTAAAATATTCACATAATTGATATGACAGAAGATTTCATAAACTACTAAGAACAACCAAGGCAGCTTAAATCCACACCTGGTCATTACTCTTTGCAGTTGTTCAAA
Source organism: Thinocorus orbignyianus (assembly GCA_013400375.1). Taxonomy (NCBI): domain Eukaryota; kingdom Metazoa; phylum Chordata; class Aves; order Ciconiiformes; family Thinocoridae; genus Thinocorus; species Thinocorus orbignyianus. The sequence continues at coordinate 1,093,765 of VXBW01005897.1, read as the reverse complement.
TCTACCCTCTGACTGATTTATAGAAGGGGTCTCTGATACCTTATGGAAGTGTCCTAATTGTCATGCCGTATGACAATCACAAAGTAGATCTTTAGTCACTCTTTTGCTGTGTACTGAAATAGTCACTGACATAAGTATGATAATAGTTATTTAACTGAGTGATTGAGACATTAGCATGGGAGCCATAAACTAGAATTGTTTTGTATCCTAGTAGAGACTTACTTTAAGTGATAAAATCTAAAAAGAAAACATATGGGGCCAAGCTTCTGATCCAGCGATTAGGTATTTTTTATATCAGGTCAGATAATTTGAACTAAGTCATATTTGTTTCATTTTGCCTGAGTGAATAAATGTCATAAAACTAACATTTTTGTTGAGCTCTTAAATAGATAAAGGTATATATGCATATGTAGCCTTGTACAGATATCATGGGGGATAATCAGCCAAACATACATTATCTGAATATTGTACCTAAAAGGAGTAAATTATAGTTTTGGACATATGACAAAGGAATCTTAACTAGATGTAGAAGTGATATACCTCTGCTTTTGGCACTGGTGAGATCAGCATTGGAACACTGCAGTTCAACCAGGTGTTCATAATTCAAGGAAGATTTTGAAAACTGGCAATAAAACTGGAGAGAAGATCCATGACTATATGGGAATGAATGTCTTACAGTAAAACTTCTGCAGTTCTACCTATACAGAAATAGAGCCAGTTTGAAAAGTTCCTAGTACACAGTCTGCAATGGCTAAGTAAGGGACAAAAACTTAAAAAGAGAAGTATTTCAATCTAGCAAGGTTATAGGGGATTAGATTAAGTTTAAATTAGAGAAAATAACACGAGTTGTCTTAAGAATGAAAGTAATTAAACATTAAAATAATTTACAAAAAGTATGTTAGAATCTCTGTCACTGACCATTCAACTATATTTTTCCTAAAAGATATGATTTATCTAATAATGTTACTGGATTTGAAGCAGAGATCTATTCTGAGCAACTACGTGTACTCCATTAAGCACAAAGTCAACACAGGTGAATACAGTAATCCCTTCTTGTTTGTAAAGCCCATTAATGAATAAATTAAAACAAACCAGCATTTATTTAGAAAAAATAAAGAAATCTATATACGATCATTAAACCATTCCTAATTGTCATTTGCCTGCTTTGCTCAGTTGCAAATTTTTATAGAAAAGAGAATCTGAAATAATTGATTCTTGTTCGTGGAGCAGTGAACAACCTCTAAAGCTATTTTCCAGTTTTAAAATTTCCTACGTGTTTTGAAATTGTAATACTCAGTTTCATTCTGCAATATATCGTCTGATATTGTGTATCTGCACCATGTAAATGATAAAGATAACTTTAACAATGCACAGACTATTTCTCAACTGGTGTTCACACTGAGCAGCATCAGTCTTGAGAGATAAGTAGCATCTCTCTCAGCAGTTGGACTAAAGCTTCTGCAAAGCTACATGACAGCTTTAAAATTATAAAATTAGTATTAATGAAATATTGTCTTGAGAAGTGAATCAGTAACAGCTTTTTTATACCACACTTACTCAAACTTTTGACTACATTCCCATAAAGAGAAAAATATGCAGTTATGTTCATGTAGCTTTACATCCTGAATTCTTACAAATAAGATCCTTTTCATGTCAATGTAATTTGATCATCACTCCATGTACTGCAGAAGTCATAATGTCTTACTTTTGATTTGTAGAAGAACTGAATTAAAAATAACTCCGTGCTCAATCCAAATCAGAGTTGGATAGACTGTTTACCTTCTACAGACTGATACTGTGAAATTCTGTCAAGTACAGTGTTTTCTTACATGCAGTTTCATTGAGTTCATTATAATGACTACCATGAGCACAGTTATTTGCAGGATCACATCTTTAATTGTTAAAGAAACACCAACAAAGGATAATCAGGAAAAAATATGGATATAATGAAATCAATCCCTTTTACCAAACCAGTTTGCAAGTTTCTATAAATGCATACTTGCTAATCTCAGGAGAGTGCTTTACATGGAAGTTTCAAACATCTGTGCTGCAGCCTAAAAAATACCACATTAATGGATCTATACAACATCTTGGAACAGTGGTGATAACAATCCAATTCATCCAGTCACTATTCTGTGAATACTCACTATACAAAATAAGGAGAGTTTATTGTATGAAAAAAACCCTAAACAACAACCCACCTCTTACTTTAAATGAACACTTGTAAAACAGCAGATGTGCTTTTAATCATGAAGAATTTGTAATGTGTATCATCCATGCTACTTGTTTACTATATTGGATATCATTTAATTTCATACAAGAAACTAAACTGGATAGCTTACTAGAGAGAGCATGGTTAATTCATTTTGCATTCATCCTTGAATTTGTTCCCATCTTCATTTACCAGCACAACAAATATAAATTTGCATTTGGTTTGTTAGCCCGTGCTAAGCTAAGTTGGAGTCACATTTCATGTTCAAATGAGAGGTGGTTAACGCATGGCTCCATTGCCCTTGTGAACAGTTCTTTCAGTGCTAAGCCAAATAGATTAATTTTAGTCTCCTTGGGCAATTATTTAAACTATTTTCCTTGACTGCAGTAGAACAAGGGAGAAGATGCTGCTACTGGGCTTCCTCTGGGAGCGGACTCCTAACAGCCAAGACACAGTAATGACCATGTAGTCTTCCCAGTCTTTTGACTAGAACTCTGGTTCTCCCTTTTTGTTTAATTCATGTCTTGCAGCCATGATCTACTTTCTCCACCTGTTAGGCAAGCTTTAACACATACTAGTTTGTAATGTGTGCTATAAGGTATGGTTAGGCATGTCTTGATGTCATACTAATCTGGCTGTATAGAAGTACTCTAACAAGGCTGGGAGACAATCTGAATTTGCCTGCTAAATCCACCTACTGATAATAGTCAGAGAGGTGGGTATTTCCATCGCTGTTTCAGATGCTACAAAGGAGAATAATCATAGTGGGTGGAATACAAATTATGTCAACACCAACATCTCCTTTTCGGTCTGCATCTCTAAGTCTTGACCCACAAAATTATCTCGACACCGGAAACATCCGCCCTGGTCTTAATAACCAGACTCTGTATTCCGGCCAAAGACAGCTGGAAAGAATCACCACACAGTCTGTGAGATGTCTGCCAAGGAAGTAATAGAATCATAGAATGGGTTGGTTTGGAAGGGATCTTTAAAGACCATCTAATTCCAACTCCTCTGCAATGGGCAAGGACATCTTCCACTATACTAGACAGCTCAAAGCTCCATCCAACCTGGCATTGAACACCTCCAGGGGTGAGACATCCACAGCTTCCCTGGGCAACCTGTTCCAGTGTCTTACCATCCTCAGAGTAAAGAATTCCTTCCTAATATCTACCCTAAATCTACTCTATTTCAGTTTAAAGCCATTACTCCTCATCCTATCACTACATGCCCTTGTAAAAAGTCCCTCTATAGTTCAGGAGAGCAGCAGGAGGGCAGGGTTTGAGTGTGAAACTTCCTGGAACAAAAACAAAGGACTTCATCAACAAGATGATCACAGACATGTGCAGGATTGAGGGAATTAGCTAATTAGTGAAGGCTGCAGTTACATCAGCAGCTGCATGACCAGTCACTGCCTACTCACATGCCAGTGTTCTACCTTCAGTGTGCATCTTCCGTCAACCAAGATACCAAATCTCCTATTAAGAGAAGCGATTCTTACTGGTGAGAGAACTCACACCCCGTTTCTGCTGGAATGAGTCAGGGCAAGACAGTGATCATAAAAACTTTCTTCTGCTTGAGGCACATGATCAGTTCTCTGCTTGCTGCTGCTCATTCGTGGTCACTGATGGCAGACACAATCCTCAGGGCAGCACAGCATTCAGCAGCACAGCAAGAGTCCTAACTCTAACTTCCAGCTGAAGCTAAAGGCCCAAAAGAGACAAATAAATATCAGAAATAAATATGTAGACAAATGGTGTCAAGTAAAAATACTGGTAAGATACAGGACCTTTGGGAAGAAGTAGCTTTATTAAATGACTACTTTGGGAATCAAACGAAGAAGTAAATTTACAGAAAATTACCAAGATAAGGAAGAAGATAAATTGCCAAAAGCACGTAAAGATAATGAGACAAGAGCTGTGAGGGTTTTTTTTGTAAAATAATATGTCAGAGAGTATAAAGTATATAGGCGAGTTGTGGGCAACTAATTGTTTCAAGAAGCAGAGATATTTACAGAAGGAGAGGGATGATGGGCTATTATTTCAGTTTTATGCACACTAATAGAAATATGCTATGACAGCAAAGTGCAAACAGATTTATCTTAAAATAATGAAATCTTTGTACGTCAGTTATAGGAAAATGAAGGAAAAAGAAATTAAATCAAAAAGACTGAGGCATAAACTAAACTAAACTAACACAGATTCACATAGGCAAATCCTGATGAAATTCACTGTTACATACCTCAGGAACTAGCTGAAACTTTCAGTCATTAGTTACAGCTTCATAAACTAATAGGGAGGGGCTAATTGGAGGTATTAGAGGTCTGAGGAAAGGCACATAGTACTTATTATTGGGGAGGTAAAGAAGAATATCCATCCATTTAACTGAGATTCACAGAAAGAATCAAATCTTGGAGTTAATAAATCCATTTATAAGAGAATACATGTTAAAAAATTAATAAAATACAGCCAAAATTAATTTTCATAAACCAAATAATGTCAAACCTCTTTAAATTTCTTCTTTGCTGGACTAACCGGTCTAGTGTGTAAGGAGGAAGTGCTTATGTAATATATTGACTTTAATAAAGTCTTTCCTGCTGTTCTAATGAGACATTCTTATAAAGAAAGTAAGGAAATATAACTTTGATGAAATTACCTATGATGAAGATATGTTTGGTTAAATAAATAATTAATAATGGTTCACTGCCAGAGAAGGAGCACATTTCAAGTTGGGTGTCATAAGAAACCAGCTCAGATCTATTGCTTATTCTCCTGGATGAAGAAATAAAGCTCAGTGCTAAGAGCCTGTGAAAGTCAACAGAATGGGTAAAGTTGCAAGCACATAGGAGGTTAGGTAAATATTTCATTTGAAGAAATGTTCCTCATTATACAAAATAAAATTTAATATAGATAATTGAAAAATGTTACTGAAAGGAGATGGAGGCAAGTTATGAGGCAGCAGCAATGCAGCAAACAATCCGGAAACTATACTGAGAATGACAACATGAGTAGGAATGAATGACAACATAAAAAGCAAGTCTTGGTGAGGTGACATAAAGGCAACTTATATGTACAGTAAGAAATACCATTTTTCCATCAACTAAACCCTAAATTCCAACTTGTTGGAATAATGTGTCCCTTTTGAACTGCAGTTTAAACAAGGCTGTAGATATAGCACAGACTGAAAGGAAAACAATAATAAGCACTAGAAATGTAGGAAACACCAACTGAAAGGAAACAGTGAAGGACTGGATTAGTTCTCTCAAGCAAAGATATGACTGAAAGCCAGAGGTACACATGGGAAAGCTTATTAAGAAGTTGATGACAAACTATTTTTCCATACACTCAGGAAACACAATTTTCAAATTGGGCATGTTTTTACAGTGTATCTCATTGTAGCGCCCAGATACGGAGAGAATATGTGCCCAGATATGCAGAGAAGTCAAGTAAGGTCTTGCAAACAGTAGATGAAGGGAGCTCAGCCTGGTCTAAGACACAGACTTCAGGATTCCTACGAAAAACTCTACATAGTCAGGTTTTACATCAGGTAATAGAGTCATTAAAGTTGTTTTTTACATTCCAGGAGGATGGAATGTAGAATGGGAGTCCTGGGTAACATAGCATTACATTTTAATTTGGGCCCTGAAGGGACAATCATTCTGGCTAGATCAGTCGTGCTGTAAATTGTTTAAAATTCATATGCATTTTTACAGGGAGTCAGTAATTTGTTTTTGTTCAAAACAAAAGAAAATACTGTAAAGTATTTAGGAAAAACATCACAGCTATTCAGGTACAATATTAATTTAAATTTAATTTTTATGAAGCATGTTATAGCACTGAAAACCTTTCTCCATTATCAGTTTGGTTCACAACAATGTTTAAACAATTCCTTGTAATTGTCCATTATCAAAGAAGGTTGCTGCAATATGTTTTACATCAATGCATTTCACCTGTTTTACATAAAACAAAAGTTCCAGTCCATATCTATCCAAAGCCACAAGAAAACACATAATTAGTTTTCAGATGAAAGGTTAACAGGACCTGTTATTCTGGTGCCAAAAGCTGGGTTTTCTAAAGTTAGGAGATTAATAATTTATGAAAGATCAGCGCAGCACAAAATGCTTCTCAGTTTTCACCACCAGGAGACCAAACTAATTTCCTCGAAAAATATAAACATCTACCCATAAAGTCTGTAACAACCACCAGGCCGTGTCAAGAGCAGCATTATTTAAAGTCTGAACATGGACTGAAAACCTTTGAGCTCCAACAATCAGAATGGCAGTTCAGAACAATAAAGTAGACTTAATTTCTCTGTGTCTGGCAATGTTTCAAATACTAGACGCATGCCTGGAGGAAAGCTGTATGTCAACATTTCTGGTGATCAAGAAATCGCTTTACTTAATTTTTGCAAACTGAAAAAAAGCCACCCACCACTACCAGTATCTGCTTCCCAAGTGGATTTTTCATCCTTGAAGTACCTTAAGGAGTCAGACATTTTTAATAATGAGAAACTACAAAGCTCACTTATGCCAGTTGGAAAATGACTCAACAACTGATCTTGTAACGTCTCTGGAATTCATCATTAACCTTGGAAAAGTTTGTCTGGGAATAGTACAAAACAGCACAGTAGCAGTGTCCCAAACAGCCCATCAGGCCAACATTAAATATTTCATATATTTCACCATTGTCACTATCTGTGGTCTACCTACAGATAAGATGGAATAATTAACACAATTTATGCTTTAATGTATTAAGGGATGAGTAAGCATGTAAAACTGCAAATGACCATATTCTCATTAATTTCTTTGTCAGCTCACCACCTGCTTATCTTTATATTTGCACATTACTCATTATATTCTGTTACTCATTCTCTTCCTCTTTTAATACTGTTTTAACTTCTTTATTATTTTCTTCTTCTTTTTTTTTTCACTTTTCATCACCTCTGTAAAGTTTCTCATCATCCTTCCTTTCTCAATTCCACAAACACTATCCAATTTCTAAGCGTTCCTCTGTCACTAAAGCCACTACATTTTGCATTAGTTTATATCCCAAATCATCATCAAGTTCAGTTCTAGCGCCAACATCCTATATTTAAAATCCTGATTTCATCTGCATCTGTAGGGTCCACCTACAGCAAGAGGGTCAGATAACTTCAGCTGTTACAATAGGAGCATGAGTGTAAATAGTGTGTGTGGATGCAATACACAAAACTCTCTGATAGGGTTCCTTCCCAAAACTGTTTATGTTAAAGAGGAAGATGACCATCAGCCACATTAAACATTAACCAGAGAATTATGAAGAAATTTCTGAAACAAAGGAACTGGCTTGCAAGAAAGTAGAGAGGAGTGGAAACAGCAACACTCAACCTAGTTTGACACTACCAAATGTCATCTTGCGGTGATCGCAAGTCTTGTGTTGGCACAAGCTTTTGGGGCACCTCATCAGCTCCTGGAGCAGCAAAAGGCACAAACAGTGCTGGAGAAACCACATCTCCATTGCAAGGTAAGCGGAGGTAAGGGAAGAGATTTTTCAGACTTAATTTACAAAGTAAACATAGCCTGACTTGTTTATGCCATGCCCTATCCTCCCACTTGTCTCTTTTCCTACGGCCTTTCCCACTTACAATCATCAGATCTTTCTTCAACCTTTCCCAAAACCCAGGTCTCTTCTGCTCCCACTACCAATATGCAGTGATCTTCTCCATTTAAAAGCAGCCAGGCTTGACTTCTCCTCCACTCCCACTATGAATTGATCTCCACCTCCAGCATCAACAGCACACCTGGCTTTCCCCCTCTTTAACTCACTAAACATCCACCCACAGCCATTCCTATGAGTTATCCTCTCTTATTGATGAGATTTCTAGTATTTTTAACTTTTTGTGAATCTATCATCAAAATGCACACAGAGTATCCATTAGTACACCACTTAGCATAAAAGGCTCTCCATCTGGTCTGAGCCTACTAAACAGTAACATAGTACTATAGTAATAGATGATGTTGGATTTATTCTTATTATGGTAAAGCATAATCTTCAAGATTAATAAATTGAGGACAGGCTTTTTCATAATAGTACAATGATCTATAAATATCCATGCTTAGAAAGCACCTATTATAGTAGTTCATGATGGATATAATTTTTACAAATATTTGATCAGTAAATCATATTTCCATGATTCACAATTTCTTTGCTTGCACTTTTTGTAATCATCCGACTTTCCTGTCTTACATCTCCTACTATTATAGTAATAATTTCAAAACTTAAAGGTGAAGGAATGGAAAATATTCTTTTTCTACATTTCCATGCATATTTCTTGTTAAAAACAAAAATGTTGGTTTATTTCCGCAATACAACATAATGCCTTGCAGAAACACATAGGGGAGCTGAAAATGAGTTATGCTTGATACCAGAAGAAAATCGACGTTTTTCTGATTGGTTTTACATTGGCCAGGCTGATTTTGCACCAAGATCACTATATACAAATGAAGACACTCATTGATCTCCACCTCCAGCATCAACAACAATTTCTTTGCTGCCTATTGTCCTCTCTGTTTTCTAGGATGTGCAAAAATGCACTGTCTACTTTTGAACTTTCTCTTGTACCTTTCTTCATTGCTTTCTCCTCTTGAAGGAGCACTGCCACAAAGCCGAGTGACACCTGTACAGTCAGAGAGCTCATCACTCCTCTTTCTTCAAGGATAATAGGAGAAGTTCCACTCCTCCCTTCTTAGCTCCTCTGAAAAGCAACTAACTATTCCTGATCTGTTGCTGCTCTTCTGCTACTATCTGAAAATTGCCTCCTTTTGATTCCAGTTGAGGTATAATCTGACTTTCCTCAGAATGTCCTTCCAAACCATGCACATAACACTTTAATTCCAATTAAAAGTAATCTTTAGAGATGAAAATGTTAATCACTGAATGCGCATCAATTCTCACTTAACGTTTCCCCTTCAGATGTCTGCAGTCAAAGTTAGTGTAAAACCAGTTCTTGAACTGATAGGAACAAAGCAAAGTTGTAAAGAAAAAGCTTGAGATACATAGGCAATACTGTTTTTTCACATGGTATGCTCCCTAGAGAATGTAACCTAGAGCAGAACAAAACTGGATATACAACACCACAAAACAAAATGCTTTTCACTTAAATAAATAAGCATGCCCTCATTAATGAACTGTCATATATCAGGAATTTCAATAGACTAAAATATAAAAAATGTGATAGTTCTTATCCATCAAAAGCTCTCGTTTTCAGCTGTTGAAAGTACCAGAACAATGGTCATTAAGTCCGTTCTTAAACCAGTCAGGATTCCCCTCATCACTTCAGTAGTAATCTAGACTACTATTACTGGGACGACTTTAAACACTCTTCTAACTTCCTACATAAAACCAGTTATGGCCAAGCTACCTATATTGTAGAGCTCTTCATTTAATTTCAAACAGGCTTTTTCCTGCTGATAGTTCTAAAATGCATTTATTCACCTTTTTCTAGTGTGATTAAGGGGTTGAATACTAACATTTGGACAGCTGTTCAAATGCATCTGAACAGCTTTAAGCTACAAAAGCAAATGTAAGACATTTGCTCCTTTTCTTTTGCATTTATAACACACTTAGTTCTGCCTCCTTTCAATCTACTTATTGAATACATGTGTATCATCTGTCTGAAGATCAGATTCTCCATGCTTTCCCCCTACTTAATATACTGCTCTGTCTCTCCTGCTTTCTTAATTTGCAAAATGCCACCTACTGACAAATTTTTTGATGTACTGCTTTATGTTTTATTTTCCTTTCCACCATCTTCTGGAAATGCCATGGTTCTCAAAAACAGTGTAATTTATTAATCTGAATTTCTAAGAACCTTATACACCCTTCTTGATGATCTGGATATTCCTCAAAAATGCCTTCAATCAAATTGTTTGTTGATAGCTTCTTAGCATGCTAGGAGCAGACGCTCCTGTCTTCTCAGTCCTCCTCCTAAAACCCAATTTTTTTTATTATTACTTTTTTTTACACCAACCTCTTTCTAATTCCAATGTGTAAGTTAGCTCTTCTAAGGTAATGTCATTTTTTAAATCTATTGGTAGCTTAAACCAAGATATAACTACACAAATATCTTTGGGCATTTTCAGTGTAGCCATTAGTCACACAGGAAGAGGCAGAAATAAACAAGTAGGCAGAAAATACCTGTAACAACATCACCAACAGGACGGCCATGGCTATGAACCATATGTAGCTTTGCAGAAGTTGCAGCAAACCTTGCCATTAGGGCAAAGGGCAACCAAGAAACAGACTGTGATTTTAGGGTCTTCCTATGGAGTTATGTTTTTACATTCCAGCCTCTCCTTAGAACAAAAAACAAAGGATGACTGCATCTGCTCTTCCCTGCCCACCTTCCTCCTACCTCACAGGAATAAACTGTCACTCATTAAATTAATATGGTACATTAATTTACAATTAAGCTATCACTAGCAATAATGATATATAATGTACATTCATCATAATTGCAGTGCACAATTCAACATAAACCTGGAAAAGTTTCCTATACACCTTATTCCTTACACACAGTATAAAGATAATAATAATTTGGGCTCATTTCAAGGCCACTGCAAATAAAAGGAGAAATCCTTTTTCCTTTTTTTTTTTTTTTTTTTCATGAGCTCCCAAGCAGCTAAAATACACTACTTTCCAGGCTTCCCATAGTTACACAAATTTTTGCTTGATTACTTAGTTAGTTGCTTTTTCCTCGTATGTTGTCCTGATTTGGTACCTTTTCCATAGACACTATTTGAAAAGGTTGCAAACACCAGTTATAGCCACGGAAAAAAACAACATCCTTGTTTGGTATACACTATATTGAGGCCACAGGATAAAGAGAGTAAGATAAAACTCCAGAATATGGGAAAAATAAATGCATTAGCATAGATGAGCATGTACATGCTTGTACCTGGTAGAAATCCTGAATATTTTGAGCATCAAGGAGAGGGGGGAGGGAGGGAGAAAAGAAAGGAGAAGTCATGTAAGGGCATTACAGTCATTACAGTGATTGCTATTTTTTGCTAAAAAAGTACCTTGCTAGTATATGTTTTCAAGAGAAAAAGAGTCTCTGGCCAAACCTTACAATATCTAGAAGTCACAGAACATGCTATTTGTATACTTCATTACACTGCATGTAAGTAAAAAAATCAAGAATTTGTTGATATGGTTTATTCATATCCCACAAATTACAGCAGCAGAAACATTTTCTGGAAAACAGATCTCTGTAAACATTTACAATATACTGCAGAGTGTATACAGAATATAATTACCCATGTGCCCTGTAGTGGTGGAAAATCACATTGGGATAGTTTCTGCCAGTGAATTACAGAGAGGATCAGCACTGAATTTCTGGAGCTGATTTTAGCACAGAATAAAATAACAAATCAGCCATATATATTTTAAGGGACTAGAAGCAAGAAGCCAAAGGACTGGAATGGGTCATTTTCTCAATAGAGGAATATTCAAAGTTACAGAGAGATCCAGTCCAATTAACTGCAGTTAATATAACATTCATATATATAAGGAACAAAGATACTGGAACAACAGTAGCAGTACAAGAAGCTTCTCTCATATGTAGACACCATAGAAAAAAAAATAATAAGGCTCCCTAAAGAGCTGGAAAACAAGTGTTTTTTCGCCAGTCTTCTTCATCTTGTTTTCAGTACCATAAGCCCTACTTTCCTGTCTCTACTGCCCTAAGGAAAAACCATTGATCCAAAATTGCATGAGACCACAGAAAATGCACAGAACAGAAATGAGAGGTACTTCGCAGCTAACACATTAATATTTTTAAAACACATTCAGAGCCTTAAACCAAAGACATTACACAGCAAGGACAAATTCTTTGTTATTATCCAATTGCCATTGATCTGAAAATCTCAAAAGACCATGAGTTTCTTGAAATAATTCCAGGCTTTCTTGATCCTGCCAAGGGAAAAAAGACATCAGAAGAAAAAGCTTCCCTTGTAATACTCTGATCCTTTTGCTTCCATTCACAGTCAAGACTAGGAAGACCAAAGTCACAAAACCTAGCCCCCTGAAGACTGAAGCAGAGTTCAGAAAAATGTTAGCTTCAGTATAAGCTTTCACTAATGACTGTGTAAATTTTTATATTAATAGAAATCATAGAAATTTGAGAACTAAAACACCTATTATGTCATCTAATCTATGCAGTTGGCAGGGAAGGATTTGTTCCCTACAGCATATTTTATATGCCTTGATTCGGTCCAATTTTAAATGTCAGAGCTATGAAGTTCCCACTGCTTTCTTCAAGAAAGCCGATTTGTTTATTGTTTGAATTAATTTCACCATCTCCAGTTATAGCAAACGTGCTCAAGATGCTGTTCTTAATAAAAATATGGAATGTCCTCAGTAATTTATATTAGTATTACAATAGCCAGCAAATATCCAAGCTACAAGTTCTTTTGAAATACATCTCTGCATATAGCAGACTGTTCTTTTGATACTAAGGGACACAGGAATCTTTAAGTATTTGGCAGTCGGTTTCTGGTGCAATTACAAAATTTTATCCAAACTGATGTGCTTTAGTAATCAGTTCAGCATGATTCATAAGCTTGGCTTTTTCACACAGCTATATTTCTGAATGAATTTTTCAGTTATTTCCAGAACTACTGCACAGTAAACACCAAAAGTTACACTTCATTCCCTGTATTTTAATATGTTTACTTCATGAATTCTGGACTTTTACAAAAAAATTGAAAATTAATCAGAAATGTCCTTTTATCGAGTTTCTCATCTTGAAACATAATACCCATCCCATTCTTATGTAGACAATTGGTGATATTAAAGGGATAAACTAGAACAGATACTCAACCCATATTTGATACTACCGGAAGGGCAACTCAAGTAGAAGTATCGAACCACTGTAAATGTAACTTTGTTAAGTTGGAAGATATTCATATGTACTTATTAAGATCTGACATAGCTCCCAAGAAAAACCTGAGTTTTAAGGGTTACTACAACTAGTGGTGGCTGTAGGTGAAACATGGATAAATATGTAAATATCTAAAATTTGGGCAATTTGATATTTTCTTCTCTTTTCTTTTTGAGGGAAAAATTGACTAGACTGCTGATTCAGCTACCTCAATGTAAGGTCTGTGCCCAGCAAAATCATTTCATCCACACAGAGAGAAAACTACAGGATTAAAAGGACTTAGGTTAGATCTTCACAATTCTTGTACAACACCACTTTCTCACTGGTGAAATATTTTCCAAAGTCATAAGGAAAATGAACACACATTAGAAAAAAAAGCTCTTTAATGTACATTGATAGCATCTGTATTTATCGTACACGATATGATCTTTACGGCATATAGAGATTGTCTTTCTGTGTGAACTGAATAAAATATTATGCTGGTCTCGACCTTGGAAACGTTTCTTAAGCATTTACTGTAGTGCCAGAAGAGTCACTGCAGAGCCATGGACTCTTAGGGGGCTTTCCATATTAGGGGCTTTCTTGCTCTGGATTAAGCATGCCAACAGTAGTTAGTTGCCGTTCTGTATTTAGAACTGATTTGCAGGAATGGATCTCAGTCAGAAATGTTGAAACTTCTTGTATTTCATTGAGTTAAATTCACTCCACAAAACAATTTAGGGAAACATCCGTGAAGAAAGCTCTTGCAAACTATCCAGTCCTACACTATCTACCGCAGATTTCTATAGCAGATTCCTAAACACATCAGAAAATATGCACCTATTCACCAGCAATTCTAATGGCCTCAAAAGACTGTGAAGAATGTGCATTTAAAAGATTACTTTTTTTAAGGTTACAGCTTATGGAATAATTATCATAGATCCTTAAAAACAATTATTGATGTTTAAACTGAAATGTATTCAACTAAACTATTAACTTAAATAAAAAGATACCCCTTCAGGGAAATATCAAATGTCTCTTAATCATTAGTCAAAAACTTTCTGTGGAATAACTTCTTAACCCCACTTTATTAAAGCAAAGTGCAAAATGTTTGATTTAATTTACGATATAAATTGCACAACAAATCCACACAGGACATTAAAATTTAAGGTTAATGGTTAAGTCATTTCACTCCCGCAGTAACCTTTTAATGTCCAGATTCTCCTTCTGTGCCATAACTGTAACTACTGAAAGATTTCTCCACATGTAACGTTAGTAATACATAATCCTGTCATGACTACCTGTCTGAATTTACTCTGGAGCTGCCCTTACTGTACCCCCATAATATATGGTATCGGTAGTGGCAATCCAATAAATCGTAATCCTGTATTTGCTCTGGGACCATCTCTAATTTTGTATTTATTTGTCATATCAACACTGTGGTTGCAATAAGCTTCCTACTGATGTCATCCAGTAAGAACTGCAGTTTTGTTAAAGATGTCACCAGCCACAAACAGAAGTGCAAACTGTTGCAACTTTATTTAAACTTACAGCCACTGCATCCTTATCCATAGTGGTTTGAGAAACATTATTTCCCACTCAAGGTCACTTCATCTCAAACTAGGACTGGCCAAAAGAAAGAAGCAGGTTTCCCATGGTAAAAAGAACAAATAAACTACATCTAATCCTGATCTGTAAAAATAATTTTATAATGGACTTTAAAATATAAAGTAATCAGAAATCATAAAGACATTTCCTAAATCAAACTAACACATATAGGAAGCAGCGAAGGACCACCTCACAAAAACTCCTACTACTCTTTAAACTTGAACTTTTCCTAGCAGAAGAGCCTTACGGATTAGTTATGCTTTAAGCATTTGTCTGCATATCCCAAAAAGCTAGCTACTTTACTCTGAAAGGTGTATCATTTCAAGTATTAAACTTTTGCCATCCAGACATAATCAGCTAAACCAACCAAGAACCACGTTCCGCACTTACACAGCTTTATAATTCCAGAATACACTGAAGGACTGCAGAGCTGCTGGAAAACAAAACACACACAAAAAGTTTTCAAAAGCTACGCTGTTCCTCTTTCATAATAAAGAGAATCCCAAACAAAACTTTAGAGAACACAGATGACAGAGAGGAGAGAAAAAAGAACTTTTGTATAGTAGTTCAAGTGAAAAAAAGTATATTCTAAGCACCAAAAATCATCTAATATGTTACTAGGCTACACAATATTAGACTCTTCCTCGTGAACAATTTTTTGTGTTTGCATATGAACTGTAAGTTAATAAATAGGATGCAGAGATTGAAATTCACAACATTTTCAGTTCAAAGTAATAATAGCATCACTTACCTAAAAATTGGCCTTTGGAGATGCTTTTTCTTGATTGTAACACAATCATCCATTTAAAGTGGGGAAAAAGACTTCTTCCAGCAAATAGCTCCAAAAAGACCAGGGAGTAATCAGGAAACTTGTTCTTAGCTACTGTGCTGCAGAGAGCACACAGAATGATATTTTGGTGCTGGGGGAAGCCTCCCTCCCTCTTTCTGACAGTGGAGCAGAAAAGGGCCATAGAGGCCACATAAAGCCAGGCACGGCCGTGCACTACCAAACCGGGCAGGCTGTGCAGAACTGGAGTCAAGTTGATTGAAGCACGGAGTTGTGCTGGATTCCTTTCAAATGTGCAAGAAAAAAAGGGAAGTTTTGCCAAGTGCTACCCAGGTAAAAATTTGTCAGATTATTCCAGCCATGAGAGCACTTCTTACACATGCTGGTCAAAGTCTTAAATGCAGAGTCACTCTCTCTCTCTCTCTCTCTCTCTTTAAAACACACTGTTCCGAGGCTCAACTTTTTTTTCTTCAAAATAAAAGTTGTGCAGCTGTTTCAGCATTCCCATGCGAGTACCTTCAGAAAGTTTGTTCTGGTAAAAGAACTGTATACAAATTAATGAAGATGGATGGATCTGGTCTGCGAGGCTGGCTCTACTTCAAGAGATTGTAATTATTTTACAATCTGGCTTTTATTCACCCTGGATGATGTGTGGATATAACTATGCAAATTAAGTACTGCTCATAATTTTTAGCATTCATAACCTAATAACCTAGAGTTGGACGAAGCAGAATATGGTGTTTGCAGCTGGTAGGACCATAACTACATAAAACAAACCGCCCCTACATGAGTGAGGAAAACAAAAATGACCAAGTTCTGATAGTGACAGTAGCAAACTGTTACTGTTTGCAAGATAAGATTTCAACAGAGTTCCAAACTGAAAAGCTTGCTCTGACATCACACTGACATAAATCAGGAAGAATTCAACCGCAGCGAACACAGGCTGTCAAGAAAGCTATAAAGCAGAAGTGGCTGACCGTGGTCCTCAGTGAACTGAAATCACGAGTGATTCAGGTGAGATGCCACTTCCCGGGCAGGTCAAAGGGCCCATAACACAACTGTGCTGGCACAGGGCTTGATGGGAAACATGGACCTCAGCCAGAGGAGCTGAAAATAAGCAGCAAGCCACCATCATGCGTGTAGCTGCACACTCTGTCTGCACTGTACCCTGGAACCATGTGCCCCCATCCTGCCGAGGAAGCAAAGGACCCGCCTGCCCCAGTTGTTTCTTCCTTTGACCCAGCACTAGAGTTCCCTTGTGGATTAACTCTTGAAAAGCACCCAGTATGTCCTAGGTGAAGTTATTGATGTGTGACAAGTAGGATCAGGAAGGTTGGGCAACTTTTCAATTGCATTACTGGTTGGACAGAGAGCAGAAGAGTGGTAAATTTACACAGCTATGTGCATATATAATGGCATTATCAAATTAAGTTTGAGGGGCACCGCAAGTCCACAGAAAAGGCATAATAAGTAACACTGAGATCTCTCTTAGGCTTAGGCTGTATATGACTACGAAAGTTCATTTTACATTATGCACAAATTATTATTAAATTCATAAAATTTCCATGAAATAATGCTATATAACACACAAAGAGATAATAAAAATCCCAGTAAAATGTAGTTCCACAAAGTAAAGTTTAGTGGATTTTACTGAAACAGGTAAAATCTCTTCCTAGTGCTAATACATACTGCTTATACAACGGAGAGACAGTGTCAAGTTTGGTTAGCCGAAAAAGGATCCAGAGACTGATCCCCACACTATATAAAACTATTTTCTTGACATAGCCATGGGGCAATTATCTAAAGGAAAACTTGTCAGACAAACATCACCAGCTATTTTGTGTCAACTGAGATTCACATTGCTCCTCTTTGCATTTTTACTTCTTTGAGAAGTAGAGAGAAATACATCTTCATCTGGAAAACAATTATCTTCATCAGATCACATGTTAGTTTTTGCCAAGATCTTGAAGGATCTGAAGATCCTTCTTCAACAATATGCAGTGTTCAGAGCATTGGCATATTTTTAGATACTTTCACGTGGTCATGATCTTACTGATTTTTGTTTGTCAAGATTCACATTTTTCTTCATGTGATCTTCCTGCTCTGGATTTCAGCATTTCAAAACAATTAGCTGCTTTTTGAAGTGTATTCACACACTGCCTATACAGAAAGCTGAAAATCACAAAGAAATCTCCTTTTTCTTTCTCTTTCACATTACAAGCATACGACTGCTACACTTCTGTTATTCAGACAGATAACCTGTTGCTCCAGGTAAAACACCCGGTATCTCCTGAAAGTTAAAAGAAAAAAAAATATTTCCAAACTCTCAGTGAGACCTGTATCAAATATGTTTTTCCTCAACCTTTCGTATCACAGTTTTATCAGTCCTGAAACTAGTATGCATCTTAAAAGTAAATTTTTCTGGGCCTAGTCCAATGCACATTGCTGTTCATGGGAGTTTCATTGAAGTAGGATACCATATAAAGTACTATTTGGGGGAGCTGAAATTCCTGCAGTGTAATTATTTGGTTACAAGGAATTTTGATCTGTTAAAAAAAAAAAAAGACAGGGAAAGAAAGTATTAATATAAAACGATAACAGAACTCCACTTTAATTGCATTCTTTTACATCTTCCAAAGAACCTTTTTTGACCATTTTTTCATTCAACATGGCAACAGCCCACTGACTTTTTTCTTACAGCATTCAAAAATCACATCTACATGTTGAATAAATATTCATGCAAATTCTTCAACGGTATTTCAGAAAGATACAACAACTGCCTGAAGGCTGAGTCTCACTAAGATTTTTTCTGTATTTCTTCAGTGGAAAAACCACATGTATAAAAAACATAGAATCATAGAATGGTTTCGGTTGGAAGGGATCTTAAAGATCGTCTAGTTCCAACCCTCCTGTCATGGACAGGAACACCATCCACTAGACCAGATCGCTCAAAGCCTCATCCAGCCTGGCCTTAAACACTTGAACACCAGGGATGGGGCACCCACAACTTCTCTGGGCAACCTGTTCCAGAGCCTTATCACCCTCACAGTGAAAAATTTCTTCTGATATCTAATCAAAATATACCATCTTCCAGTTTGAAGTCATTGCCTGTTGTCCTATCACTGCATGCCCCTGTCCAGCTTTCTTGTAGGCACCCTTCAAATACTGGAAGGCTGCCATAAGGTCCCCCCAGAGCCTTCTCTTCTCCAGCCTGAACAACCCCAACTCTCTCAGCCTGTCTTCACAGGAAAAGTGCTTCAGCGGTCTGATCATCTTTATAGCTCTTCTCTGGACACATTCCAATAGGTCCATGTCCTTTTTGTGCTGGGGATTCCAGAGTTGGATGCAGTACTCCAGGTAGGTTCTCACCAGAGTGAAGCAGAAGAGAATCACCTCCCTCAACCTGCATGTAACTTTTTGCAGATTACAAGATTAGAGCATCTTGGAGTAATATCAGTAAATTGTAGGATATACCCAGACCCAATACACAGAATTTACTGAAGAAGTGCATTTTTTAGAATGAGGAAGTATTTTGCTTGAAAGCATTATTGCAGTTTTAAGAAGTCCTTTATAGATAATTTTCACATTCCTTGCTTCAGACCAATCCTTTCAGCAGTAATTAGAATGGTAAAAATCTATTTCAATGCTGCCTTAGAGTTATCTTATTTAATTTGTCAACACTGAACAAAACTCAAGCAGAAAACTCCTGAATTGTTTATTTTTCAATTTATTTTCCAATTAGTGTTGGTATTGTTTGCCCATTGCAACCAATGACCACTACTCTTTCCATGTCATGCAAGCTATTTTTATTTCATCTCCCACGCATATGTTCATGTGAAAGCAGACTTTTTCGACCAAAAGCATGTAGTAGTTTACCATTCAGAAAATCGAGTTTCCCTAGCCTCAAAATCTATAGCAATAGTTAAGCAATTTGCTATCTAGAATTATGTCTCAAGTCAAAAGGCTACATGTGAGCTAGAACCCAAAATATTTTATTCTGCTTGTTTTAATGCTACATATTTCTTATTGATCTGCAGGTCTTTGCCAGAAGTCTAGAAGTTGTTTTTCCTACTTTAAATTCAAAGCTATGGGCAATTAAGATGGTACATTTAAGAACCAGTAATCAGTACGTGTCAAGACAGATTCTTTCTACTTTCTACCTAAAATATCTATTAGCTAACAAAGATATGTCTCAGGGTTTAAGGGCTCCATCTACCTCTGCAGAAAGATAGATAGGTGGGAGGACCAACAAAGGGAAGACAAAAATGCATGACCAACCACATATAAGAAAAAAGAAATTATCTTCATGAAACTGCTAGAATACAAGTGAGAAAAATAATTGGTAAATTACTGAAAGAGTAGTAATTCTGTCAAAGTAGAAAGATAATTTATCTAAGAAGCTTGCTGTCTCAGGACCAGCACTATTCAACGTTCTCTTCAGCTGTTTGGGTGGAGATAGGTGATATACTTAGTCCAGCACTGGCAATATTAAGTTAGTAAGCTCTCCTGAATGTCGTTGACAAACTTCAGAAGTGTTCAGAAAAAAAAAGAGGATATGAAAAATACCAAGCTCTGCATACACATGGGAATAATTTAATGAACAAGGGGCCATTGGCTAGGCAGCAGTTCTTCAGAAAATGCATGGGAAGTAGCAGTGAATCACAAACTAAACAGACTATTACAGTCTTATGAATAAATAAGCATCACCCTGGGACATTAAAAAGGCAATATTGTCCAGAAAAGCAACCTCCCTTTCTCTCTGTATCCCTAAAGCTCACCAGAAGCATTGTCTCTTGCTTTGGCGCAAAGTATTCAGGAGAGACATACTGGAGTAAACCTTGACAAAACTCAAATCTAGAAAATATCTCATATGAGGAAAGGCATAAAGTCACACATAATGTAGCCTAAAAAAAAGAAAAGTGAAACATAATTTTAGAACTTCCAGATTGTAAGTGTGGCCATGTAAATTTATAGAAAGAGACTATTTTCCTTATCCTTGTGGTCAAGCAATAATGGGCTGTAAAACAGCTTATAGGGCCATAAACTGTGGTATATTCAATGGTGAAAAGCACACTCTTCAATAAAAAATAATAAGCACGTTAATTGTTGAGGCAACCTGTTCATGAAATCACAGTGCACAGGTTTTTAAGGGTAGATTTTTAAAAGGCTATATAAGCACGTTTCGGAAACTATTAGCCTTGCCTTGGAGCAGAAAATAGAGTAAATAATATCTGAATACACTACCCAACCTTATCATTCTAAAGTTCTTTGGTATCCAACTTTTTTATTGGCTTCTAAATGAATCTGCTGTTTAGTTTGGGATGTGTGTGTGCATGAAACCATTTACCAACCAACTGCACCATCGGGCTTTCAGCTGTTTCAAGTATTTGCCACTTCACCCAAATTTTGAACTTTGGTCCTTAATTTTGGCAATTGAGTGTGACACTCAAAACTTTAATCAATTAAATGCCATAATCTCTGTTCTGCTTCCATAAGAAAGCAAGCAGTCAGAGTCTTTTCCCTATTGCTTCTGAGCAACAAGAGAACAAGTGCAGAGCTAGGTTTCATGCCTCCATTTATTTTCTGGACTAACCGAAGTAGGAATGAAAAAAAAAAAAAAGACAACATGCTTCCACATGCCTCTCTTCTTACAGGTAATACACAGGTTTGAAATATAAAATCTAAAGCAGGACTTATGACAAGAATACTATTTTACGTTTCAGCCAGTATCTTGCACCGGTTTACTGTTTAGGAATCATTAAATCACGAAGAGGAAATCTTTACAGAGGAAAGTCAGTGTATCTTGTGCAGCTCCTAACAAGGCTTTTATTAAGGTATTTATATGAATGGTGGATTAAATCTAGCCCATAAAGGCTGCATACAGGCTAAGCACTTAAACCTGATGTGTAAGAAGGGGAATGGAGGAATGATATGAAATCCATCTATGCCATCATTGTCACTTAAGTAAGGAAGAGAGTCTCCCAAAGCTATCTAGAAGGCAGAATATCTATCACAGCCTTTTCATGATAATGAGAGTGATACGTCTCTCAGCACCTCTTTTACCAGCTTCCAGTCCACATGCAGGATCTCCAAATCTGTCTATACTGAGTCAATAAAATTGCCTAGGTGTCTGATGCCTTGTACTGTCCCCAGAGGTGCTGAGATTGCCTGCTATACAAAGAGTAATATTTATCACAAGCATGTCATGCTTAATATAGAATATTACTTACTAGAACTGTGTTTGTGTAACGGTTTAAGAGCTAAATCATAGCTGCTCACATTCTCCATACAGGTACCCCATATTCCATCCTCTCACAGATCAGGCTGAATGCTCTTTCACTCAACTGCTCTACCAGGTTTGCATTAAGCTTACTGCACTCTGCATACATGAACGTGTAGGATAGTCTCAATTTATTTCTTTGTGTTGACGTCAGCAAAACCCACTCTAAAACTTAACCTAATGACTTCTCCAATCTTGAAAAACTAGACAGTACTGAAGAGATACGTGACTCATTTAGAGTGCAGATAGAAATGTTGGCAAACGTTACTGGATCTATTATAGTACATGTGGTAAAGCTCCGTGCAAACAGTCATGCAGGTCTGTAAGTTCTGCCCTGCCTTTTTACCTCTTGTAAGTAAGAATATTTATAAAATTGTTTTATTCTCTCTTGCTTTCCATGTTTACACGTGCACACAAACTGAGCAGAGACTTACGTCAATGCCGTCACGCAGGACGTCCCTGCTAAGACTTTCCTGCTCAGACTGGAGTACAGGAACTTGGCTTAAGAAGCTTCCCAGTCCTTCACTTTTGCTTTCATATTTTACTACATCTTAAGAGTCCTAGCAAAGCTCAAAGCAAATAAGTAGAATTTAAAAAATAAAAATAAAAAATAAAAAAAAAAATTCTCATGGGGTCATTCGTTTCCCTGAATAATAAAAAACTCTTCTGAAGAACACGACTAGTATCGCAGTTGTATTTTGTTTGCATCTACCAGATGTTATTAGGCTTTATACACTGTATACTCAGTGAAGGAGAAGAGGGGGAAAAAAAGGAGAGAAAGGAAAGGAAAGGAGTAGGAGAAAGAAACTCCTTTGGGATAGATGATACTAAATTAGCACTGAAATACACAACTCAAAACATGGCATTCTTTGGTTCTGAGCCAGTGCAATATTATTGTTGGCCACGGTGGATGGAATTTCAGTCTCTATTAGAAAACACTGTAATTGATGTGCCATGTGTTTTCTAAATGTATACACATAATGAAAACTGTATACTGGACAATAGAGCAACTACTGACTAAGCATACCCTTATACTTTAAGGGGAAAAGAGGGTAAAAAAAGCGCCCAGGACTTAGTACAGATGGGTTACAGAATAGTAAGCCAAAAATAGTGACAAAACACTTTAAAGACAATGATTAAAATGTATGTCAGTATAAACATTCTGTACAATAATTAAAGATAGCAAAATATAATTTAAAACTCAAAAATCATCCAGAAAGGAAAATACGAGTAACTGTGGCATATGTTAAGAATGGCTATTGGACAACAGCAAGAGCAGGACCAAAAGAGTTTCTCCACTAAACTGCAGTTCCCTATGGAAAATATACAGACATTTAATTGGACAGATACCTAAAAGGAATCAGAAAAGACACAGTAGGCTGTATCAATTTTCTATTTATACAGTAGAAGTTCTCATCTGAAAGACTGGAATAAAGAGGCAAAAGTTTATCACAACTACCTCTCTACTACATAAGTTTTACTTTTTAACTAGTGTTCAAATCCAGTTTTAAATTTCTGTGTAGGTGGCAGAGTATGAACTTCAAATGAAATTTAAACAACCATCAGTCATACATAATACAGAAATCATCCCAAGACAATGGGAAGAACTGTAGGCTTGTTCTGATTAGCAGTATATTAAAAGTAAATATTTTTTCAAGGTTTTTTTCAGGCAATTCTGCTTGAGATACAGTAAGCTTTTTTTCATTTTAGACTCTGAAAGCATTTTGTACTGCCCTTCATCATGGTCTCCAAGTTCAGCTATTTCCCAGTTTTCTGGAAATAACTCAATTTCCATTGGTTAAAATACTCTGGTCTATGCACAGTTATTGATGTTTTCTGGTTTTCATCATTAGATTCCTGGCATCCAGATTGAGAGACATGGAAACTATCTTGAAGAATACACACATGCAATTCCCTAGAGGAATAGCAGTATCTGAGAGTTGTTGCAGTGTCTTTTCTATCAAATCTGTGTTCTTCAATCACATTGCCATTACGAATTGGTTAGATAGAAAAGAAGATACAACAGCAAAAGCTCTACAGGTGATTATATATCATCTTACAAAACTGTTTCTTTGAAATAGCAACACTAAGAATACCAGAGCTTTGCTTTCCGATTGTGAAAATTACTTCAAATAACAGTTTCCCCATAGATGTCTTGAAATCTGACATTCATCATTTTGAAGTCTTTCAAATAGTGATAAATTAAATTCTGAGTTCAGCGCTATCCTCAGATATGTAACATGGTCACAGACAAAAAAAGTCTTGTGCGTGACTCATAAATCTATTATTCTAGCACAATAACATTTTGATCATTCTTATCTTTCTATGGCAAAGTTATTCATAAAATGTAATGCATACACTAATGATCTGAATTTGTTTTTCTTTCTCACTAGTTTCTATTATGGCCTTTTCAATACACAGTATTGGTTTGCAAAGATAAGAAGGCTGTAGAGAGTTACACTTTTTATTCTACATATAAATTACATACATACACTATTTTCCTCCTTATTCCAGGTCACTGTCTCCTCAACACCACACACACTTCTTCCCAAGTCCCTCTTTACTGTGATGACAGCCTTCCAAGCATGCCAAGTTTATGTGTACTTAGGAAAGAAGACTAGTGGGAAGTTTACTTCTTCTAACAAAACTTTAAGGAGACCCAGAAAAAAAATCCTCACAGTTTTTTGACAATAGCTTTTCCAGAGAGGAAAAACAACAAGCACAGGAGAAACATAGACTTTTTGTATATCAAATATTTCTCTACCTCCTCCTTGCAAGGTTAACTCTTATTATGACTAAACTATGTAAAACAATGATCTCCCATTAATGCTAGCCTAGTTATGAGGGAATCTGAAATAGATTTCAAACGTATCAGCTCATTTGACACTGTTAATCTACAGTGAGCTTGTCAGAATATCACTTAGTCAACAGTTTTTTAAAATAAGAAACTGTGATCAAAAATAGTTCAGTGCTTACACTTCTTATCAAGGGCCAAAAGTTTGCCAGCAATATCAAATAAAAAGGGTCTGACTAGAGAATGTGAAATACACCAAATGTTATAGTTTATAAACAAGGAATCAGTCATGGTTTCTTGCAAGGTCTCTGCCTAAATTTTTTTCCTCTTCCTCGTGGAAATACATACTTCTTCATTCATGCATTTAATCTCATTTGTGAAAAATTAATTCCAAAACTGTACTAGAACCACAAGTTGCAAAAAAAAATTCAATATGCATTCATCTTATACCATAACCTGCCTGAACTCAAGGCTGAGGCAGACTAATTCTGCTAGTTAGATTCTCTGAGGAGTTTAAATGTGGGTACAATATAATTGTTTATACTACTCATGCAACTACTTCACACACAAATTTAGCATATATATGTAACGGGCTATACTCCCAGCCCAAAGAATGCATCATTCTGCTTATCTACTAAAAAGACAAAACACACACTTGTTAAATTCTTTACTTATGGTCCGTAGGTGTACCTGGACCTAAGAATGACTTGATATTTTGAAAACTAAAGTCTTAAAATTGAACTAAATGCTATAAAGAACTGAATTTTTAACAAAATCTGTGTACTGATGTCTTTCATGTAACTGTGAAACTTCTTATGGATCGCTACTGAATGATAAATTAAAATACAATATTCAGTAAGAGAAAGGTTTTCCAGTATCTAAAAACATCTTGTCAACAGTTGAAGAATAATGTTACTAAGACGTAGGTTAAAACTGGTTGTATAATATTTTACATTATTTATACTGAAGACAGGGTACATTTTCCCTCCTCCCCAAAGGTGTCGATATTGTAGCTCTTATTAGAATTTTACCCCTCAGTTCCACACATCCTCTAATAGAAGGATGAACAGTTCTGCTTCACAGCCATTCCATCTCACCTTTTTCTCAGGAAACTGTCATAAAATATGTGAAGTTATGTTATTTGCTATGATTCTGGACTATATTACGTGGATACTGTCTGAGCAGAATCAGAACCAGCAATTTGGACTAAACCATTGAAACACAATTCAGATGAGAATCATTAATGCAAAGATGCAAGATTCTTCTGTTGAGTCCCAGGAATTTCATAGTTCCCCTTGGTCAGCACAAATACTGCACAATGTATCATCATCTATTTTTTACAAATTCTCATGACAAAAGCAAACATTGCCATTGTTGCATTGTGCAATACAGTGGGCATTTTGATAACACTTTCTTCTTTGACAAGTATATTTCACACCAGTATTTGCTTTCTTGCTCCTACCTATTAAATATTTGACATTATAAATTAATTTATAACCTCATTTTTATAAGTAACAAAATCAGCTCTCCACTAATGTTTAATATTTCTCCCTTTAATAGAAAATACATATTGTCAACAGCTTTTAAATACCACTGCCATGAGCACAGTAAGTCTCTTTTGTTATACAGATTATTGTCAAGCAGTAAAGCATAATGAGACTAATTTGAAATTAATGATATAAATAGCAAGGTAGCAGATTTTTTAATTATCTTGTTGTAGAATTTATAATTAAGTAGGGAGATCTGTATATTCATTAACGCTACTCTGCTACTATCCTGACAAGGCAAGCTAGAACTGGAATTATCATGTCCAAGCTAACAATACCCAATCCAGTCAAACAATGCGTAACAGACACCACCATGTGTACCACAATCTGATGTTTTTGCTGAAGCCCAGTAGTTGTGCAGCGGGCAATGTCAACCTCTGCTATTATCAGACATCTATTTTGTCTACAACTCCATGCTTTTGCATAGTCAGACCACACCACTTGGTACAATTCAATTCGTGCATAAGAAAAAAAATATGTCAGACATGGTCATGTAACTAATCCCAACCAGTCCACACAGACACAGCTGAACAAAATTAACACCACCAATTCATTACAATTAATTTGCAGTTAAGTAAAATTATAGTAATTCAGTATTTCCCACCATGAGTTGTAGCCTCATCTTAGACATTTTGAAAAACTGACAGAGCGCCTCTCATTCACATGAAAGAGGAGTTGTTATAACATCAGTCCACTGATGTCAGTAGCATTCATTGCATGATTAAAGTCATTGTCAGTGTGATCCTGAAAGAGCAGATGGAGCAATATTCATTAAATACACTCTATGTGGCAAATCTTACTCCCAACAAAAAGACCTATCCAGTTTGGATGGCTAATCAGGACATCTGCAGTGGAAAATAAAAAATGCAATTTGACATAGCCTTAGGAAGGAACTACTTATATTCCCTTAAAGAAACAGGTTTCAGAAGATCTTGAATTAAACCTATCAGAAAACGCACTCTCCACTGAATTTTAACCATCTTCCCCAGCAAGGATCCTGAACTTGGGTAACACCTGTCAGACATGCTTCCAGAAACATTAGTGAAGCTCACTGTCACTTTTCAAGTAAGGAACTACACACTTTTACATAAAAAAAACCTGAGCCACAATGACGCTCAACATCCCTCCGGATAGTCTGTCAACAGCACTAGCACAGCTCAGAAACATGAATGTTTGAGAGAATAGGCCATAGTGCTATTACCCAGCCCTGAGCAGGGCAGTTATATGGTATTTCCTCCAAGCCTTAGACCAAGATAACCAGGCATGGGTTGAATCGCCTGCCAAGGCCCTGTGTCTCACTATGCAGTCAATGCAGACTAAGTGCTCACCCTTTCCTCCGATACTGTTGTTCAGTTTCTTGAGGCACAATGCCTGAAATTCTCGTGTTCAGATAAGCCTCAGGTTAAGACAGCAGCTGCTATTTTTTAGTTTTGTTTGAAGTAACCTACAATATTTATTGCAAGGCCACTACAGTAAGTTACAGACTTGAAATTCTATTACATAGAATGATTCTGGTTTGGTACAACAACTGACTTCAGTCTACAGATACATATAATCAAGAAAGTATTTAACAATCATGAGTATTTAAATAGCATGTAATATGAAATTAGCATGTTAAAATTAATGACTATATGACAGGTGCTAAAATATAATTATTCATTTAACAGCCTTTCTTACAGAGCACTCGAGACATTTATGAACCTGGCTTTCACCCTGACTCTATACAAGCAAGCATCTGTGCCCACAAGACTTCTGTCAGTAAAATGTCAATTACAACTAAGACTTCTTCTCACTTCGATCAATGTGATGCTATTTAAATATCACTTCATCCAGATTAGTTATATTAATTCTTCCACTATACCCTTTGATCCTTAGGAAATTATTCCTTTAGTGATACTATAGGGACCAGCTCAAAAACCATGAATAAGAAAACATTTCACAAAAGCATATGTGCTAAGGAAAACATTATGGGCTACTCAGATCAACTGCTAAGGCTGTCTCGGTGTGATTATTTTTAGAAAAAAAGCACAGGGAGACCAAGGAAATGCCATGAACATGTCTATATCAAAACAAGTTGTTTTCCATTTCTAATAAGGTGTCTCTCATTCTTGTGTAAATCACTGGTTTTGTGATTCAGATTGCTCTGGTTTGGGGAACGGAATCTTCATGGTGGGGTTCAGGGAGAGTTCAAACAGTAATTGTGCTGTGCAGAAGCTCTTGTTACAAAGCCACGGGGGGACAATGATGAATTGGACTTCCAAGCAGCTCAGGGTATCCAAAGCAAGAAATATGACTGCAAGAAGGGAGCCATTAAAGGCTCCCAGATTGTTGAGGCTTTTTGGAAACACAAGGAATAATTACAGATTTAAATAATGCCTCACTGGTTTCTGCCAGCAGTGAGAAAATAAGCCAGAAAGTAGTTTTAGTTCTTAGAAGAACTGGTTATGATGCACTTCACATCACAGTATTTTCCTTTTAGATCAGGCAACTATGAAACTGTATTGCAGATGATGAAGAAAATTGCATTCCAGCTAAAATAAAAAATTTTGAAACTACAAGCAGGTATCAGTGAAAAGTGGGAGACCTAATCAGCCATTAACACAAACACTCAGTCTGAATCGCTGAAAGCAAAACCAAACAAATTATGGTGGTGATCTGGGACAAATATCTCAGAAAGACCCTAGAGAAAGACTGCATTTGCTCCTGAGCAGTTAGATTTGCAAATAAAGAACATTTTTTACTTCACATAGACATTGTGAACATTTAAAAAAGTACAAAACCTCTCAAAAATAACACTGTGATGGGCATGCAGAGATCAAAATCAGATACGTAAGTTAGTATTTTGCAACCAACAGTAACAATACAAGCCAAGACAATGACCAGTGTTTAGAAAGAGATGCATGAACTGCAGAAGTTAGATCACTGTGACAGTCTTCACAAGGGCTAGCAGAGATTATATCTCCCAGTATGATATTTTACCTGTGTTGTAACAGCAGGACACTGTTCACTTTGGTTCAAGTTTGTGATTACCTCCTGGATCCTTTTCTGTGGTACTGCAATGTAGCTAGTTATTCCCTATCCTGTGTTTGTACAGATGATTAGTATTGCCTAAATGTGGCAAAAGTCTGGCAATTGCGCTGTAGTTTTGGACCATATTATTTTGCTCTCACTGTACTTGCAGCTCATGCTGTAAGTTAATAATACTCCAAACTATAGAACAAAAATGTACCTGTGTCAGACCACTTCAGAGCCACTGGATACACCTTTCTATTTTGACAACAAACTTTTGATAATCTTTCCCAAACATAGTTTCCAGCCAGTGTATGATTCTTAGAAAGTTCCTCTGAGGCCTAAAAGCAATTATATGGATATGTTTCTCGAGGAATCACAGAACAAAAGAGGTGATGAAGTAGGTGACTGTATTCATTCACAGTGACAACAGCAGAGGAAAAACTAAGTCTAAAAGGCAAAGCCACCACTCAGCAAACAGAGCAGACTCACACTCTAATTTCAGCCAACTAGTATCACAAGCACACCTTCAGATTTGCAGGAAAATACCCTTCTATTGGTAAGTGCTGTAAGCAATGACAATGACCCTTCCTCATATTCTGTCTAAAGTTACGTGACAAGCAAAATAAAAGTTGGATAAAACCCAGTTTCACCAACTGTACAAAACCACCTTGGAAACTACATGTATCAAAAGTGGAAAGTACGTTAGTCTCACTGCTTTTCTTACATTAATCTAAAATTACACTGATGAGATATCTGAATGCATAGGATATGTTCTACTCTAACTTACAGATTTAGCTTGTTATTGCTAATCCTGCAAAGAGTCTTGTATACTTATGCCATACTGATGGTGGAAGCTGATCGCTTCACAGAATGTCCTTTGTTAAGTGAAGTGAGAGGCATTTAGAACAGATTAATGGTGAAAATAACCTGGTTATTTTTCCTTCTGTACAAATGTAAACAGTGTGGACTGATAGATAATAATCTGGGCTGGGAACTAATAGCCCTGAGCTTTTGATTAGTCCATTGACTGATCTTGGACAGGTCACTTTCAACTCAATATGCCTAAGTTTCAACACTGGGAGCTGATGAAATTTCTTCCCTTCAAAAGATGCTTTGGTATTTATGGACTAGAAGTCTTTGTAAGAACTAGGTATTCTTTTTTCCTTTGTTTCTTTTACTGTACCAAGGAAATTTTCATTTCAGTGACTATGTAGCAATAGCTTTTTTTGAAACCCCTTTCCTACACAATAACATCTAACAATATCTTTTTCACCCCTCTTATGTTTAAGTGCCCTAGTCTCATACAGATCTTGTCACTTTGTGGCTATGTAACTCTATTTCTTACTAGCATCTGCAACAAATTCAGTATGTCCTGTGGTATAAGCTGTAAGGAACTGCTTTAAAGTGACAAAAGGCAGATATCAACTTGTTCTCAAGGTTTCTGCTTTGTTCCAAAATCACACTTACTATTTAGAATACTGCAGCAATTTCCTGCTGGTACTTTGATCCAAGAACATCATGAGCTATGCAGGTGGTTTCTGTCACACCGTCATTCATATTTTTGACAGATTTTGAATCTGCATAATATTCCCTGATAAATTTCTTAATGTGCTCTGTGCCAGGAAAGAAAAACTTATCTTTTGCCAGCTTGCTGACAAACCCTATCTATGATATCAGACTTTTGCTCAGTCAGTAATACAAATAAAACTTCAAATCATAGAGAGAAGTACTGAAGAACCTTGTAGAAGGCAGCCATCGGTCTTGACCAGGCTGACTCACTAAATCACAGGGTTACAAGTAATTTGTTGCATAATCATAATCTTGGTTTTAACTAAAAAAAAAAAAATCTTTAATCAAGTCTGGAGTTCAGCAAACCTACCTACTCCCTCCCATCAGCACAATGCAATCTTTCAAGTTAAACAACATTTTAATGCAAGAACAGTGTCTGTCAATAACTCCCCCAAAGTCGAAGACACAAAATCAAGGAGATTATCCTGTCTCAGCTTCTTAAAGAACTCTTCACTTACATCCTTCACTTGGGGTAATAGTAAACAGAAATACTACTGAAATTCCACAAGTCAGTCTCCTACAGGCTGCCTGGAGAAGAGGTCAAAGGCAACTTTTCTGGATTCTAAAACACATGTAGAAACATAGGAGGTGTTCAGGGCCCATCCCAGCTTTCTAATTACTGAAATAGAGAATGAAATTAAATTTACTTTAATCTCTAGCAGTTTTTCACACTATGAAATTTAAAAAGGCAAATTCATATAAGATTCTAAATTGAATACCACAACTTACTTATTTTTCTGATGTAAAAGTACTGAAATGTCTATATATTTTGACATAGTCCTCTTAGACAGACAATATATTCACTTATTGTGAAGTTGAAATCTACTTTGAAATGCTGGATTTTCCTACCATAATTAATCAGCAGCTGCACACAGTGATTGAAGGAGTTTAGTGGATAATATGGATTAGGGCCATTCCCACACACCTCAGCTCTAGGGAGTTTTACGTCTTCTCCCTCCCTTACTACTTCCTTTGAAGTCATTCCCTCCTCCCCTCCTGACACTCTTAACACTTCTTTTGTTACACACCATTTGATTCTTGCATTTTTAGTAGTATTTCAGCTTGAGACATATTTTAAGAAGACTTTGATTCTAATGCACAGAAATATAAGGTCATAGGAGAGACCTTCAGCTTAAGTTGAATGCCAGAAGATGAGGGAAATAAAGGCAACGTCTAACCTCCCTGGGTTTGAACAGAGCTCAGGTGATATGCAAAAATAAATGCTAAATACTGAATAATAGCATTTACTTGTTAGGTAAAGGTTTTTCTCTAACGTAGTAGTCATTCATAAACACCTGGAAAGAAATTCATGCGCTGTAATTTTTTAAACAATGTAATTTTAAACACTTTTTAGCTATTAGAGTACCCAAAATTTCCAGTGGTAGATACAGACAGCTCCTATAAAAACAGGACAGAAAGCTGAATACTACCCCAAGGACCTCACAACCTAAATTATCCAAGAAATTAGTACACTGATATGTTACCAAGTCTGAATTTTGTTTCCAACTTTCAGCAATGACTGGTGAGAATGAATCTGCATCCCATGGTAATTTACTTAGAGGAAGAATCAATTATTCTTTGAGTCATTTTTGTAAAGTTCAAAATACAGAGAAATTGCAAGTATACCTTCTTAAAATAAGAGTCCTTATTTGCTTATAGATAATGGCTAGCTACCACCTATTGGAGTGAAGCTACAAGGGGTTTGCTTAAAACAGGGTAAATAAATACACAAACTGAATATTAAACACAATTGCTGGAACTGCCCCATTTAGACAGGGAACAAACACCCAGCTAAAAAGTGGAACTAGTTTCACATGTCAGCAGTCAGCTTCCAACAACGATAAACACAATAGCTAAATCAGCTGAAATATCTTATTTGGTATAGCCGCTGCCCTAACCTCCTGTTTCCTGTTTAAAGCACACACCCCTGCAGCTATAATTTTTTTCACTTGCTTCAGTTGAAATGGTAACTTTCTGAAGTTGCAGTAATACTTAGCACATCTTTAAAGGATGCAAATAGATAATGAATGGCAATTGCAATGATAATTACATTTGCCAGGAAGTGATGAATCATTTCATAATCTCTTGCTGATCTTATTTTAAAACTAAGAACTTGANTTTTTTTTTTTTTGTGGTGGTGTGTCCAGAAAGCTGCAGCTCTAGACCGAGGATTAAAACAGACATACAGAAACATGTAGAAAGAATACAACTGCTTAGAGAAGAGAAAAAGGAAGGCAGAAAAGCCGATGACAATAGAAGTCCAAGAGTTCTAGAGTTGGGGTCCGAGGTTCTACTTAAAACTGCCAGAATATTAAACATTCTACACTGGTACGGGGAGAAAACATAGAATAAAGCTCTAGAAAAAACATTGTATGAGAACCAAAAGGAGTTCTAAGCTATGGGATATGATGAAAGAGCTGCAGAAACTCAGTTACGTGTAAATGGATCTAAGAGGAGAATGGCTTAGAAGATAAAGAGCTGAGTTTGTTTCTTGTGGTGTGTTGATATTTCAGTGAAATAATTAGTCCTTTGTCCATTATCTGAGCAGAATCTTGCGATGGTGGAATTTATCAGTATCACAGACTGAGGCAAGACTATCAAAAGAGCCATAAAGTCCTCTGCTTAGTTTATATCAAAAAGCTAGAGACTAAAACACCCTAATTACTTTCTAAAAGTCCAGCTTGCATGTTTCCATTTTACCTGAGACTTAATTAAAATCTAGGACAAAAGTCAGTCACTGAGCATAGTTTCCTGCACACAACTGTGCTCTTCACAGAGGTATACTAAAAACGTTTAGAAACTTTGATTTAGAATAGTTGAACTAAAGCAAAGAAGCACTTTCTGTTTTATTCAATTATGCTATTAACAGACACGTAGAATCAGCAGTATCTTTTAAAGAGGAATAAGAAATAAATTCTTTCCTCATCATGCTTTCTCTCAAAGGCATTGAGCACTGACAATTACATGAACACTGAGAGATGTCTGGCAAACATTTGGCTTGAACATTTTCACACTCATGCTCTCCAACAGCCACTGAAAAAAAAAAAAAAAAGGTTTCTGAAAGGCTTAAAAGTAGCAGGCAGCTTTGTTTGATTTTTCCATGTGCTGATCTGACGAGATTAGAAAGTTCAAGCATCTGTTTCCGACCCTGACACAAAAAGACACAAAACTACAATAAAGATCTTAAAAAAAAAAAAAAAAAAAAANAAAAAAAAAAAAAAAAAAATCTGCTTGGAGTAGCAGTAAATGCTAAATACAATGAGTACTGGCAGCCTGTAAGTTCACATGTGAACTGCTCCAAACCTTTGTTGCATTTAAATTCTGGGAGCTTTCTGATTAGCAGTATTCTGCATTTCATCTCACTGGTCACTTTGACTCCCAGGAAGAAGCACCACTAACAGTGCAGCCTAACAGCAACACCAGTAGCCTGGAACCTAAACAGCCCAGAGAATAATGCCCAGAAACCTCTAAAATCTTTCTAGCTGCTCTACTGTAAATAATAATAACAAGTGCTTATAAGGGTAAAACTTCTACAAAGGCTTAATGATTTGCCTTTTTTTCCTTTTTTTTTTTATTTATTTTGCAAGGACATGTTTTTCTGTGAGATTTTGTGAGATCAACAATACTTATATTAAATGTGGAGACTGCATTGCCGTACTTTTGATGCCTCTTTAGTTTCCATTTTTTGTCTAAAGTATCAATGTCATGCCATGAGAGTTTTTTTTATTATTCCCATGTGTTTTACTGCTATTTATTATGGGTCTAACACTATTTCAGTTAAGAAAACTAACAGAAAAAAAAAATCAAAAAATAAATAGAAATAGTACTTTGAAATTTATTGTAACTTTCAAAAACTGTCAATGAGCCTGCCTGTCTCCAGCCCCTTAGATACATTTTTGGTAATGGTACGTAGTGTTGTTAACTTCTAAAGACTATTCTTACGTTTTTTAAGTAAGAGAAAGTATCCAATTAATTTCTTTCTCTGCAGTTTCAGAGAGTGAACTGGTGTTCGTGACTTGAATTCATATTGGTGTATTTAACTTAACATAACTAAGTGCTCTAAAGAATTTAAGTTCACCTAAGTAACAATATGTGAAAAAGTATCAGTCAGATTGGAGAGGTATTTTGAAGGAAAAAATATCACTATTAGTAATGTGTATTTTCATCTGTGTGTGTGTGTAACACAGCTGACTATGGAAAAAAATAAGTATTTTATTTTATGAGCCAAAAGTATAGTTATATAAGAATTAGCAAAAAGGAGATAATAACTTTCTGTGATACATGAAGGCAGCATGCTTATCATGACATTTACGCCCACTCAGATGTTCATCTGGGGAAGTCATATTGACAGCTTAGTACTTGAAGCCATCATTGTTCACAGACACATACAATTAATAGCTAGACAGTAATGAGATGTAAGTCTATGTGAGTATGCAGAAGGTGGAAGGTTGTGGTGCACCCACATATATCCAGTATAAAAGCTCCCTATTGCAAAGACTGCCTTTATTAGCAAACCAGGATAAATCAAACTAAAATTCCATTTTTGTGAACTCTGTGTAAAGCTACTTTCCAAGTCTGGCCAGTGTCCAGAACATTTTGTTTGTAGATTAGGGGCAAGCAGATAAGGATAGGTTTAAGAACTTGTTTACCCTGTGTCTCATTGTCTTTAACTAGACATGTCTCCCACATCTTTGCACAATAAACCACTTGAACAAATCAATAATCATTTGTCCGGGGCTTTCATCAAGTTCCCAGATGAGCTGACTGCATAAAACATCAAATGTAAAGTAAAAGATGCAAATTGGAAAAAAGGGAACATAATCCTGACATTCAAAAAAGGGGGGGAAAAAAGAGGACCCAGGAAACTATAGGCCAGTCGGTCTCACCTCTGTGCCTGGCAAGATCATGGAGCCGATCTTCCTGGAATCTCTGCTAAGGCACATGGAAAAAAAGGAAGTGACTTGAGATAGCCAACATGGCTTCACCAAGGGCAAATCCTGCCTGACAAACTTGATGGCCTTCTATGATACTGGCACAAACCTGGTGGACAAAGGCAGAGCAACGGATGTCATCTACCTGGACTTAAGCGAAGCATTTGACACTGTCCCGCATGATATCCTAGTCTCCAAATTGGAAAGTCATGGGTTCGATGACTTGGTGGATAAGGAACTGGTTGGTTGGCTGCACTCAAAGGGTTGTGGTCAACAGCTCAATGTCCAAGTGGNTCCCCCTCTACTCTGCGCTTGTGAGACCCCACCTGGAGTACTGTGTCCAGTTCTGGAGTCCTCAACATAGAAAGGACATCGAACTGTTGGAACAGGTCCAGCGCAGGGCCACCAAGATGATTAGAGGGATGGAGCACCTCTCCTATGAGGACAGGCTGAGAGAGCTGGGACTGTTCAGCCTGGAGAAGAGAAGGCTCTGGGGAGACCTGATAGCAGCCTTCCAGTATCTGAAGGGAGCCTACAGGAGAGCTGGAGAGGGACTCTTTGTCAGGAAGTCTAGTGACAGGACGAGGGGTAATGGTTTTAAATTGGAAGAGGGGAGATTTAGATTAGATATTAGGAAGAAGTTCTTTACTGTGAGGGTGGTGAGGCACTGGAACAGGTTGCCCAGGGAAGTTGTTGATGCCCCATCCCTGGAAGTGTTCAGGGCCAGGTTGGATGGGGATTAGAGCAACCTGCTCTAGGGAAAGGTGTCCCTGTCTATGGCAGGGGGTTTGGAACAGGATGATCTTTAAGGTCCCTTCCAACTCCAACCATTCTATGATTCTATGATTCTATGACATGAAGACTCCCGCAGGCACATATCAGGGGGAACACTGAATAATCAAAAACCAAAGAGGCAAGCAGGAACAGAGATCAGGAAAATTCAATATAACTTCCTAGTCAAGTGATTTGGTTAGCTGGTTTTGCTGCCTTTGAGATGAAAAGGGGGGGCGGGAAAGCTGGAAGTACCCTTAAAATAAAAACCCAACACAGAAATCAACCCTGACATTGCAGATACTGGAATTATCTAGAGTGTACACCCTTCAGCTATAGCCCTCACTACGCATCAGCTCCAAATCATAGCTCTCTAGATGTGAATAGGTACACTTGCAATCAACAGTAGTCAGAGAGACATGTCTCATGGTGGTAACATGGAAGTGTGTAACACTCTCCTGTTTTTCTCTGTTTCTTATCTAAATGAAAATATTAGGCATATCATTAAATCCTGATCACTTGCATTAAAATATATAGTTCACATTTCCAAAATACACCTTCCTTTCTCCATTATTTGTCTGAACTATTTCTTTTAAATACCTTTTTAAAACTTTTGTTCTTGCAAAGGAATAGCAAGGAGCCATCCACCCAAAACATACATATTTATCAAAGCCCGATTGACATATGTTTATCAGATTTTACTTACCAGATTTTACTGTTGAAGAAGTCCCTCAGCATTACTAGTCATTCATATCTCTTCAGCCTCTTTCTCTGAGAGGTGAAGTGTTAAAAGAAATTCTTTTGTTAGCAAAACACAGTGACATGACCAGCATCAACTGAAAACAAAAATTAAACCTTCATTCTAGGTCAGGTACTATTTCACTCTCTTGCTCTCAAAACAACAGGTATTTGCTTAATAGACCCAGAGTTAAAGTTTTTGTGTTACTGGAGGTCAAAGAACTACTTGAAATGCTTGAGAAGTTGTTTGATTGTCGTGTACATAGACAGTATAAGCAACATGGTGATAATGAACTACAGCAAACGGGAAACACATTAGCAAGAATGTGGAACAATGTTACCAAATTTATGCCAAGTAATTGCAACTAAAGGTGAGTTTAGGACTTTGCAACCTAATAATTCTGTAATAAGTAGGACAAAAAATATTGATTAGCATTTATAAGTGCAGGGCAATCTGAGCATATTATTTGTGTATATTGTTTAGAAGCTGACTGATAAAAAATTACAATCAGGAGATGAGAGCAGGGAAATGAAAAGTCAGCCTTTGGGTTTAGTTTGAGTGAGAGTACCTCAACCATCAAGTCCTGCCTGTCATAATACTTCTTAAAGCCAATGAATGAAAGTTGAGATAATTTATTGGTATCATTTGGTCTGTCCTGCTAGAACAAACCCATCTAGTAAGGAGTCAAGAGAACTTGCAGTCACATCAGGTTTTCATGTTTTACTCAAGTGACTAAACACAGAAGGAATGTAACAAGCATCTTTCAGCAAAAATGGAGGGGGGTGACAACCCGCTCCATAAGTATTCCTGTCATCTACCTTTAAGACTAGTTTTTTCAATCATTAATAGGAAGAGAATCAAACAACACATTTAGAAATAAAAACAAGTGCATAACCTTGAAAGGAAGTGAGTGGTTTTGTGAAAGGAAAAAAAGCCACTCTCTTTCTCTGCTGCTTTCTCTTTGTGAGTCATACCCTGGGAGTGGCACCAGAAAGTCTTGTTGTCCTATTTCTATGGAAAAAATCCTTGAGCAAGTTCATTCTTTATTGAGTTAGCATGGTGCTGAGAAAATGTAAAACACTGCATCTTTGATTCAGAGTTTTCTATTGTTCCAACTGCACTGTGGGGGAGGGAGGGAGGCAAACTCATGGTTTTACTAACAGTACTTCAGCACTGGCATTGCTGTGAACATCACTGGGGTAACGCTTCCTTGTGTTTGTCAGCTTCAGTGAAGAAAAAATCTTTTCTATACAATTTACGGATTTCATTTCTCAATACACCAGTTTCAGCAGTGAATTAATACTTACACCTCACCTCTGAGAGTTCATTCCTGCTCCATGACACATCCATTATCTCTTTAATGTTGCCAATAAACCAGATCTTTGGAATTACATGTTTGTAGGAATCCAATCTGGATTTAAAGTAACTCTCCTTCCCAAAAAAGGGTGGGGAAGTAAGAGACAAGAAACTATCTTGACTACTGAAGCAAGCACATGTCATTGTATCCAAAGCTGTGAGTTGAAGCTGACGCAGATAAGTGGGATAACTGCTGGTGTTAATAATCTTTCCCAGAGTATAAATGCAACCTTTTTATGCTTACTAAATTTGTTAGGAAAGTTTTAATGTGAACAGAAAAAAAAAGCTGCCTTCCACTGAAGTACAAGTGTCTGAATATAAGTGTTATAATTGTATAATCACATCACTATAATTGGTACTATATTGCTGCTCAGATAATGTCTTTGTTCATTTTCACTTTGATAGTTCATTTACGCATAAGGCAATCTGGGTAGCTGCAATCACATATGTAGGCACTGGTGCTTTGCGGATGATGAAATTAAAAATGGTAGCCTACATTTGCTCATTAGCTTTTGGTACAGAAATAGTTTACTGAGTAAAACATCTTTTACATGCATAACTGCTGAGTTTAATTCTTTACACAAGAAGAAACAGCAGCTTCTAGATTCACAATTTTAGGAATGGCTTTCAGTGTTAATTAGGAAGAGAAGTGTATGGAAAATGAAATATTTTTGATGTGAAGAGACATTTTGTAACAGGGCAATAACGCAAAAGAAAAGAGCTCTTTCAATGTGGAAGGCTGGATTTAATCATGAAGTGAAGCAACAAAGGCTTTTGTGCTTCTGACACTTTCCTCTGAAGGAACTCAGCAGGGAAAATCCAAAACTTCAAACTTTTATTTGTTATACACTTTTAGCAGTGCTGAGTGTATAGTGAGAAGCCTTCTGCTACCTATAAAATATGAGCACAACATTTAAACTTCATCAATTAATTTGGTAAATACTTCTACTATTATACAAAATACCATACAATATTGTGCATATCATGGTAGCTGGATGCTGCACTAGAAGGTAATGAAATATAATTATTTGGTTTAATTGAGGGTGGTATTAAATAAAGCTCCATCTCTCCCTTCCTCCCTGTTAATAATCCCTGTTACAAAATTACTGCAGAAAAACAGCTAAAATAAAATTTTAGACGATGCTGTACAACTGTTTTTCCTTTCAATGCCCAACTTCCTTCACCTGCATAGTCAAAGCTTCACAGCTGCATTTAACATGGTGAGATCTATTTGGGACAATCATAATACAAATTACAATCTGCTGATTTTATTTTTAAAAATAAATTTAGTGACAAACTGGAATACAATCAAATGCATGTGAGCTGAGGAGCCCAATCCTTAGTTTGTCTATCTGCAAAAATATATCTCATTAGCAAGAGTGGCAAAAATCCAAAATCATAGCAATAAATAGCAAATTTGTTGCAATCTGTTTCTGTGTTACTACTGTAGCTGCAGCCAAGTGATAGACAAAGGCAGATAAACATGTTTCTTTCCTTTGGGA
>VXBW01005897.1:969486-1048302 GCA_013400375.1 Thinocorus orbignyianus | reverse complement strand
TTTTTTTTTTTTTTTGGTGACTTGCAGACACTCAAAATACTGCCAGTGGTGGCAAAGAGCTTTATACAGCAAAAGCAAACAATAGGTTTAGGGCAGGGTAAGATTACAGTTCTGTAACTGCTAGTTATAGATTACCTAGCAGTACTTAACTGATTCAGCTGAGGTGCAACTATGTGACTACAATTGTCTGTAATGAGCCAAAGTACACAACACGGATGCTTATACTGGCCTTCTTTCAGGCCAGCTTTCTGCTGGCTGCAGGAGCATAGATGTTATCTGATGCATCATAAAGCTGGAGTGACGTGGGCAGTACTTGATCTTCATAAAACCTGCTAGTTCAAAGTTAACCTTTCAAAAAAACTGGAACAAAATCGAACCCTTAGGATAAATTCATATTGGATCAATGCTTTCTTTCACATTTTGGTCTTATTATACTTCTAGGTACCCTAAAGTCCTAGGGTAAATCCTAGAGTAGCATTTACAGTATCACAGAATCAGGGACTTAAACATTTGGGACTACGTTTTGTTGGAGAGCTGCTCAAGCAGGACCATCTCTCCTTTCACTTTAACTTCAGATATTCCCATCCTCAGACAACTTTCTTCATTGGAAGGATGCAACTAGGTAAGAAAACACAGTCCAACCTAGGAACTGATTCCAGTTTAAATTTATGGTGGCAGTAAAAAAAANAAAAAAAAAAAAAAAAGCGCTATTACAGGTTATTTTTAATACAGAAGAATTTCCTGCATGGCATCAAAAACAGTCATACTAGAGCTGCTAAGATAGCATAGAGGCAGCGAAGAGAGCTGGGATGCAAGAATGAATCATGGGAGACAACTTAATTCATGATGGCTACTAGAAAAGGTCCTCTTTTAGGGACCATGTAGCTGAGAAAGTCCCTCAGCTCACAGAAGATCAGTCTGGAAATCACTTTTCTAGCAGAATTCACAGGAATAAATGCAACAAGTCATGCTAACAGTATTTGACTTACACTTACAAAACTGCACATGCTAGCATAAAGTGAGAATCAACCTAAGATCCATACTCCTTTAAGACCTTGTATATATGTACTCAGAGAACGTGCATCTATGGTCTGAGCCACAGACTACCCTGCAGACAGCTGCAGTCTTTTAATAGATATTGAATGCCTTTAGTACCTCATTACAAATAAGTCTAAGCAGCTGTCTAAAAGAAAAGAGAGGTTCGGGAGAAGGCTGGCTTGTTCACTCTGCACCACTGCCTGACTAATTGTCAAACTTCATGGACCATGAGAACTGTCATTTCATTGTCAGCTGTAACTTTGTAACTGATGTACTCAATTTCTGTTCAACTGCCCTTAACTACAACAGAATGATATTTTTTTTCTGTTATTTGAGTCACAACTGCTCAGTTTTCTCTATCTCCTTAGTAAAATTAAAGGTTTGACTTAATATAAAGTTCTGACCACCGCTGTAGCTCCTCTCCAAGAGGTCTTATTTCACAAGTTCCATAAAATGCATTGCTGAACTCAAGTAGGTCTTGAAACTGTAAGGCAAGGCAGTAGAGGAAAACCAGAAAATCTCCCAAACATCTGCTGTCACCAGAGAACAACTTTATCACTCTGCAATTTCTGGGTCAAGCTTAGTGCATTTTGTTGGCTGGTTGACTGATTTTACTTCCTTTTGGGACACTTTGGATGTTTTGTTTGCCAAAAAGAAAACCATACTACAATACAATAGCACAGGAGGACTTGCTACCATACAGTAGGTTTTAAACCTTTTTATGCAGTCTTAGTTTTCTAAAGACTCCAGTAAATGGCAGCTGCAATAATTGCAACTATTTTGCTCTAGCCCTCCTCCAGAGATGATATCAGGAATGAACCACATCAGATGGCAAACGCTAGCAAAATGCAGCAGTGCTAAATGCTTAATTCACTCCTAAATGATTATTTTGACATCTTACAGGAAAACTTCTGCAGGAACAATTTTGATAAACCTGAGGTTATGTTTCTCTTTTGGCTGTATGAAGTCAAAGCCTATTTTTATTATAAGTTCCACTGGTAACTATGTAATTTCAGTATTTAGGCACTTGCATTTTTCCAACTCCATATAATTAACAAGACAAAAGGCACTTTTTTGCCTATTCAGATATTTTGACTTCAGTCAGTTGTGGAGGTGGAGCAGAAACTGGGAGTTACGTGTAGAAGGGTAGTATGAGCTCTGAGGTTTTGACCAGCAGCTCTGAGAAACTGCTAACAATTTTGTGGCAGGCTTCAATGTGCACCAGCTAAATTGGAGAATGAGGTTTTTGAAAGAGACATTTATGAAGACTGGTTGGTTTGCAGGACAAACAAGGGCCCCTGCACAAGTAGTTGGCAGGAGTTCAAAATAGGAGAAAAGTAATTATTTGTGTAGTGGATTATATACAATCCCTTTCTAGGCAGAGACCTGAATTGAACATTTATAAATTAAATAGTCACAGAAAGAATCTTTTAGGAAATCTTAGAAGTGTTTGATGTAGTGTAAGTAGAGTCAGAAGTCTCAGCTAAACAAAAATACAGAATACAGAAATTTGAGACCTCATTTAATTGCAGTTTAACTGTCAGCTTCGTGAAATGTTATCTTTAATTGCCTTTGCAGTGTTCTTATATAAACTACTTAATTTTAATTGGAAACATATGTGAAGAGTGAATATACATGTACATTTAAAGGTCTAGAAATGGGGGGTTTCAATATTATATCATTTAGGGACTGTGAGACCTGTAAAGATACACTGCTGCTGCTCTCAGTGATATCATAGGCAAATTATGGCTTGTGCACCACTCCTTCAAATTGCAATCATTTCTAGTAGAGCTTTCTGTAAGCACAGCAATTCACCTACCCACAGTAAACTGGAGGATTAGCATATACTCTAATCCATAAAAAGCATTGATATGTGCCAGAAATTGCAGAAAAAAATATTATGAACCGTAAAATTAATTCTGTACCTCCTGTACATGATACCTGTACAAAACACCTTTCTAACAGCCAAATAATGTCATTATTCTAATATGACTTCATAAAAGTGTTCTCTAAATTGCTAATACCAAGTAGCTGAGTACGGCTAAAATGTCTATAGTTATTGAAAACTCTAGCGTTTATCATATGCTATATTTATCATATTATAAATTTAATTAGATACATATTTTTAGGTTACAAAGTTGTTTTTTTATCTTGAGTACTCAGACACAGAAACAGACTTTCATTTTAAAATCAAAAGAAGCTGTTCCAAATTTATAATGGAACAATTCTTACTGTAATTATAGCACTAACAGGATGCATATCAATCAACAGGTAGTCAACATGTAAAACATTATATCATTTCTGTTGAGAGCATTTCTGAAATCATACTTGACAAATAACAGCTTTAATTTTACTTAAATTTGCTTTAGAAATAGCTGTCATTTGATCTTTTTCAAGAGCTTAACCTTTTCCTTTAAAGACAAGTTAGGAAAAAGTAAAAATAGGCAACATTACGAGTAAAAACTACTCAAATTGTATGTGCATTTGTTCCTAATGTAGTTAGCAGCAAGTGACAATTTCTGTCTTGCCATTTTTTTATCATAGTTATACACCTCTAATTCTAGCTCTTCTCCTCTCTTCGATTGTTCAGTACTCACAGATTTATAAACCTTTATATCACAAAATGTTATGTTTTGATAGTGATAATGTCTTCACTTAACCTTTTCTGAACTTTCATAGTTTAGCCAAATTGAGCATACAGAAGAGGACAATAAGCAAACACAAATACCAA
Organism: Thinocorus orbignyianus; assembly: GCA_013400375.1. NCBI lineage: Eukaryota > Metazoa > Chordata > Aves > Ciconiiformes > Thinocoridae > Thinocorus > Thinocorus orbignyianus. The sequence continues at coordinate 1,044,533 of VXBW01005897.1, read as the reverse complement.
ATATAGTATACAAAAAAAAATGTGAACAAGGGACTTAGAAAAACAAAGGAAAGACTTCTTTGACATACACGGTTCTGGAAACTGTTCTACAGCTCTTCCAAAGTATCCATGGATCTGGTAAAAGAATGACTGAGTGAGATTCCCTAACTGAAGTTACCCTTTTAGACCTAACAGGATGCTAATCTGGATTCTATTTGATGCATTTTAAAGTATTCTCCCTTCTGATAATTCAGCAGGTATAGAGGAAGCCACTTCTCTACTTTCCTTGACATCAAGCCAAATTTCTTCAAATCAGTGGCTAGGGCTCTTTTTTGCCTTCACAAAGTGTGTACACTGTACAATTTGTCACTGCAGGATAAACAAACTAGGTCTATGAGTCAGACCCTTTTGGTTTCTAAAACCGTTCAGACTCTCTGCAGAAAGGCTGCATAAAATGGGGTCTATTATGTTGGATGTGGAGGAAAAGAAAGGGAAGAAGGTAAGGAAACAAGTTTATGCTTTTCCTCAAATTCCTTTTGCCATCCAAGTTAGTACAAATTAGTTTTAGGACAGTGATGGCAATAATGAATATTTTAAATCAGTAACAATTACGTGAAGTAGTCTATTCTAACCACATGTGAGCTCTAATCCCTCAAAATTCTTGGGACCTTGGATTTTAACTTTTTCCATTCAGAGATTTTCTGGCCTCTTAGAGACAATTCTAACAAATATGTATATCTATGAAAAACAAGATGTTTTCTCACTAATTAATTCAAAGCTCAGAAATGGAACACACTCCTAATATTAGATTCAACAGTGGTGATGATACGAAAAGCTACTTGCAAAGAAGATGTCTACTTGCAAACCAAGATAAGGTGGAGGGGGTCTGACTGTTCTGCAGGTGACATTGAGTGAAGTGGCAGACAGCCAATCCATACCGAAAAGAGACAGCACGTCATTTCAAAGAATAATGAAGAACAGGGCTAAGAAATTATCAGAATACCAAGCATTCAGAGCTCTGCTTTAAATCTGGTTATCTGAGTTCTGAATGAAAGCATTTAAAAGAAGCTGCTTCTCTTCCAGAGCTCACTGCCACGCTCTGTAAGCACCTGAACAGAAATCTTCTGGTCCTATTTATACCAGAATATATAGAAGCTGGAGTATTAGTTACTGACTAAAGTAAAATTCCATCTGATAGAGAATGAAAGGCTAAGGGAGAAAAAGCATAATCAGTGGCATTGAGTGGTCTGAGGAGGAGCACCTTGACCAGGGTGTGATGAGATGCCTTCTGAAGCAGAAGGTACACAACACTCCCCTTCAGTCAGGCAGCTGGAATTCCAGCAGTGGCTTGAATAGCTTTTGCTTTTACTCTTCTGCATAACTAAGAATTATAAAAGCCCCACTATTATATGTGTTATTTAGTTGTCACTCGCTGTTTGTTTTTGCTTTCTCCCTGAAGTACAAGACATTAGACGCTCACAGTCTGCATACTAAAAACATCTTAACTCAAAGATCGGAAGCACAAGTCAAGACAGAAAGGTACGTGACTTATTTTCTCAAATAAGTCCTGTTTCAGTGAGCTTGTGTTCATATACTCAGACACAAATAAACTCAGCACTGATGCTGATGAGGTTATTAATTTCAAATTAATCTCTTCTCTGCTAGAGAATCATCTTTTTGGCAGCAATTGCAATGTAAAGAAAGTACAGTTGGACTTTGACTTGCCATGCAGAAGACAAAGCTTGGCTGTAGGGCCACATGGAGCTAGTGAAAGTCAGGCAAGGTTTCCATTTTATTCAAAACATCCAAGCTTTTATTGCAGCACTTAAGGAGAGCATGAGATTAGGAAGGTCTACACAAGCCTATAGAGTAGAAAACCCATAGAATTGCCCTTCCATTCAAGCTTCCACAATACCTAGCTTTTCTCATTGCACATTCAAATAAAGATTTTTTATTTATCCTTAAGCGTATGCAACTCAACTACCTTACAGAACAGCCTGCATTTGCAAAAATAAAAAAACAACAACAGCCAACAACAAAACCACCCCAAGACATAGGAGATTAAATGTATATGGAATTCTGTAGCCAAATCCATATTTAAATGCTTACTATATGAAAAGCTGAAATACTAAAAGAAAAGAAAAGCTTATTTTAAGTAAGGTACTATTGTGTAGCTTTTAAACACTATCCAGATAGTTACCTAAATCAAATCCAATGTTCTTTCAGAAATAATGGCCTCCTTGCAAGATAATCAGCACTTTTGACTAACAGAATACAGTAGAACTGTTGAAACAGCATGTATACGTTACTGTAAACTTACTTGCTTTACCAGCAAGAATAGATTCAGCTTCATACATCACACCACATCTTTGCTTCAATGCAAATACACCACTGTACACTGCTTTAAAAACCTCAGTAATTTGCTTCACACATAGTAGTTTCATTAACAGTCCCCTAAGACAAAACAATTCCCTTGACTGACAATTTATAAAAGAATTCTTCCCAAGTCAAATTACCTGTGACGGTCTGGCTTACCTGTTCCTCTCCCCTGCCACATACAAACACACTTCCACTTTGATATCTGTGCATCAGCAAAATGAATCTTTTTCCTCAATAACTGATGCTTAAACTCCAAACTAAGCACATAGATCTGCTCTGAGAAATTCAACTCTTTGAAATTTCCCCATAAAATATTAATAATATTGACTAGTCGGTGATTTCCAATCGACTAGTGAATAATTAAATGCAATCATTTGGAAATCTGAAAAATAGTCAGCAGAGCACATATCTAATAACATTACCTGTTTCTCTTAAACACAAGTATTTTAGCACTAACTTTGTCCCGCAGTCACAACAGTCATGAGGTTGGCACCAACCAAGATGCACAGTTTTCAAACACTTAAGCTCCATTTGATTTTGATACACTATTGTTTTAAGTACTCCTAAAGAAGCATGAACCTTATTTCCTGAAACTGTTGTACTGAGTGTCACTAATGTTTAGTTATTTACGTTTTTTTGTTTAATGGAACCATTCCAGAGGCAGCTGAAAGGAAATGTTTCAACCCAAGAGCCTAGTGCTAACAGAGAACTTAACAGAATGAAAAAAAGCAGCAGCTTAGACGCCACACAAATGGAAGTCTGCACAAACTGGTGGAGGTCTCTAGTTGCAGAAACTCAGCACCAGAAAACAATCAGTATATTTGCTCCACTATGTACACTTTGGGGTTTCTAGGGGCAACATGGTTCCCAAAGTGCAAAATCTTAAACAGAGTGATGACAGGATTCAGAGCAAATATTCAAAAGCACGTCACAGAGAAGTTCTGGTGAAAGTTTGGCCACATCTAAAAAGTGAATTTCCAATGAAGCAAACCACCTTTCTGTTGAAAGAAAGCAGATGGTGGGAACTCCTAGAGCTTGAATCTCTACCCAATACACAAGTGAGACAGGCAGTGCCATAGCCAATGCATCTAATCCTCTTAGCGCTGTAACCTTCAACACCTGCGGAATACCTTTAGAAACCCAGTATTTCAAATCTTCCCAGCAAAAATAATAGTGCCATTTCCTTGCTTACAAAGCAACAATTGCTTCAATATTTATCTGTAACATCCTGACATCAGCTTTCAGAGCAAAAAAACAGACAAATACTTAAAAGGAGGCACTGCAGTTTAAGCAAAGGTTTTAGAACACACTGGTTTGATAGAATTTCTCTCTGACAGGTTGTAGATATGTATTTATTGATCATTTGCACCAAATGTCTACACTGAGAATTGTATTTGAGAGGAGTGAATTAGACACAGCAGGTGCATAGTGGTCCCTTCAAATAGTCCTTCAATCAGTTTTTAGCATTATTAAGCAGCAAAACAAGTGTCAAAAGCTAGAAACTTAGCATCTTCCCAATAGCTAAGCATCTTTTAATGTAGACTTCTTTACCTGCACTCTCAAAAAGCAAAGTATCAATACGTCCTATGGAACTGCAATAATATACTTACCTATATATACCAACAGGAATAATGAAACAGCCTCAGCAATGCTGGTTCTGAAGATTTACAGAATCATATCAGAGCTCTGGAAGTGTTAACCTGAAAGAACTTACCTGTATTTCAATCTGGATAATAACTCTCACTAGTTATGTATCTTTTAAATGAGGTGACTGAACCTTATACAGAGCCTGACATTAATCTAAGTACCATCATATATGAGAGCGATGTACTGTATTATGAAGCAAATAGCATTCACAGCTTAGAGATAACTCTCCCATTTGCTAATTAGTCATTTTAACAAACAGATGAAAATTATCTTTCCCAGAATAAAAGCAAGAAGAGAAGCTACTCACATTCCTTTGAGCCGTTGCCACATTTTCTCTGCATGTCCTCCTATTTGATACTTTATAGAGGTGCTTTCCAGTTCCCGAGTTGTTTCTGTCGCCCGAGCCCCCATCGTTATTGTCCTACAGCAATACAGTTACAGTCAGGCTCACCAGCAAGTAAAAGCATTCTTTAGTCCACTACAAATGTCAGAAGATCCACGCATGTTAGATAGTAGCTGCTGTCATATAAAAGCACATTAGAATTAAAACAGCTAAAGGGACGATCCTGCCTGAATCGCTGTTCACTTTGATAGACAAATCCACTCTTTCCCCCCTCGCCCCCCCGCCTCCCCAAGCACAGAGCAAGTACACACAGCTCCTCTGACCTCACCAGTCTAATCCATACGGGTGAGCCAGCCACTACACTACTGACTGCTCAAGCTCCTTTCTCATGCACTTTTTCTGCTGTAGGAATATGCACAGAAGCACAAAAGACTCCTTAAAATGGACTATAGTTCATTGCCATGCAGGATAAATGTAAATGGCTTTAACAATCCAGAAGGAGAGAAAGGCTGGTTTTTGCTCTGCAGGTTGGAAACAGGCTGCAATAGGAAAGCAGATGGTAGAAGCCAGTATCAGCCACATCACCCTACGAAAAGAGTGCATGTTCAAATGCCAGAGCTTTCCTCTCTTTAGTTGATCCTGAATTGATTCTTAATGAATAAATATCTACCAGCCCCTCAGTAAAAATATGACTGTACGAATGCTCAGTCGGTAGTGAAGACATGTATAAATCCCTGCAGAAGAGAAATCAGAGAGCTCTACAGGTTGTTATTGAAGGAATATGCTGTAATGATGACTATTCACCTTCTCCTAGCAACTCCACACAGTAGGTAACTGTCAATTTAACTGGTGGAAAATGCAGCAGCTGCAAGACAGCCCGTTCAGCGAATCCTTCGGGACAGCATTCATGTGTCAAAATCTGATGCTAAACTGTGTGTGTCTGCCAGCAAAAAACAATTAAGTGCGCACAAACAGCAAAAGGGTTGAGGACTAAATGGTGCACCAGTCACACAGCAGATTGCCAGTTCTGCCTTTCAAGTGCAAACCTTAGAACCTAGCTCTACAGCCAAAGGTGGGGCTTGGACAGGGCGAAGGAGAGGATTTCCTTGCTGCTCGCTCAGCCACAGGCTTGGGTTTGCAGAGCAGCTCCTGTACTCTGTAAACAGCACCTGTCTTGTTTGGTAAGTCAGTAACAATTTTCCTTTCTGAAGCAGCAGCCAAATAATCAAATATACCACAGAGTTATCTCGATTATCCTGTTTGTTTCAATCAGACTAAGAGTTCTTGCATGGCTTCCTGCAATAGGAGTGTGCTAAGCAGGACTGAATATGCCTGAACTTTGCCAGCTACTAGTGTCACTGTCATCTGGGCAAAAGGGGCTTTGGGTCCATGATGGAACAGCAAGGACAAGTGTCCTCAGATGTTGACTGGAGGTAGCCTCAGGGTAGAAGACGCACACCTCATTACAGCTTTATCTGTGTTAAATTTTACACAGATGTGAGACGATGAGAGGTTCCCATCTGATGCAATTTGCAGAAATGGATAGCATCGTTAAGTACTCAGGATCTTACAGAAAAATAAAAGAGTCTCACCGCTTTGCAAAAATCCTAATGCTTCAGAATTTCCAAATTTTCTTTCTCTAGGATACATTTTATGCACACTGTAGATTTAAAATATACCCTAAGAGATTATAAACCAGTTTGAGATGCATCTCTTACACACTGATTTCAGGTGGATAATTAAATAGTACATTTCATTTACTTCTATGGATTTAACACACACACAATTTTAAACTGGAATTAACTAAGATTTTCACAGAATTATTTCTGACTGAGACATATAAGAGTCAGTCCCATAAAATTCAGTAGCAATATCTGAAAAACAGTTACCGGATGAGTGACACCTCTTCCAGTTTTCAAACAGCATCATAAGACCACAGTGAAAAAATACAAACAGGTTGGGTTTTTATTTTAAAACTGCAAAGCATTTATTTGGTTAAAGGCAGCAGTACTGTCTTTGAAACTTCACTAAGGAACCACTTAAAAACTTCCAAACTTTCCACTCCTGTTATGCATTGAGTCCAACTAAAGTTTGTAAGAAAGCGTATAAATATCCTTCCGTGGAACGACTGAGAACCTCTCACACTAATCTGGGTTCTCCTCTGCCTTTTGACTGCCAGACATCTGAAGCAATGCGAAGAAATTATTTATAGACAGCACATAAACCTCCGGGGACAGAGGGAAACTTTAAGGACCTATTTTTTCTCATAAAGTACTCCCAGCTCTTGTTGTCCACTTCTACAATGAAAAAATAGTGGCGTTTGTAAAGCTTTTTTTTCTCTCTCACAAGGAAATAATTAGTTGAAAATATATTGAATGTATTGCTTTGATTTACTAGACAAAAGCATTATGAGCAGGTATTATCCTTCAGAAAGGGAGGAAGGAACAAACTGCACAAAGAATATCACTGCAAATGGAAATGAACTTGCTAACTTCACCAGAACTCCACAAAGGAAAATTGTACAAATTTTGTGCCCCATAGGACCACACCACATCTGGCATGGCTTAAACAAAGGACAAACAAAGCAACCTCCTCCCCAAAAGCTTATCCTGAGGATCAGTACAGCAAAACACCAGAGATTATGCTGAAGGATGAAACTGTGTCTCTGAAAATAAAAGAATCAGCAGGAATCGGACACAAACAGATAGATAAGGCATTAGAAAAGTCAAGGAGGTAGCCAGAGCAAGGGTCCTGTACATCCCTAAGTAGAAAGAGTCAAACTACTGCAAACAAGCAAACAACTTTTAGGTACGCTGATATCTTGGAAACATGAACAAAGCAGCCCTCATAGAGACACAGGGAAATGAAGGACCTTTCCTCCCTTCAGCTTCTGTGAGTAACTCTCAGAAAATCAAGCAATCAAGCCTGCAAAATACCAATACTAAACAATGATTTGTATTTTTCCTACTTTAGGAAGCCAAAAGAACCAGAGAGAGAACAGCTGAAATTGCAAGTTATCTTAAATAATTTTTACCTTTCCACTTCCTGTTCTTGTTCTGGTTTTCTGTTCTTGCATCACCTAACCCAATGTTTGTGCCACCATCTCAGCAAGCTGTTATTACAGTCAATGTTCATCCTAGAAAAATATAATCTTTCTTTCCCTTTGCCCACAGCATTTTTGTTGTTTTTTTTTAATTTCAGCATAAAATTTCCATTGTAAAGGGAACACTAAAGGAATTAGTCCATTAGTCAATATGGAGATATATTAAAATAGGAATAATTAATTTTTTCATCCTTAATTATGGCAAAATAAAACTTTTCCAGTGCCACTTAATCCTCTGATAGGAAGCTACACTTAATGATAATGTATCCTAAGCTCCTTTTCTTTCATCTAAAAATACTTCACTTCCGCAGTAATATCAATGCAAAGAAATAATTTTAAAGTACACTCAACAGTAAAGACATCAGGCTGGCTTTTCAGTTTTGAGTACTGAGAGACCTTTACAGTTATGCCAGTTACAATGAAAATAACTTACCTTAAAATTGGGAAAGTCCTGCAGCTAGACCAGTGAGAGATTAACTATAGAAACAGGAAAGGATTGTGCAGGTTTTGGTGAGGAAAATTAGAACTTTATTTTAAAAAAAACCTCTGCTCCTGAAAGGAAATTAAATATGCTCCTTTGTTTAAATTATCTTCAAAGAAAACTAACTCATGACAAATGAAGAAGAAGGAAGTGTCAAGAGGCCTGCAGGGTGACTTGTCAGTCTAATACTCATCCCTCCAACACAACACAACACAAACTTCCCCGTGGTGGAACTGCAGGAGAGCCAGTTAAGCCAGTTAAGAAATCTGAAAGAAAACAACACAAAACCAACAAACCCTCAAAAAGATAAGATAAATTTATTGTAAGTAGTGTATTAGATCTGTTTGCTGCCTGTCTTGGCCCTGATCTAAGAGGCACTAATAGACATTTAATTTTAAGCAGTTAACACATTGCATTTATTTGCTGGGTAAAACAGAGTTCAACACTTGTAAACAGTGGAGTTAAATCACGAAGAACTGCCTGCCACTGGACTCCAGTGTTACACGGCATTTTGTGAACAGAACTTAAGGTAGGGCAAAGATACCATTACTCAATTTATGCCCTTGCAGAAAAGGAATGGTTTACTAGACAGTGTTCTCAATCTCTCCTTCTGCCCTCCCCACTAGATTCGCATTTGTGAAGTGATGTGCAATTGCCTTCTTCACAAGCAGATTTTCCAGTTTCCTTGCAATGCCCAAATGTGTGATTTATTAACCAATAAGAAGCACAGCAGAGGAAAAGGGAACACGTGGTCTTACAAAAGTTCAGGGACTTTATTTAAATACATACATCTCCAGCAATCTGGCAATGGCAAAATATTGATGTATCAGTAATCTTGGATTTTCAGACTCTCCATAGAATATATTAATCAAATTAGCAGAGTTACATAATTGAGGAATAGTAACTTTACAAATTTACACATATGGTCTACACAGTGCATTAGCATTGACTCAATTAAGTAGGTAAAAGAGTTGGGATTGATGTAGTAACAGTGATTAAATGATCTAAATAAGGAGACCCAACAAGGAACATTTTCCCTTTAATGTATTTTTAATAGTTTTTTCTGCTGCCTCTGATTTACTGCATTTGGGGCTTCTTCATATAATCCCTAAAGTATGTATATCCACTCATGTGTAATGCAAGTACAGTAGGGAGAAAAAACATCTCTTCGCTAGGTGCATGGTCTATCATATTGGAGATGAATGTGGATTCAGATTTATCAAAGCATTTAAGCAATTAAAACAAAAACAAATATCCATGAAAGCTTGCAAACAAATTAGCTGATAAACCCCAGGGCACAAATAGACATATACTTGCAAGCCTACTTACGACATATTAAGACCTTGTCACATTTGATTGCTCAATACTGCCCCTTACTAGAGGTCACCAGCTCCAAAATCTGTCATGCCTCTGTGTTAGTGTTCACAAACCAGATCAGTGCCAAGTGAAATTGGGATGATCAAAGCAGATGTCTTAAATCTGCACCAATGTTGTCTAGGACCTCACTACAGTCAATGGAATTTAGACAGCCAGGTGCCTTAGGCAGGTACATCTATATTTAAGTTTACTTTGAATGTGATCATTCGCTCAATTTACTTTAAGGAACCATTAATTTACTTCAGTGAACCATGCAATCTGAAAAATTCTGGGAGACAGAGAGACAGCAAAAAAATGAGTAATTGCAGAGCTCTGGAATGTACGAGAAGCATGCTACAGATAATAAAATAAAAAAAACCAACCTGCAGAGGAAGTCTTGCTACTGCATCATCAGTAGTAAGACAGAAAAAAAGATAAAAAGAGGACTGTTTTTTGAGCAGCTGGACTTGGGAAGAGGTCTTGGAAGCAGAGTTTGAGAAGTGTTGAATACAAAGACAGACAGCTGTCAATCAAGAAGAAATGAAATGTTCAGTGGAAAGTGTCTTGCCTGTCAGTGAATGAAATGAAGCAGGAGAGTTGTTTAAGGCAGAGTGATAAAGGGATCATCTTGACCTGCTTTTTAAGAGAGATGCTCAGTCAGCAGTTTCATGCCGCCTCTTCTCCAGACATGTGGAAATCGGTCAGAAGAAATTCACTGGTAATTTAAACTGAAAGGTAACTGTTTCATAAACAGGAAACAAACTGGATGGTGAGAGGAGAAAAAATGGAGAATCCAGAATAGTCCTGACGTTTTCTTTCGCCTTACTTCCCATTAAAAGTGACTCTATGATAAGTTTTCAGTACTTAATTGTAATATTTGAGAAAGAAAGTGAGAGGCTGTGGTTACCTTGTTTAAAACATGACTATAGAGAACGACTGAATACTGGATTATTTCTGAAAACAGGAACTTTAGTAATTTTGTGTAGCTTACACAGTGTCATGAGGCGATCAGCACAACCTAAGAAAACAGAAGTTACAGGTTTTTAAGGTTTGGTGGATTTTAACTTCTTTATTTAAGATGAATTGGCAAACTCGTTCTGACAAGCATCAGCTGAAGTGGAAGGAAAAATATTCATGGAACAAACACCAACTTTCAGGAACACCTTAGGAAGCAGTTTGGTTAAAAAAATAGTATGCTGATTTCTGCAAAGAGAGGAAACCATTCTAGAACTGGCAGCAGTGTTGAAGTAAGACATACTGAAATTGCAACAGAGGACCACAAGGATAAGAGTGTCCTTCATAACACAAGATTGTTACCTTTCAATGTCAAAAAGAGCAAGACTGCCCCCATAGCGTAGAATAAACAGTTGCAGGAAAAATATAAACATTCCAGGTTAGTTGTATTCCTTTTATCAGAGCCACTGCCTGTGTTATCAAATTTCGTATGTTTTCAAACTCTTCTTCAGGAGTTTTTATGAAGCCATTATAATTTTGATAATCATGTACAGAAGAGCTTAATGGTAAAAGCTCATCTTGCTGTGAAAAAAACCCGCATCTGGCTGTGAAAAATGGCAATTGCCAGGTTATTAATATGAACATATAACCAGGGAAAGAGAGAGAGAATACAAAATACAAGGCAAAAGGAATCAGGAAATCTGCATTTGGCAAAGCATTTGCCAGTTTATCCCACTGAACTACATCAGATGTAAAGAAAATAACTAGTCTGTGGGGGCAAGATGTGTGTACACAAAGGTAACATGGAGTAAAGTTATTTCAGAAACTTCTAAAAGAAGTTATTTTCAAGCATTAATTTTGAGCTACTCAACAAAGAAAACAAGAAAATCATTCCCTTTTCCTATACACTGCTTACACCAAGACCATAGCAACAAGAAAATGTTTCTTGATATTTATAAAAGACTGTAACAGAACAGGTGCCAGCAGAGAAAAAAAACATCTCTTTATCTCAAACTGAAGATGTAAGTTAGGGAATCTACCTTTACCATAGCTGTTTTTACTGTAAATGTAGTCGACCCCAAACAGGTGGAATCAATTCTTCACACCACACACAGCGATCACTTCCAAACCTGAGCTACCAATCAAGCTATCAAGACAGAAGGGCAAAGGCACTCCCATTGAGACACAAGACCTTCTGCATCATAAACCCAAGCATCTCCTGTAAGTGTGCTGCAGTTCCGGGTGGTACACAGTATTGCATATGATGCCTTGAAAGCACATTACAGATTTACAGATCAAACATGGCTTTCAAAAGTATCAAGGTCTTCATTCACACGTGGTTTTGCTGTAAAGAAAAATAAGATAATCATGACCGCCTCAATCCAGTTTATAAAAATATTGAAGGAAAAACCTACTTAGTAATGGCAGTATATTGCATCTATGAAATAGCCACTTGATCAAGACAGGAAAGCAGTAAAAATAACTAAACACATAACCTGATTACTTTCATTTGTAAATGCCCCTTACAAAAATACAGTTACTTTATTACCTGGATCCACCTTGGCTCCTACTTAAGGGGGGGAGAGGGTGAAAGTAAAAGAAATCTGAATCTGTTTATTTTATTGAATATAGAGACAGTCGCAACTGTTGTGTTGTTGTTTGAAGTTATTGATCCTGCTCCAACAATCAGAAGAAAGCACAAAACAAAGATGAGGGTTTTTTCAAGCCTTTCTTCTCACACTCTGGATGCCAGTGTCAGGCCCATCAAAAGTGAAAATTCAGAAAAGTTCAGGTGTGGACAGAAATCTAAACCATCACTGTATAAACTGTAGCTAGAGGATCTGAGGTTTGGGTTATAAGAAAATGGCTTTCACCTCAAAAAATAACAAGTTAATACTGAATACTATACCACCTTCTTTCCTACTTCACATATTCTACAGAAAGACAACCATCTGTAAGTAAGAGCATTCTGACAGGAGTTGCCAGGTTTCACTTGGGATCTTTTCTGTCACTAAGAGAAGAAAGCCTCAATTTCACACCACGTCTTTTCCAGGCTTAGAGAAAAAAGGCATTCAGTAGTGGTTGTCTGGCAGACAAAACAACAGGTAAAGCAGGAAGTCAGAATCAACAAAAAAACCCTGTTAACAGGAAAGTTTTTATTTTCATGTTACAATATCCCTGATAATTACTTTAATTTATGTAAATGTTAATAAGTAACAGAACAGAACTAAAGCTCCCCAGGAAAGTAATTCTGCAGCTATTGTGCTAGTAAACGTGGAACTTGACATCATGGAGCAACAGTGAAGACCAAAAATATAAATTATTTCCAAAAGTCCTAGATAAGATACTAACCACAGTACAACAATGGCTGTTAAACAAAACGGTTCATGTGAAACCTCCAGCTCAGGACATGAACAAACTGTGGGATGTTACAAGGCAAAAAAAGAGTATTAAAGAAGGATCTCGCTATGTACCTCTTCTTTGTTATATTCCTTTTCCAAGTATTTTCTCCTGCCCATCATAATACTAAGTGATATAAATCTTTTTTCAATATAAAAGTGTTTCTCATGACATAGAAAAAAAAAAATTGATTCATTTTAAAATTAATAAACCAAGTATTTTTAGATGCAGTAGTTTTCCTCCTTAATTTGTAGAGCAGTAGTCTCCCATAAAACTTTTGCAAAATGTCTTCTGCTTCAGTAAACAAGATGATGGAGTCATTGGTACTGCATATGCACAGTAGAAAAGTAAATCTAGAGTCCTTAACAAAGAACCAAGAATATGTTCCATGCATCCTTCAACCTGGCCTGGATAATTTGCTACATAGCACAAAATCTACAGAAGACATGGAAGGAACATGAGAAAAATCAGCAAATGCAAGCTTAATTTTCACAACTTCTAGTTTAAATAAATAAATAATCAATCTGTACAAAATTAATATTCTCCAAAAGTTAGCATGGAAAAGAAAAGAATGGTACTGAATATTACTAAGTGCATTACGTGACTGTTTCGGAGTATGCACAACATCATTGAATTCAGAATTAGTCTATTCATAACCTCCACACTTCAGGGAACTGATACATGAATTCTAAGTGCAGCTCAAATCAGAAGGGCCTTTTCTTAACATATTCTGCATTTTAACCTTAAATGCAGCAAGATGGATTCCAGCTTTTGGCTTTTAAACATCTTAAAAGATGAGTGGAGTATTAAATGGAGGGTAAAAACTGGCAGCACATTTAAAAATTAGTTCAACAGTCTAACATGCAAGAAGATTAATGACAAGAGCAAAACTCTGCTGACAGTCAGATGTTTAGTATCACTTAAGTGTGTTTAATATCATTGGAACGTGCAAGTTCAACCAAAGTCTAAAGGTAAGGTTTAGGTAAGTTTTAAAGTTCTGCTGGCAAAATATCTCTGTCAAGTTTTTCATATCAATCCATGATTTGATATTAATGTCCACACATACATATTCCCCAAAAAAATTAGAAGACAGAAATGTGATTCAAGTCATAAAGCAAATAAACCATTTTTTTTCTTAAATGTTAGACTGCCTAGACTGACAAGTTCTAAATGCATGATTTTATTATCTACCTTTTAAATTTGTACTTTATTGACCCTTGAGCAATCTAATGATAAATGTAGGTTTAAAGACTGATTGTTACTGGAGGGCAGCAAAACTACTAGCATTTACAGGTTGAATCTTGAGGCTAGAGGAGCAACTGAACTGATTCTTAATGCCAAATGCATTACTGATGGAGGAATACATTAGTAATAAGTTTACATCTCTTCTCAAGATATACAACCAAAGAACTTTTTCTACCTCAAGAATAGCTGTAACTCCTCCATCACAGACTTTTAATTAAAATGCTTTTTTTGCACCTGACATTATTCTCAGACCACTGATAGGACTGCTGGGTAGAGTTGGAACTGAAAAATACCATTACTCCATCTCTTATCTGATTCACCCTGTACAGCTCTAACACTGATCACTAAACTTTGATATGGCCAGTGAAACTGTACTATCAATAAAGACTTACAGAAGAGAAGCGTAAAGGAAGAGTAAGCCCTACACAGCTCATCATAATTTTTTTTTTTTGTGCTATCTTATTTTTCTTCTATTTATCTATTTATTCTTATAATGCTTCCTTCCTGTATTAATCTCCATCAATGTAATTTCTGACCATTTTTAGCATGTGTAAATAGTTGTAAACATTCTAGCAATAGCAAAAAAACATCTGGAGATTAAGTCAGACAGAACCTATGTCAAGCTCTGGGAGATGGAGGAGTAAACTCACTCTAGTGTGTTAAAAAAAGTAAAAATGTTTAATAAAACAGTGAGGTGTTTTCCCTTGAAATAGAACACAAACTGAGCATAAAACAAGCATGGATTTATCAGCTTAAGAAGTTAAAAGAGCTGAAGAATTTCGGCTTGATCTGACACAGCTACCTTACCAGATCAGGGCCCTCCCTGTTCTTTATTAAGTCAACAAGGTAACCATGCTGCAGCAAAAGGAAAATTTCAAAATGTATATAAGTAAACACAAAAGACAAGAAATTTTTAGGACCTCTCAGGTGAACTCTTCTGTCCAGTTTTAGGAATGAGGCTTTAATAGCTCGAGGAAATAAGAGTGAAGTGAGTAACAGTAAAAAATAGCATGACTATAGATAAATATAAATAAAGAATAAAGTTAGCGTAAAGAAAGGATACAATACTAGTATTTACTAGTCTAGAAAACAAAAGAGTTTGGTTGGATATGATGGTTTTTATAATATATACATTGGATGCCAATACTAAGAAAAAATATCAGTGGTAGGGTAGCAGAAAAACTAATCAATTTCATTTGCAACAAACAAAGTTTAGGCCAGAAATCAGGAAACATTCTCTAATTACAACAGTTAAACACTAGAGCTGGATACCCAGGGTGATAATGGAATCTCTTTCACTGAGGCTTAAGAACAAGACAGACAAGAATCTATCAGAAATACAGACAGTTCCTGCATCTTTTCTATTTCCATTTTTTTCATCTTGATTTTGCAAATAGGTGTTTTAATTAGCTTTGGCTGACATATTCAAATATATTCCATGAAAAAGAAGATACAGAGGGTCCCACAGAGAAGCAATGGGATAGCACATTATAAGCAGAAGAACACAGCTACTCACAGAATTCTCATGGCTGGTAAAATCTAATTTTCATTTCCATTAATAAAATACAGCCATTTTCTTCTAAAGAGGGAAAGCGTTCTTAAAAATATCCAGGCTATCAATACAACATTCTAGAGGCACTTTAGCAACAAATAGTGGTTTGCACTTCACTCAGAATGAGAACATTTCTGACTGTCCGGAAAGTATGGAAAGCAATGAGCACGTGTGCACGTTCTGTGATCTAAAAAGTGCACTGCTTTATCCAGTCAGGTGCATTGCTGAACACAGATCAGCATGCTAGTTTGACCAATTCCACAACTCTTTCAAAAGCAACTGAAGCATATTGCTTCAGTATATTGCTTTCAAAAGCAATTGAAGTCTATTGGTATCACTGAAGTGTATCTTTACAAAACATTTTTTTTATTATTTTACAGATTAAATTAATAGATAATAGTAAAAAAGAATCAAGCTTATTTCTAAATTGTTCCAGTGTTTAATTATTCTCTTTACTAATAAGCTTGTCCCTCATTTCCAACTGTTTTAGCTCTAGCTTCCAATTACAGGATCTTTTCCATTTTCACCTCTTGTCTTATAATCCCTTTCTGCAGTACATGGCTTCCTCTTCTCCATACCTTTAGATCATATTCTAACCACCACATAATTTTGTTGGCAAGATAAAAAAAATCAGAGTTCTTAAATCTCAAAAAAAAAAAATTACATTTATTACTATTTTACAAGATCAAAATGATTTTCGCTGTTTGTTAAAATAACTCCATTGTGAAATCAGCCTGAATGTCCCAGCTGAGCTCTCAAACAGTTCTATTTTCTGTGCTGCCACAGCTGTTTTCTGTGAAGTAACTTAATTTGTCATCAAAAGGATTAAGCTCATGGAATCCTTCTTTTTTTTTTTTAATAACTTGTGGTTTGCAAAAGCATCATATGTTTGATAGCTTCCAACACTGATGGATTCATCAATCAGATTATTTATATGACTTTTAACAAAAGACGAGTAAAAGAGAGAAAATAAGCACATTCTTATTTCGGGTTACAAGATGGCCTGAGTGAATGTGTAACAAAAATAAAAAAAAAGACAGAAAAATAAAACAGGATAGAGGACTAGTGATTTATTGTTAGCTCAGAACCATTTGAAGCATCATTACACTGTTAATCACTTTTCAGGCCAGCATTTGATGCCTAAATGATGATCACTGGGGCAGATATCTGACTATCATTGCAGAAAACGAGAAGCTACAAACAAAATTCAAAACTGACATTTTGTTTTTCCTCTGATAAAAGAATGACAGTATATCCTCTAAAAATCGCCAAATGCTAAGTTCAGGGAATATTTCAAGTCACACATATAATTAACAACATAGATAACAGAAAAAGAGGCACAGTGTTTCTCTTCTAATATAGCAGCTAGCTTACGCAGCTCATTTAAGGATTAAGGTAACATCCTCAAGACTATATGCACCTTCCTCAAAAGTTTGAAGAAAAGCCAACATTTGACACAAAAAAAAAAAAAACCAACCCAAAGTGGTCTAACAAATTTATAACATTTAAATTATCTCAGCAAACTTAACGACATTAGGTTGTATTTTACATGCAAAAAGCAGTTCATTTACCTTTCACACAGAGCAAAACTCTGGTGAGTCCACAGATTTTAATGAATCTGTAAACTAAGGTGTTCTTTTACTGTAGAACGTGGTAATTTACCACAGACAGTTCCACTGTTTCCATAAGGCCAGATTCAGCTCTCACTGAGGTCTCCAGGTCTAGGGAACTTTTCTGTGTGAGGCTGTTGGGCACATCAGCATTGACACAAAAAGCCATTGGCACAAAAACTGCAAAAGAGAGGCTGCTGAGTGATATAACCTTTTGCAATGGGTGGCCCTTTACAAATGGAGCTTAGGGTACTAAGTCCCTTAGGGCTGCTGCATTATGGAGGATCTGGCCACTATGTCATGGAGCAGGTATTTTACACAACAGGAAATATCTCCTGTCACCCTATTTTTCAGCAAAGGTATTAAATTTTTAACAGATAAAACAGAAAGAATGTGCTCCAGTCATCAAACTTCTAATATCAGCATGATTTGAGCTGTAACTGTAAAATTCTTCCAAACATTTACATTAAATAGCCACAGCTCACGTTTAAACTGAAGTACCTGCCAGAATATTACTGAGACCACTGAAATGCCTAATATAGCCTGAGTAATATCTTTTCTTTTGTTCACTAAAACAGCTCAGTTTCTGGAATATGAGGGCTATAAAGACATTTGATTTCACTATTGTACACCAATATCCAGTCTGCAAAACCAGCCAAAATTGCATATCTAGGGAGCAAATATGAAATTAGGTAAGAATAAAAGGAGCTTTCTCCAGCATCTTCCCAAACTAGGGTCCTCTTGAGCCAGGGACTACATTTGATGCTATGTCCCATGGCCCAGGCTAGATTTATTCCATATGAATCTGCCTGAAGCCTTCTTGAAATCCTTTATTCATTATTCTCCACAACAATCCGGAGCAATTAACTCTACACTTCAACAACCCATTACAAAAAAATATATTGTCATTTTTATGTTTCAAGTGTAACACATGCCAATTGTGGATGATCTCCCTAAATGCCTGCATTAGAGTAACATTAAATGATTATTCCTGTTCGCATTCTTCACACCATTCACTGTTTCATATTATTCACAAGTAAATTACATGGATTTACAGAGTGGTATAATATTTCATGTTTTATTCTCAGTTCTCCTCTTAAAAATTAAAAATTTTTCATGTGGCTCTTCATAGTTGAGACCTGAGCTGGTGTTTTGAGATAAGTATCAAAGTCAATTTCTTGAGTAATAAAAATATTACAGAGGCCGTTATTGTGTACGTAAATTTCACAATTGGGTCTTTTCCTTCCCTATGTTAATGATGTCTTCATTTATTCACAAATTGTCTAACATTCGAATTGTCTAGTATTTGTCAGAAATCATAAAATATTGGATGTTTTGCTTGTTTTTAGCAAGAAAAAAAAGCTATCAATTATGTCTAGCAGGCTCTTGTAATTCACCCTTTTCAACATTCCATCATATGGATATTGTTTCATTTTGCATTCCAACAAACCTTCACAGAACATGAATTACATATGGTATCTAGTCCTCCACTTAGGTTACAGGGACTGATCAAGGTTTTCTTATCTTAAACTAATATCATCTTATTATTGCAGAATTAGAATTTAGCTCTATTCTTGAATTATGATCAGTTGTTACAGAGTTTAAAGTCTGAATCACTGATGCATTATTCATCAAATTTAGATTTATGCTTTTCTAAAGTTATACAAGTAAGTTTTTAATGATAGAGAAACAAAAAATTACTTTCTCTTCTTCATAGAGAAACATAAAATCACTTTGAAAAAACACTAGATATATTGAAAAAGAAGTTTTAATTATGTTCTCTAAAAATAGAAGTGTAATAGTGAATGTAACTGAAACTAAACAATGCAGGTTTTGAAAAAATACTGACTTGGATGATTTTTACAGGAGGAAGCCTAAACATCTCAAATTACAAACTCCTCTTTTCCTGTCAATGGCATTGGTATTTTAAAATTACACAGTTCAGGAATGAGACTGTCACTGGGACAACTGCAAGCAGCTTTCAAGTCTTCATGACTTTTCAAAGGATAGGTATCTGAGGTGGCTCTGTTAGGTGACACAATACCTAAGTAACAATACTGGATTAATTATTATTTCTTTTCCCATTCAACAGACAAGAAAAGCTGTTCTCCCCAAACCCTGCTTCCTAGTTATAGAAGAGCTTGCAGTTAGAGTTAAGAAGGTATACATACACTACCACCTCACTCAGGAAAAACAGAATATGACAGAAAGATTTAATCTTACACTTGTCTTCAGAAGTCAGACCAATATTTTCTGCTTTTCTAAGAGTGTGAAAAAGTATTCACGTACTGCTTCTGAGATCAGAAATTAATGACATTGGACAACCTAATAAAGATCTTCCAGCATTAGCAACCTACTGCTTGATATTTTTGCACCAGAAAACAACACTATGTCTACATTAAAATAAAAAAAATATAGTCAGATCACAAAGACCTTTGTATAAGTCAAATTCCAGAAAAATAATGCAACAGTAAAAGTTACCTCAGTATCTCCCTATTTCAGCATTAAGTGCCAATGAATCCTCATGTTTTAATATGCAGCAGAAATAATAGAGACTAAAACTACATAGGTGCAACCTAGCCAACCTTTTTTACTGCATGAATGGTAAATCTATTCCCCCTGCCTTCTCTTATTGGTCTCAGTCAAGAAATTCTCATGGTACTCAGACAGTTACCAGCATTGGTGAAAGAGAGGTACACACGAAGGTGCAGATACAATCTGGGAAAGGGGAAAAGAAGGGATGGCGAAGAAGATTCCCAAGTATTTTCTTTGGAAAGCATTAAAAAAAGAATAGAAAAGAGCATTTTATTTTTCCCTGGAAAGGCTTGTCCTGAGGCTTCCCACGTATGTAAGCTTCCTCACAGACACTGTGGGAGTGAAGCAGTAGTCACTGTAGAGGGAGAAAGGGAAGGGATCACTTAACCAACCTGGATATAAGCAACTCTATGAAGCCAGATAGGAGGCATCCCAAGGAGCCAGACAAGGGCTTTATGAGGCTGCCCTCCATCATCTATGAAAGATCAAGGGAATTGGGGAGTCCAGAGAGAGAAGGCTCAGCGTAGACCTTGTTACTCTTTACAGCTGCCTTGTCAAAAGATACAAGAAGAGATGGAGTTAGTCTCCTCTCAGAGTTGCATATTTATAGGACAAGAGACAACAGACAAGTAGAAATACGAGAAATTCTGGTATTTGGGGGGAAAATTGCCATAAGAAATTCCAATGTTTTGAAAATAATTTTCAGATTGCCCAGAGGGGCTATAGAATTGCCATCCTTGGGGATGTTCAAGGCTTAGCAGGACAAGTCCCCTTCACGAACTTCAGAGATCCCTTCCAACTAAAACTGGGGCTCTGCGATTCTAACATACAGCAAAGTGATGCCACCATGGATAAAGATGTATTAGCAGAGCTGCAGTGTGCACTGCAGTAAGTCAGGACCTTTCATTTCCAATGACTTGAAAGTTCTTTTAAAGAAGTACTTGAAATCTGCACATTTCACATTGTCTCCAATAGCAGGATATAGACAATATAATTTACCTGTAGAATTCATTGCTGCAGGATGCAATTGATTTAATTATGTTATTAAGATTTTTAGCAGATTACGGATAAATAATGACAACTACTATTACTGCAACATAGGATACAAATAAAAAGGCTAGCAATTTTTAGTCTTTAGTCAGATCATAAGCATATCACCAGTTGGAACAAAATCCAAATTATCCTGTTACAATAATATAAAACTGTGGCCAAGTATATCTAATACACAATACTATCAGAGACAGAATACTGAATAATTCAACTATTTTTCTACATCTTATATACTGTTTTCACTATTAAGTATTTGAAGAACTATTTCATGCATTGGATTTTTGAGGGCAAAAAATAGACAATAATGCTCATCAGTAATTATTTCTCTGCCTTTCCTTTACTCATTTTTCCAAAATATTAAAAAAAAATAAATGATAGTATGCAAAAGACAGTTAAATAATGAACTTTTTAGTAATTACAAATTATTGTTGAAACATATGTGTCTATTAAATCCATAGTTTTGTATGCAAAATAGATTTAATTTTCAATAACCCAAAGTGTAATGGTTCATTTAGCCCAAACAAAGGCTAAAAAAAATTAAAAGGCCAAAGTCTGCTTTGTTTTTAAAACACATTTAAAATTAAGAGACCTTAGCAAATTTAATCTGCTATGGCTGACATCATTCCTGGGCATTGATTCAAATTCCAAATTTAATTTCAGTGAAGCTTTACCAAAAGTAATGCCTTCTGCAGATTCAGACCCATCTGACTGACATTATCTACTGATGACAATAAAAAGTAACGTAATGAAATATGGTTTCTGTAAACTTAAAATTAAGGATTGATGAAATATATGTTAAACTGACTTGGGACAACATCCTGATGGATTTTGCTTACAATTAGCATAGTTTATACCCTTCCAAGTGTCACATGCTTCAGAGTTCTTTTTAAATACATTTTTTAATTTCAATAGACACATGCTTTGTATCACAATTTGATGACTTTTGATATATTGATATGGTGAAAACGTACTTACTATTGAAGACAAATGGATAGCGAGGTGAACAAAGTATAGAATAGAGATAAAAATCCAAGCTGGGAAAACCTTTACCATGGGCCTACCTTCCTGATGTTTAGCAAGATTTTAAATTTGTGACAATGGTAAAAGGAAGATTAAATGTAATTTTATTTTATTTTTTTTCCAGTAGATATCAAAGTATTTAGCTCACCTCTGTTACTGACTGCAAAATGGGCAGTACATTGCATGAGTTGAAGCCTTCTTGTGAAAATTTTAGATTCCAATTTTTCTCAGAAAAATTAAGTGAAGGTACACTTGGCAGAGCCTTCTATAATCTCACAAAAGACCACATTGGAATTTGCCGGGGACTGAAAAAGCTCCAAGCACACACATTTGCATATGCAAAACACATTACTTGCAAGGGGGAAAAAAAAAAAAAAAGAAAGCATTTGTTCATACAGACTGATATTTAGCCAAATCAATGAAATACAAGCTTACATAACAGTTCATTAATCCTCATTAGTGTGAATCTGTACAGTTCCTAGGTTTTCTCTTTGTAAGTATCTGAGAGGGTAAATACTTTTCAGTTGCAATGAAACATACACATACTCTACTTATTTTTTTTAAATTACAGCATTTAAAAACAAGCCCATAATGATGCCAAACACATGATATTAAAAACCTTCTCCATTCCCTTCTCAGTTCCTCAACTCCTTCCCTCGTAGGAGCAAGTATTAAAAAAATAAGTACACCCCAAAGTAAAACTTAGATAAAAATAAAATCCATACCCAGAAGCCTTTTTGGAAATGTTTCCCTACCCCTCAATCTAGAAGGCTAGATGACATGTATAAAATAGCTTTGCTGACTCACTCAGAATATCAGATTATTTGACATGGCCATGGCTTTTGGGTTGATCACTAAAAAAAAAAAAAAAAACAAACCAGTGCTCATCAGTGAAAAATCTACTTATATACGTTTCCTTGGCTTTACGTTCCTAATCAAGAAATATCTTCAAATTAAATTTCTGTTTGTAAGAATACCACAGATATAACAATATATTACAACAAGGTATTTTAGAAAAAAATTAAAAGAGATAGTAACAGATACATCCATTTTGCGGACTATTAATGTGCCCAAATACTTCTGTGTTAATAAAGTTGTTGAACTTAGTTAAAATGAGTACTGAGAAGTACTGAACAGTTCTTACTTGTTTTAATAGAATGTCATCTCTCAACACTGCTCCACGCAGTTACTAGCAGACAAAAACAGTTCTTCCCACATTGCAACCACTTCCTAAACAAGCTGGAGCATCTCTTTTAATAATTTTTTTTGTTTCCCATTACCTTTCTTTAGTCTCCATCTGTCACTTTCCAATAAAGAAAAAGGGATAGATTTTCTTCAGCTGTGACCTCTGCCAAGGGCAGTAATAATATGGGTGGGGTTTTCTCTTTGGGGGTTTTTTTTGTGGTTTTTTTTTTTTCAGGGGAGGGAGGGTGGTGGGTTTTTTTAAAGTAAGAAGAGAAGAAAAAGAAGATAAAACATACATGGTATTCAATTTCCTCAGGAAATCATGAAAGTTAGGAAACTCCTCATGACAGTTGAGATTGAGTTTCAAAAGCAAGCCTGATTTGTTTGGTCAGAACTATTTTAATGGGGTTACAGTCTCTGCTGAAGGCAAATAAACCCCAGAAAGTTTTCCTCCAAATTATTTTTACAGATAACAAAGCCCAATCATGTCATACATGAAACAACTGATTTTCTTTAAAAGTTGCAGATTTAGAGTTCTAAGGATTTTAAAAGACAATAGTACCCACCTTTTAGAAGTTTGCCAAGCAGAGATTTCTTGGCAGCTGGAGGCATGCAGAGCAGCACTTTCTTACATAAGGAATGGCAAGGGCAGTGCCAAGGGGACACAATGGTAAGCCATAAATGGAGAAGTTAACCAAGGCCATTACGGATAACTTCACACCATCCAGAATTTACTGCTTGTTTGTGCATCTGAAAGACACAGTTCAGGACACAAAGTTAGTTTAAGTGCATCCTATTAAACCTTTTTCTAATGCTTTTTCATATCACTCATTGTAGGTGAAAATTTATTTTTCTAATCTGAATCTTTATGAATGTGAAATACTTGTTATCCCATAGTTTACATCACGATCAAGCAAATGAAAGAGATTATAGCGTGCGATAAAGGACTGTATCTCTGGCACAAAATAATCAGAAGAGAAGAAATGATGGCCAGCTTTCACTCTATAGCCCTATACAGTAAACTAACACCAGGCCACGGCACCAAGGGCCTTGACAAAATTATGCTTGGCACTGGTTTCAAAGAAATGTGTCTTCTTATAACTAACAAATATTTTCTCCTGTGGAATCATGTTAGTCCAGCTGATTCTTCCTATTAGCCACAGAGTTTTAAAAGCAAGTATCTGGTGGATTAAACAAAATAGTTTTGCTAGAAATTTTAAAAATATGCAGTATCTCAAGTTTCTTATAATCTCTGTATTTTCCAAAGCAATTCTTTGTTTTCTTTTGTGTACAAGGTTTCAGCCATTTGGATGAAAATAGCAGCTTAGAAAGATCTTTTGTAATGCCCCCGAAACAATAGAGAAATAACTCTATAAGGTTTATGTTCAGCATTCTTGCTGCAAATTCAGTGTTAATAAAAATAGACGTAATCCAAAATCAGTGTAAACCCATGGCATCCCA
Organism: Thinocorus orbignyianus; assembly: GCA_013400375.1. Lineage (NCBI taxonomy): Eukaryota > Metazoa > Chordata > Aves > Ciconiiformes > Thinocoridae > Thinocorus > Thinocorus orbignyianus. The sequence continues at coordinate 1,020,233 of VXBW01005897.1, read as the reverse complement.
AAGGATGCTGCAAAATATTTACAGACATGCTGGAAAGCTCAAATAGAAAAGAAACAAAGGAAAAATAAACTGACAATGCAAAGAAAACAAACAACAGGAGACAAAACCAAAACGCTCATCACTGATCACACTAACACAGAGACAATTTTTTACCCATAATCTATTCACTGTCAGACACTTCATAAATGTCTTCAAAATCCCAGAAATAACGTGGAGTTTAAGTCTAGGAAGAATTCCCCAATGAAGAGTTCATGCTTTCTAAATAAAGAGTCTCTAATCAGACTTGGCATTTTTTTAAGGGCAAGAACAAATATAATAATGAACTTACAAAATTACCACTTTAAAGAAATTAAATCTTTGCATTTTATCCTCCTATTCCTTTCATTTTTGTCCTTCTCATATATATACATTTAGGATTTAATTATACAGAAAACATATGTATTTGGTCCCAAGCCAGAATCACAATTGCTGAACAGAAAGTGTAAACAGGAGAATAAATTTGAAAAACAATATTTTGGATTTTTAATTAACTGATAAAGAAAACATCTTGGAAACTTCCATAAATAACACACTGAATTTTAGAAAAGCAAATAATAAAACCTGTAACTGTGGTCCTACTTCAAAATATTTAAGGCAAAGCACAATTTGAAATACATTAATATCCATCTGAAGATGCTTACGGAGACAAATGTCTGCATCTAGTTTGAACTGCAGACCTGCTAACCCAGCACAGCAGCTTTGCCTACAGTGAAGCTTCAGGGCAATTATGAATCGAGCTCTGAGGCTGCTGCAGGTACCAGTGGCCACTGGCTGCCACTGCATGGACCCTGCACAGTGACAGGTAAGTGGGCTTGCACACGTCATCCTGACACGACATGCTGAAGGCATCCAGGGCTTCTGCTACTTTTTCTGAAGCTATGAAGTATCTTTATGTTGTCCCTCAACCTACAATGCAATCAGAGCCACTTGTCAAGGGTGCAGCTGTTGGCCTCCACAGAAACGGGGAAAAAAGAAGTAAGAAAAAAAAAAACCTAATCATCCCAGTAGCAGTTCAGTGATTGTTCATTGTAATATCATCGTAATATTACTCGTATTATTACTAATCATGTAATTAATATGCTGTAAAATTAAAAAGTAGACTTTCTTTAGAGTTAGCTGCTTTGGTTTTGGATTTGTCCTTTAAATCTGAAGGAGCTATATTTTCAAAGGGACAAGTCAGCCCCTTCATGTGCCACTTTCTGAAACTCTTCCTCTGCAATCACTAAGCCCTCAAGGACAGTTGCAAGGATTTGAGAGAAATAATAGAATGGGTGCATAATCAGTGCACTCACTTGAAGTTGGGTTCTCTGTGGAAGACATTGTACACGTGAGTGAACCTGAAGCTGACTTGGGAGTCTCCAGTTAGTAAAAAACAACAAAAAAAATTTGAATACAGAATATGTAGCATCTACATGCTGCTTTTTTAATTCCTGTTTTCTTTAAAAAAAAAAATCAAAATTTTATTTTAATTCAAATCATAGCAATCTGGGTCCTCAGTTAAACCTTAAATCATGAGAATTACAGACAAAATCCCACTGAATTCAGGTATCAATGAAAATTCTTTATACTTCTCAAAACCATTAAAATTGGGCCCTATACTTCTGCTGTTTTGCTTTTCTATATATAAAAAAAAAATTTAGATTATCCTGTTATCACATGGAAAATAAAAAACAGGAAGGAACACAGATGTGAAAAGAATCCTGAAAAAATAAATTACAGTAAAGCAGGGAATGTATTTCATGTGTCTTTATCCTAAAGAAGAACTTTAGGATTTGAAGACATTAGGGTAAATGCATTCTAACATAGCAATGGGACATTGATATCCAAGTCTATTTTAACTGCAGAGTTGTCAGTCTTTCCACCTTCCTCATATGCCGTCTCATTTAAATGAATGAATACAGTCTCCATGTTTTCCAAGTACTAATATTGCAGTAAAAAAGTTCCATAAACTCGGCCTTTTCAACAGCAAATGCATCATATTCAAAATGTTCTTAGATGTAAGTTCTCCCTTATTTAGTCTTCAGTGAAGACCACAGATGGGATAACATTTGCTCACACTTTCTTACAGAGCAGACTATTTAATAATCAACATGTTGGAGCACTGTCACATTGCCTTGAAATGAGTAGCTTTTAAAAGAAGTAAGTTCCAGTGGCTGAAACTGAAAGACATTCCTTTTTCCTTTAAATGCAGCACAGAAGTTCAATGAATGTGCAGAGCAAAATCCTAAAAGACTTTATAGCTGTTGCAACTTTTTATAGATGTAATCATCTGTACGACCACCCTAAAGTTGTAAAGGAATTCTGATTAGTTCACATAAACACAGTTTAGGTTTAATAAGAATAGAAATTTAATACGTTTGACAACTAAAAAGTGAACAAACTGATGCATTTACTAAGCTGAGAAACAACTCTGCCCCTCTACTCTGTTCTTTTAAGAACCCACCTGGAGCACTGCATCCAGCTCTGGAATCCCTCAACACAGGAAGGACCATGGATTTGTTGGAGAGAGCCCAGAAAAGGGCCATAAAGATGATCAGAGGGATGCAGCGTCTCTCCTGTGAAACAGGCTGGCCAGCCTGGAGAAGAGGAGGCTCTGGGGAGACCGCAGAACAGCCTTCCAGCATTTAAAGGTGGCCTACAGGAGAGACGGGGAGGGATTCTTTGTCAGGGAGTGTAGCGATAGGATGAGGGGTAATGGTTTTAAACTGAAAGAGGGGGGATTTAGATTAGATATCATGAAGAAATTCTTTAGTTTGAGAGTGGTGAGACACTGGAACAGGCTGCCCAAGGAAGCTGTGGATGCCCCTTCCCTGGAAGTGTTCAAAGCCAGGCTGGATGAGGCTTTGAGCAATCTGGTCTAGCAGGAGGTACCCCTGCCCATGGCAGGAGGGTTGGAACTAAACAATCTTTAAGGTCCCTTCCAACTGTAACCATTTGATTCTGCGGTTCTAAATTGCTTACACTCAATCAGGTCATCTCAAGAAAGCCTGCTTGTAATCAGCAAAAATTTCATTTTGATTTTTTTGCTATATTGTACAGAAAGACATGTTCTGCTTAAGTCCATTCTTTTTAATTACATTTTTGTATTGTGATGAATATTTTAGAATTATAATATTCATTCATTTCGGTTGGCCATTCAAGCCACTGTTTATATTTCGCAAAGAATTCATTCTGGTATGCAGAAACACGAAGATACCTGTGAGAATGCTCAGCCTATGAGGAAAATTTTCAAGAAATACATGGGATATTTTCTATATCTACTCATACTTCAGAGGGCACAGACTATTCTTCTGTATTTTTAGTAACTTTCTATAATATTAAAGTAAAAAGATTTTGTAAGTAAGCTATGATTTTGTAACTGCACTTCTTGTGTTTCCACAGACACTAACTATTCAAATAAAATTCCAAGTATAACAACTCTTTATTCTTACATTTTTGTATTCCTGTATCTATCTTTCATTGATAAAAAGATGTTTTTTGAAGGAATTGTGCTGTTCTTTCCAAATCACAGCTCAGATTTATTAATTTAACAGATTTATTAATGACATTTAAATGAAACATGTCACAGAACATAGTTTATCTGGATTATGTGACTACAAAAGGAAATATACTCAAGGTTCAAATGAAGGAGAATTTCCTTTCCACTTAGAGCAGCAATGAATAAGAGCTAACAAGTGTTAACCGCTTTTTTTTTAAAGTGTGCCTTTTTTAAGTATGGCTTTTGCAGATGAAGATTCAATTTCTCTCACCCAAATTACATTAAATGTACAATTACAAACTTTTCTGATTCATATATATATACATACATACACACACCCAGGAGCCTTTGAAATAATTTGTTTAGTAGATGTTAGATCCTCAAGAATATGTTCTGATTATTTTTTTATAAAACTTCCTTTACACCAATGAATGCAGAGACCTGAACTGGAAACTTTGAATTGCTGTGATTCATTTTTTGAAAGGAACAGGTCAATTTACGCAAATTATACTCCGGTAAATTGGTCATATCTGCTAGATTTAAAATAAAGTACTATTTTATTTGCAGTTGTTTTAATTTATATAATGAGGATTAAACTTTTCCTAGAACATAAGCAAGTAACATTCTGGTCTCTGGACAAACTTCATTACACAAACACCATTAATTTAGCTGTAGCCTTTTTAAGAGTCTCCTCAAACACGTCATCATTTTAATTTTCACACATTATCAGCAATGCCGTCTTCTGACTAACTAATGACATTAGTTTAATAATGGCCACACTGAAAAAAAGTGTTGCTGTAAGTGCACCAGTCTGAGAATCTGGAGACGGAGGGTCCATTTTCGTCACACGTTACTTGTATGACTTTGCCTAACTTGCTTAGTCTCCCCATGCCTCAGACTTCCCTTTCATAAGCAAAAGCGTAGCATGTGTCTCCCATCATAGGTTTGCTGGTGTAGTATATTTCATCCATTCCTTGACATGTTTCTTAAAGAGGAAAAAGGGAAATCAGCATGTCAAAACAACATAAAAAAGCATTTTTCCAGCTCTCCGGTATGTATCACAGTGGGTTGGGTTTTTTATTGTTGCTGTTCTGTTTTAGGGGGGTTGGAGATTTTTTTGGTGGGAAGAGTTTTTTCTTTGTTGCTTTTGGCGGGTTTTGTGTTGGTTCCTTTTTTTTAATTCTCTTCGCTAAAGACTCTCAGTGTTAGGATTGTTCACCAGGTTTTCCAAAATTCCTGTCTCCCTCACTGGAATTCAATCTGTGTCCCTCCAAGAGAATCCCACTGCAAAATCAATTCAACACTGTCTGGAATATCCAGACACATTTGCAGACATTTGACTTTCCAAACTGCACACACAGTATATCTCACAAGGATGATCTGGAAACACTCCTGTAAACTCTTACCGTATCTGGAAGCATAGGGAAACAAAACAAAACAAAACAAAACAAAATCTTTCCTCACAGAAAAATTCTTCTGTACTGTTCACTAAGGAGCACTTTGCTCCTTATGGCTAGATAAAACACAGTGTAGTCCTTCACAAACACTTCTGCAGATGATGTTGTATTGCTTTGTACTGCCTCTACATCAGTGTCTTCCAAACTCAGCTGCCCATAAATTCTAGACTAATACTTACCTGCTAAAATATTTTAATCCATGTAAACAACTCTTTTGACACATAGCAAAAAGGTGCAAATTCAGCTAGAACTATTGCAATATACTTGGATTCCTCACTGAGCTCAGTCTCTTTTCAAGCAAATAAACAATCATAGTCCATCTATGCAATATAGCAGTTTTAAAACATCTTAAGTTTTATGCCTTACATGGGCTTTTAAAAAGTATTGAAACATTCGAAGGTTCAGTATATTTTGGCAATTGATGTTTCAACTGTACTGCATTATTTCTTAAATATATTACACATCTTAATTATATTTTGAGACACACCTTAAATATCTATTCTTGTCTGCCTGTTCATTCATTTCTGTATTACTTCACATTTTCTTTTTTTTCCTTCTTTTGATCTACTTTTTGTTCCCACTAACTCATCCACTACTGTTACAAGCAGGTCCAGGCTACGTCAAATTAAGGACCCAATACCTCTAAATAATCATTCAGATTCTGCTTACAAGATTTACAAGCAAGTAAAATCTCCCAAGGATGACTCTCACTAGTAGTATTTTATGTCTAAAAGTTTCTTTCCCCCTAGAACACGGAGTACAGGCAAGAAGTATGACTTAAATGAAAACCAAACTTTGCAAACAATCTAAATGGGACACAGTTGCAGAAGAGTTCCAACCACTCTGCCATCAGCCAAAGCTGGTTTCACAAGGAACATGGGGGGCTCTGCTGCCACACAGCTCCTGAACCTCATTTCAACTTGCTTCATACTCCAATGCCTTTACTGGCCCCCAAGGAACAGTATTTCACTGGAGGGGGGTGGGGGGGGTGGGGTGGAAACGAACATGGAAAATACTCTGTTTCCTTCTGCTCCCTCTGCAAAGTATTATCCACTGTGCTTTGGGCTCCCTCCCACCACAGTCTCAATAAAATTTTCCCCTTTTAAGTACTTCATGTCACCAGCTACAGCTGGGTCGTGCAGCGTACATGCTGTAAAGCTCCGCTCTTTTGCCTTTACCCAAAAACCTTTGGAAATTACTATCAACACAGGATTTCAGATCCATGTCCTGCTTAACGCTGAGCAATTTAAGATATACAAGATGAGCTTTTGTTTATTCTTCCAATTTTAGCCTTTCTTCTAAGCAAACCCAGAGACAAGACATTTGGCATAACTCTACATTAGAAACAGCTTACATTATACTAATATATTACTAACAAAACTGAATATTCTCTTCCGACATTTTCTTCATTCACAAGAACTTGTTAAAGAATAGGCTTAATAAAACAGTGAAGATAGTGAAATATAAAATCCACTTGCTCCCTCAGCTCCTATCTTTTTTTCTAATGATGAAAGCCCTATTTAGAGGTAACCTCTTGGGAGAGCTGGGGTTTTACTCCAGTCTACTCACAGCTCAGTTGATTACCTCAATAATAGATTACAATAAGTCTGTAGAGTTGAGGGCACAATGGCTCCTCTACATGTGTGTCAGGGTAATCTACTCCAGAGAAACTTTGACCTAGGCCCTTGGATCAACCTCTCCTTCATGAAGGGGGAGAAGCACCATGTGCGTTCCTGGAACAAATCTTACTTACCTTCACCCAAATGGAATCGAGTTCAAGTCCTCTAAGACATATTTGAAATATGAATGGAAATAGAATCACTGAGGAAGATTATGACCCTTCAAGTCCACCAACAGTATCAGAGAAGGTGAGTAAACTCAGTCACCTACTTTTGTTTATCATAAAAGGAGTGCAGAAGTTCAGTGTATTTCCTGGCACGTGACATGGCACACGGTAACAGATACTTTCAGTAAACCAAATAACCTCTAGGAGTCAATAAGATGAGGGAAAAACACATCTTTAAAAGGCTAGAACTTCTAATGCCAAGAGCTTTCCTAAAACTGTCAGCCAACGCCTTTTAGCCAGAAAAATAAAATGGGAAATAGAGAAGAATACACACTTCTTTAACTCTGCAGCAAGAAGCCAGGCAGAAGACACAGTTCCACACATTACACACAGAGGCTTGATCTTCAAGAGAGCAAAACCAGTGGCAAATTTGGTGCAAATACTGTTTACTATCCTCACATAGGAATTTTACTTTCCTTTAGAATGAATCTAGAGGCAATTCATTAGTAATAAATATGATTTGAACCTTGTATTGGCACATCTCCTTAATTAGGCTATGGCAATTCACAAAAGCATCGGGGGAAAAAAGATGCAATGATTTGCATAAATATAATTTGCTAAAACTATATTTGATTGGAATAAAGTTAAAATGCTAGGGTTCTATGTGTGGCACCTTGCTACATTCCTTTTTACAGCAGCAATGCTCTTACAATGCTCTGAAGACAGCTGCTATGATTTTTAAGACCACCTAACCATTTTCCTTGAACATTCCTCAGATGTAAAAGCTATTTTCCACACTTTGTTTCCATAGATACAGTGATACTTTTTTTATTAATCAGAATGATAGCCTGCAAATTGCTAAGCAAATACATCATCAGCAAGCAGTTAATATTCCATGCCGTGTCTCTTTAAACAGGGTCCCACTCTGATCACATTTAATTTTGGACAGTTAAGGCAGGCTGGGATGGGACAATGTGATACTTCATAAACAGAGATTTTGACACCATGGTTCAAGTCAAAAACCTAGGTCAATTATCACTTAATACCATGGTCATGGAGCATACAGAGAAGAGCAATCAGTTGCTGCTTAGGGGAGGAAAAATCCCTGTCAGGGAGATCAATTTAAAGCATCATTTCATCCAACTATTTGACTAAATTGAATTTTAATCTAGGAAACCTAAACAGACAGACTGAATAGTGGAGGGGAAAGGGTTATCTCAATCTACCAAGTTAAACAGAACAACTCTGGAAACACATCCAAAGTAAAGGCTCCAGTGCCTTTTGCAGAGACAGTGATTTGGGGTTTTTCTGTCTGTCTGCATAGGACAGTGAAACAAAACAGATGGCTAATAATTATTTCTGGGCTATAGTTGCTACATTAGCTTTGCAGGGCAGAAAAATTTCAACCCTACAGCTATAGAGTATATGTTAAAGTATTAAAAGACTCTGAAGAAGTGTGAAGACTCAGAAATATTCAGAACTCAGAGATACTTTAAAATAAATTTTAAAAAGGATCATTTAAAATCATATCCACAAACGTTCTCTCGCTCTCCTTTATCTTCTCCAAATAACTGAACTCCTTAAAAAGGAAAATGAGATTATCTCAAGAATATTTGCAGCAAATTGAGGAAATTAAATACATCACAGTTCCATTTCAAAAAGAGGGAAAAGGAAGTGTGTTGCAAAAACACAGTATTAAAGCTGATCCTCCCCGAGCAGCATTTACATGAGACGAGTAACACGCTAAGTGTCCAATATTGTAATATAGTATATGGTATAATATATTATAAAGCACAAATTTAAGGTGCAAATCCAGTTGACACTAACCAAGAGGGGCCAGTGGTGTCATGGGTGTCATAGTTCATAGTTCCATGGACTCATCTGTGCCAATCTCATATAGTTATTTTTATCAAATAAAGCAGCAGAATGTTGGAGCTCCCAAAACAGACATATAACTAGGGGTGATCCTAAGCAAAATTAAGCTTCATTTATGTTTGTGACAGCAATAATTTTCCATTTCTTGATGTTGCTGTGGCTAACGTATCTGTCATGATGTTAATCTGACAGTTGTTTTTATTTAAATTTCTTAAGCAGGTCCACCAGCAGTGGGCAGATATTACTATGGCAACTCAGCAAAACTGGAGAAACTGTTCTGAAGTTGTTAGGCAACACAATGCCATCAGCTGCAGATGTTGCTTTAGCTTAGTGCAGTTCGTGCTGTCTGGAGTCATCTAATTAAGTACACCCAAAAAAGAGCACTCAATTGGGAAAGCAATGTGGAAACAAGCTTTGTGATGAAAAAATAACGAATGACAATATAGAGAAAAAAAAAAAGAATAAAACAAAAAGGTGCCTCACTTTTTTCCTTTTGCAAAACTAAATCTAACACAGAAAATGGGTTTAATAGATTTCTAAAATGCAGGTATGTAATTCTTATTAAAATTTATATAATTAGGTGGGAAATCATATTGCAGATTTTTTTTTTAATTCTGCAACAATTTTTATTTTTATTTTTTTCCAAAAATTATGTTCGCTTTAGAACACTGGTTGAGTCCATGCCCCTGCAAGTATTTTAAATTGGCCTGCATTGGTCTATATAAAACAAATCTTAGTAGCTTTCCTGAGGAAGAAAATTTTTAACGTAGTTTGAGGAGTGCAAATCATCAGTAGAGCTGCCCTTCGTTTTGGCTATGCAAAATGCTAAGAACTGACAGTTACAGAGATAAGCACTTTATCTCACCCAGGGGATGGCTCCTGCAGAGGAGTGAAGTACACTGCTGGAGCAACACGGACAAGTTAATGCTGCTGCTGCTGTTCCCTGCTGAGAACTTGTTACTTGGTGGGGGGGGGGAAAACACAAACACAAACAAACCAAAAACCAAACTTCATTCTTTCTTTTGGGAACAACACAGCAATAAATTCAAACACAATTTTTAAAGAAAGGACTAATCAGTGAACTAGGAATTATTATCCAATTACTTACTGGTTTATCTCTCTCTGTAAAGTGAGCCGCGTACATGTTTATAGGCTTGGAAGGAAGACAGAGATGGCAACAACACCTTGAAAGAGTGTTCCTCTACACACAAAAGCATATCCCTACTGACTACATTCAGTTTATTACTAATTGTCAAAGGAAACAGAGAACAGCTAACATCACAAAGATGACTGGAAAAAATTACTTGAAATGCGCAAGTGCAAATGACTGAAATAAACTGAATTAAAGAAGCTTGAGGTTTTGTTCTGTTTTTTTTAATCTACAGTTCCAGACATGCTGTAAGACATACTTGGATTTAATATCACACAAAAACTTGTTTTGACACTTTTAATGAAATGTGGAGGGATTTCTTTAGGCTAAAAAAGTACTGAGTGGCTTATAACCTGAGGGATCCTAGCACTGCCCTTCTGCAGAGGTAAACACAAAAGTACCGAGTGAAGGCAACTGCACATGCACCTGCTCAATTCTTCAAAGTAAAAATTAGATAAGTTACAACATTTTTAAGAATTATCTCCTGGACTAGATGTAAATTTTTCATATCAAAGCCTTCTTCCCTCAGTACCTTGAGGACTGCAGCTCTCCAAAGTTTTTCCAACATTACTTGTGGTAATTTGTGTGACTTCACCCAAAACACCCATGCAAAGCTCAGGTGTCCCTGCCTGAACAGTCGGAGCTCTCTAACAATCATATAAACCTCCAGATTTCTTTAAAGAAAGTGACAATTTATTGGAGATTTTCTGTTGTACTATTTGAAACACAGGAGCAGGATACACACTAGGGGAAAAAATAATCATGAATCCAGAAATAAGTGTTATCCAAGATAAAAATTATTTCAGGTTATAGATCCTGGGCAGCATTCACTGAACTCTAGCTCAGTCTCACCTCACCTCTTTGTCTCACAGCCACTATCCACTGGAGAATTATCTACTGACATTTATGTTTTTATCCATCTCTCCAATCCTTTCTAGGAAATACTGACCTGCCTAGTAGTTAGTAATGCAAATTTAATTATTTTTTTCACAGAATCCTAGCTGGGTTCTGCAAAAACATGGACTTACAAGCTTGAGGAGGAATGGAAAGAGAAGAACTTCAGCTACCTCTCCCTCTAATAAAATAAAAAAATAAATTAAAAAAAACTTTTAAAAAAGTTTCAAAAAATTATTTTGAGCTAGAAAATGGCCCAGAGTATAAATGTCAATTAAGTTTAAAGTCAGACTTCAACAAATCATCAGGAACCATGTGGGAAGTTTCTTAATAAACCAGCGAAGCTGAGGGTCAGTATAAGAATTGTAAAATAGCCAATAAACCAGTGAGAGGAGAGAGGATGGATTTTAGTAAGTGGGAGTGTCAGGCTACACTGGTGCCCAGGATGTCAATATTCCAGTAACTGCTTTTTAATTCATATTTCATTAGTGATGCTAGTTATGATGTGCACATAAATCTATGCATGTTTCACTGACAACAAAATAAGTGGGTTATCAACCTGCTGAAATTAAAGCAAACCTACTGTGTTCAATTCTGGACTCCTCACTACAAGAAGGACGCTGAAGTGCTGGAACGTGTCTAGAGAGAACCACCAAGCTGGTGAGGGGTCTGGAGAACAAGTCCTATGAGGAAAGGCTGAGGGAACTGGGCATATTTAGTTTGGAGAAGAGGAGGCTGAGGGGAGACGCCATTGCCCTCTACAGCTACCTGAAAGGAGGTTGCAGAGAAGTTGATGTTGGCCTCTTCTCCCAATGGAATAATGACAAGACCAGAAATGGTCTAAAGTTGTGGCAGGGGAGGTTTAGATTAGCTATTAGGAAGAATTACTTTACTGGAGGTATTTAAGAAACATGTAGATGTGGCACTTCAGAGCATGCTCTAGTGGCTGAGATTGTAGGGAGTGGGTTGCGATTTTGTGTATGGTTGGACTTCATGATTTCAGAGGTCCTTTCCAACTGTGATTCTGTGAAATGTAACAAGAGATTTGGCGCCATTTCTTTATTGCATCAGTTCTTAAAGCAAAACAAATGGAAGAAATTAATAAATCTTTTCAAACTAAACCAATGCTGAGTCTAAACACCTATTACATTCTGTTTAGAGTTCAAAATGAATCCAGGAGGATCTATTGGCATAGCCTGTTGCTGGACACTCTCCGAATATTTATTTCATATGTGTATTTTTACTTGGCAGCTTGTACTATTGAAAATATAAGTGATGAATAAAGAATAATATGCAGGGTGCGTGATGAACTTAAGTGTTTTCTCCTACCTTTTCTTCAAATTTAAATAAAACAGCAGTGACATAGTTCAGAGATATTTTTCTCAGTTGCTTCCATTTGCAGATCACTTAATGAGAGAAGATAGCTATTCTCGGTCAGTTCTGTATACCAAATTTTCCAAAGGCTACAAAACACTACAAAACACCACAAAACACCAGTAAGGATATTCTTGGGTCCCTTCCCAATTCCATTAAAGCCAGTAATAAAATGCAGTTCTGTTTAGTGGTGGATAAATCAAACTACTTAGTTGGAAAACTACATTTTAGTGAACAGAACCTTCCTCAAGATATAAAATCCGCAATCAGTAACATTCTCTCCAGTGATGCAAAAACCATCTCTGCAGGTCACTAACGTTATTGAGTGATGGTCACAGAAGCATGTAATCCATATACATTGCTTAGCATGTGGAATTGGAAAGTTAAAGTTTGCATACTTTTTTTCGCTCTGACAAGCAAGGCTTCAGTGTACTGAAGCATGTAAAGATTAAACAGCCCCTTGTTCAACAGCACTAAAATCACCTTTGCTGGAATGTCTTCAGCCAAGATGCTCCTAGGAACACTTTTGCTTTTTTCAAAGTTACACATCTTCTTGCACAAAGACAGTCTTTATTTTTTCCACCATTTCCAAGCGACAAGCCTCCAGTTTCTAAAGGAAATGTTAATTCATAGAAGCAAAATGTGACCTTCGTCATTATTAGATTTCCTGTTGTGGTTATCTTGTTTCTCCCCTGCTATTTTGTACCTTCTGATGTTGTGGCACGCATCAACTGAAATCAGTGCAATCCTAGTTTTTGTGCTATTGCTATTAGTAAGACCAAAGTCCAAGAGCGGGGTGTAGGCTTACTCCACCCTGACTGGTTTTGCTTTTATCTTGGCTTACTTTTGTTTGTCTTTTCCATAGCTGTTTGTCCCCAGATGTGATTGTTTAATTATTCTGTCCTTAGAAATGTGTTTAAGAGGACTTTTTATCGTTATTTTGGTAACAAAAGGGTCTGCAGTTAGTTTGTTTCACTCTCTTTCATCAAATCCAGTTATTTTAAGCATAATTCTCCAGTCTTCTGTTGTTAACTAAATTAAATAAAAGACCTTTCACATTCCATGGCTCTCAGATAGCTGGAGAGAAAATAACTTGATCCCTTTTGGGTGATATTTTTTAAATGTTTTGGATTTCCTTCCAGATGTAGGAATCCTCATGTTCATGCAGTTATTCCCACTAATGTTTTTTTGCCTCTACGTTCTATATTATCAACCTTACTTAAAACTGAAGCAAAGTATTCATTTAAGTTTGGGGGCAACATCCACATTATCTTTAATTTCCAATTAGAAAATACCTGCTAACAGACAGTAACGTCAAGCAGCAAATGACATTAATAAGAGGCATTTAATTTCAGATATAGATTGTAAAGCAAGTGCTACTTCTTGTGGTGAATCCTTAAACAACCAAGGAGCCATCAGGAACATATGCTATTTAAAAGCCATTAATTAGTGAGGACATAATATAAGAAATTGCTTTAGGGGCAAAAGAATGAGCTGAGGAGAAACAGCTATTTAGTTCTAATTAAATGGAAAGATAAGCAAAAGGAGATAGAGTCCAAAGATTCAGTTTTAAGTGTACAAACTTTGATTATTAATGGAATTATTTGGAAATTAAAAAGCTTTGAGATTCAAATACAGAAGAAACTTGACATTTCTTTTAATTGGTGGTTCTCAAACTTTTTTTCCAGTGAGCTGTCATGCAGCAGTAAAGTGTAGAACAGGGTCTCTCTTACATAAGGGGCACATCTATAGGGCTGGCCATATGGTTGGGAAAACAGTAAGAGACATGAGCTGCTATCTGCATCTCGTGGATACACTATTTGCATTTTTCTGTATGGGAATTGTTCATTTACATACATTGTGAGCTGCTGCATGTCAAGAAAGCGCATAAATACACATGAAGGTAAGTCCTCCAGAAGTTCTCTGTCATCCCTTTACCTCTTATATATCATCTATAGATTTTACTAGCAACTTTAAGAATGTTATTGAGGCTCTCTGTGCAAATGCAGACCGTTGCTGCAGATTAGCAGATCAGTTTTCCCAATTATTATTACAAATGGCAGTCCTAACCATTTTCCCATCACTGAGCAACAGCTTGCCAGTGATTGTCAGGAGCCTGCCAGCAGCCTGGCACCTGCCTTTTCCCATTGTCTCTCGTGTTAAGAGTACAGTCATCCACGACAAGGACTTATATCGAACTTGCACTCCAAACACAGAGCCAACATACAAAGATCTGCCTAGAATTAAGACAGATTTAGTACAAAATCCCAGGCCAACTCTCTCTATTCATTGTGAAAAGGAATAACAAACTTGTGACCCTAATTATCCCCACTGAATGTCCTCCAGCTGAAGGTACAGCTGTACCCACGCTGCTGAGGCACAGGATTAGACAGCTGCAAGCATGATCATCTGTTGGCATCAGTGGACATGGCCATCAGAAAGAGCAGGTCCTGTCCATGTACCAGCATGCCCTGAGGAAGCACTGTGTGCCACAAACACCTTCAGGAGGTCCAGGACCTGGGTTTTACACACACTAAGTCACTACTATCGTGATGCTGACCTCCACCTCACTAAGCGGCAGTACTACAGACAAAGTCAAAAGTCATACTTAAATCAGAAATGGTTCACAAAAGCAGCAATTTCACCAATCTTGAGTTCCAGGTAAAAGGACTGTGCTCTGGAAGTTAGACTGCAGCCCACAGTATGGGACAGATGAGAAGATGAGAGTAGTAGAGGTGAAGTGCTCTCCAACAGCAGGAGTCCCTGAAAACATTCTGTCTGACTCATTAGGAACTATTCTTAAGCTAAGCAGAGAAAATTGAGTCATATGTGACTCATACACTTACCAGATGGGAGAAAAGCATATATGAAATTAGGACTGCCGCTTGGTGAACATCATGCTTGAACTGTGAGTCAGCTTCACTGCCTGCCACAAAACAGGGAGCATACAGAGCGATGGATGCAGCAGCAATACACACATTCACCTTCTGGCCAGTCCCCCTGTCGAAGTGTATCACGAAGGAAATGTGACTGCCATGTCCACTTAGCTACCTAGCACACACAGATGCTAATTGGTCTTACCTAAATCAGGCTCATGTTTTAACTTTTACACAGCTTTAACAGGTAGTCAGTAAAAATTCAGGAGATTAAAAAGATTTTGTCATGTCTGCTCTGTTGCAGGTAACTTCTTAGCCATTGAATACACACAGGCATTTTGCTACCAAAACAAAAGTGCTCATTTAAGGCTGGTGAGCAATGCCAGAAGTCTGTAACCTTGCACATTATACCTGTTCCAATACAAGTGGAAAACAGACACTGAGAGAAGGCAACAGCTACTCTCTTAAGTGGTACTTGCCAAATTTCAGGATTATACACTTCGTCTTTTCGAATCAGAAGTCTCAGCAGAAAGACTAACTTCAGAGTGTGGATTTACATCAGTCCCTTAATTTCACTTTTCATTTTCCATGCTGAAAGCCTCTCTGAGCTGCCTGTGTACACGCTGGAAAGTCCATAATATCCAACCCAGTCCTTGAAGCCCTAAGCAGTTTGCTCTGAGACTGGAAAGCTACTATAAATCAGCTTCAAGCTGACATCTAAAAATACAAAGTGCGTAGCCACCCATTCATTTTCCGGCCTGACATCTGACAGTTCAAGGTTAGTCAAAGGTCTATCAGCCCTTTCCTACTTATTTACTTACGAATGTCACAAGCAGCTCAGACAGACACAGCTGTAAGTTTTTGTCTTTAGTCTATAGCCCAAACACCCCAGATTTCCACCCAAGTGACTGCAGCAATCTTCCCAGAGGTGCTTTATGCTACAGCTTTAGTAGAACAGTATTCACTTGATGCATACTTGTATTGGAAGCTGAAGATGTAGCTTCTATGGGAATGAAAAATATTTGGAAACCAGTGTTTGCTAGGTGCCACTCTAGACCAGAATTTAATCTTCAGTTCACTGTTGTCACTCTACAGATGGGTTTGTCCTTCCAGTTATGGTACAGTTGCCCTACTAAGTATGATAGAGATTTTCATAATTCCACAGGCAACGTCTCCACATTATTACTCGTCACAGCCATAGAAATTAGCTTAACAGGTGCTCCTGTATGATCTGATCTATCATAAAGTTCATGAGCTATTTTCAGGAATACCTTACGCAGTTGCTGCTAAAAGACACAGCAATCATCATGAGAAAATTCAAGATCATTTTTCACTTTACAGCTATTAGGTTGGTTTCAGTCTTTCATTCCAAATCTTTCTGGTCTAAGATGCACAAAGGGACATAGAAATGTGATCTTCATAAGCCACACCTGTCAAAAGTCTATTTACCCACCAGGCTAACAGGGACAAGTAGCACCAAGCCTTCAGTACTTTACTTTAAAGATGTTGCATTTTTTATATAAAAGAATGAGAAACAGAACGTACACAAGAACTGCCTAATTTTATTGCCAAGTAGATAGCTATTTTCCTAGGAGACAGACACCTGTATTATCACCAGTGTTCTAACACTTAACTCTGGTGTTTTGTAATAACACAAGATAACACAACCTGCTAAAATATCAAGAAGTGGAAGAGATTTCAGGCAGACTTTGCTTAGCCTTCAAAGGACATTGGAAGTTTCTGCTGACCACCTGAAATGCGGCTTTCCAAGCATTACCACTGTGTCAGCCCTATTGTCTCACCTAGTGTTAAACATTTAACTTTTTACCTTAAAAGTAAGTATGTACCTGGGAATTGACCTGCCCTATGTGAACTATTAAAGCTGTTTTTGTTAGCCCTGGTTTCAAGGAATAAGGTCTTCTGAATTTGAGTTTGCTTAGCAGACTACTGCTAAATTATCCAGAACTATGGTGTCTGATTAAATACACCCCTGGTGAAAAGATCAGGAAGGTCTCTCCCATTGAGCCCTACATTAAGCTAAATTATAATATTTGTGCTTTGGCTTCTTCATGTGAGAAAGACTGAAATGTAAAGCATTTAAAACTGTATTCAAGAATTTAAAAATCCATATGTAACTCTTGTGAATGGAATACAAGGAGAAATAAAGGACATTGCTTTTGAACTGTATGTTTAAAATGTTATAAAGAGCGATTTACAGAAACTTTCATAATAACAATTCATTTCTCTTTGAGTGCTAAAAATGTTAGCCTTACTAAAATCTTTAAAGAGTCACTGAAAGACATAATTTACATCACAGAAGTGACCCCTCTGGCAGAACAGGGGACATCAGAAACTCCTGAAAGAACTGACATCTGGCTTCCTGAGTTAGCCTGTTCCTCTCTCTTCTCCCAGAGACAAGCCAGTAATTACTGAAATTTCCTCACTTTTACTTTAAGGTACCAGAAACTGAGTGACTGTAAAATGAGCTGGAGTTTCTTTAAAGAGCGTAGTAGATTTTACTAGAGAACAGGTACTACAAAACCAGCCAGTGGGAGTCAAGTCACCTCCTAGAGCTATCTGGAATGAACATGTGCCGCTCAGATTAAACACAGTCCTCGATATGGCCACAGAAGATACGTACAGCTACAGAGGATCTAAGGTCTCCTACTGTTGATAATGACTCATATCCTGTATTTTTCACATAAGACAGCAAGTTCCAGCTATTTATGGTACAGCCCATTAAAAATTTCTTTTCATGAAGAAAAAATGCTGTCAGTTGCCATTCAGGAGTTGATGTAGGAGGCCAGCTAGCATGTTACAGAAATCATCAGAGAAAAATACTACAATCACAAAAGAGCCAAATGTTTCCTCTTGAGCCCTTTGAGACAGCAGATGCATAGTCATAAGCAGAATCTTTTGTCTCTGAAGATTTTGTTCATACCCAGATCACCCTAGAAAAAAAGGAGTGTGGAAAAATATGGTATGAATTACTTCAGTCTACTCAGTTCTTATGCTGTGTAACTCACGGACTTATCAACTCTTCCCCCCACCATGCCCCAAAATGCAGGATGTGAACGTAGGTACAGAATTGTTGAACTGGAAGGGGAAGGAACAGAGTGCATGCATGGACCCATTGCTGACTCACATTATCCTCAATACCTTGCAGGCAAAAGAGGGAACACTAGCTAAATGCAACAAAAAGCTACAATTTACATTAGTTTAATTAAAGCCTTAACAGTCTAATCAAAGAATTATTTGCCCAGTTAAAATGTAATTCTAACATTCATAGTTAAATTTTTTCTGAGTCAGAAGTGATGTATGCAAACTTTCTACTATCTATCCATTTCTCTGGTGTTACACTCAGCCTTTTGCTGCCCTTAGACCCAAAGGTCAGTCACTGCAGTCTCCAGGAACTTTATAATGAGACTGTAGTGTCCCAAATCTTCACTGCGAGGGGCATGAGAGTGATGAGGCAATGCTGATGAGGGAGGATGAAGGGGAGAATCCTCCTTTTTGCAAGGAGCATGATATTACATTGATGGTTTCTTCCTCCTCACCCTACGGACCACTTGGGGTTATTTTTATATGTTTTCTAACATGCTTTTACAACTTGTTCTTTCACCAGGTGTTTCTACCTGCTTATTATTTCCTATGAATATTTTATACAATGAGAACAAATCCAGAATTACTACACTATAGGAACTTAACATAAACCCCACAGTTATTGCTGTCCAATTTCAGTTGTGAATCAACTCAGCAGTCTATTAAAAGGTTTAAAAGACACTTCTATGTAAAATTGCTGATTTTTCCCTATGTAAGTTGAATAGATTTTAATAGATATTGTTTTCTCAGTTACAATTTTTGTCTGATTCATAGTATCCAGATGCTAAACACTGTTCATATTTCACTAAACATACAAGAGTTCCCAGTTGCACAATGTAATTCATTTCAAAGTAGTCCCTGATTACTGAAGGATGGTTTATAAAATCAAAATGGCTCTCTAAAAATATCACCAGGCTGTAAATTTCACAAGTGCTGAGCTTCAGTCATGTAGGAAATTAGATGCCACGAGACTTGAGTGTAATATTGATTGATCTCTCCAGAGTCATATTCTGCCATCATTCCCCTTAGAATTACCAGGAATTTTGAATGAAAATCAATAGCAGGATCTTATGCTGTGACTAAATGCCTTAGGGATGAGGTATATAGTGAAAAAAATGTTGAGATCATTCAAGACAGGATTTATTGACAGTATAAACACAATCCAATACAGGAACTGCAGTTCTCCTGTTGCAAGAAACCTTTCACAGAATCACAGAATGGTTGAGTTTGGAAGAGACACGTTGTCTTCATCTGGTGCCATCCACTTGCTCAAGCAGAGTCACCTACAGCAGGTAGCCCAAGACCACGTCCAGTCAGAATTTAAATATCTGCATGGATGACAACTCTATAACCCCTCTGGGCAACCTGTGACAGTGTTTGACCACCACTGTCATGACAGATGTGTTCACTAAACTGCCTATCCCTATTAAGAATTGCTCATGTAAGTAATGCCAAAGTGAGGACACAGGTATTTTTCAAGTCAGATAAACTATATATGCCTGTACTGTCAGATCTTTTCCCATATAGCTTCAAAGGTGAAATTTTGATTCTTCACAGTAAAGCAGTCAAGGCCAATTCTGACATGCTGGTCTTTGGAGACACAAAAGGAGCACCTGCAATCTGTATGTACAACCTCTGACCAAAATATTTATACCTAGAAGGGATGAAGAAGGACAGGAGATGTTAATACCTGGTCTGGGGTCTCAAGGAATGGTTACTTTATGAGCATATGTGTTGCTTTTAGCTAAAAAGATAGACTCAAATTGCAAACAAAAGGACAACGTAGAAAATGCCGGCAGGTAACACAGGGTCCACTTTTCTCACCATGATTCTAAACTAATACTATCCATGTCAAAAGCTGCAACGAAAGACCAAAGGAAAAGGTCATTGCACTATTTAGTGGAACAAATGAAAAACTCTGTTTTCAAAGCAGGTAGAAATCAGTTCTCAGATCCACCTATGCAACCACTCCAGTTTCTGGTATTCTGCAATTCTGTTGAATTGTTGCAAATGGAAGGATTTCCTAAACCAGAATTCCTGCAATCCCATTCTGAGGAAGAACAGATCAACAATAAAAGGAGAAGGGGAGGGATAAATAAAAAAAAGTTGGGATACATACACTTTTCATTTATAATCAGAATAATTCAGGTCAAAAGGGGCTTCAGGAGGTCTCCAGTCCCAAATCTTGCTTAAAGCAGGCTCAGTTATGAGGTCAGATTGCTCAGGGCTTTATCCAGTTTAATTTTTTCAAAATTAAATTCACAAATGACGCCGAGGGACATGTATATCAGCAGAGAAAATGGCAAACTGCCGAAGTATAGATGACTTACAATCTACCGCTGAACTGGAAAACGTGTGTTGAAACTGCCAGTACTGAGGTCAGCAGATAACTCAAGACGCTTCTAAACTACTATGAAAATTCCTGGATGGTTGTTACAGCATATTTATATGAGACAAGGAATCCCATTTAATTTGTGCAGAACACTGGACTCTGTGGGACATACTTGAAATACCAGTTCTGTGCTTTAGAGAACTCCATCCTTTGTCATAATATGAAACTTTATTGCAGCAATAAAGCAATTTATTTGGCTTAGATTTTAAGGCTCAGGCTTCAAGGTTTCTTGCTCCAAACAGATGTGCAGTCTGGCCCACAGGGACTCTTAACCTGATACTCTTCTGCCATACCAGCATTAATCAGAGTAATGTCTTCACTAAAGTAAACTCTTTCTGAATCATGTTTGGCCAAACTACATTCATCACAAGAGGAACACAAGGCAAAAAGCAGGAATGGGACAGAGATGTTCTGCCCAGGGCCAGAAGTGCTTCTGCTTTTGGCCAGACTGTTCTGGAGATGTAAAGCCAAATTACTGCATAGCATCTGGGAATTCTAACACATACCATATCCTGCCAAAGACTAATCACAGTTTCATATTTGGAAAAAATCAAGTGAACAGAAATGTAACTACTCAAGAAATACTTAGTAAAAATCCTCCAGAAATTCTCAAAGCTTACAATAGCTCCAGTATGAAAAAAATCAGGTAGCATCTGAATGCCTGCAAAATCAGCAAGGCAGGAAAATATCATTCAAAACTGTCTCAACAACAAAAAAACACCCAAAACCACAAAATAAAACAAAAAAAGCCACAAACAAACAAAAAACCCCACAACCCACACCCCTCACAGGTCACTGCAATCTTTCCAGATGCTGGTTCTTCTAACTAGATTTACCTGAAGAATTTACAGTTCTAATGTTAAAAATAGGAAAACAGTGATGAGTGGACAATTTGATTAAACATTATTTATTCATTTATTTCACTTGTTCTTCATTCCATGTACTTCATAGAGGCCATTATCAGTAGCTTAGCTACTATGATTCAAAATTTCTAATAGGAAGCCTTGTGCTCATGTGCTCAGAAGGAAACATGCAAGTGCAAACTTTACTCCTCGGAGCATACAGCCAATGGTAACTATGCAGCATGAAAAATTCTGTATGTCCTACACTAAGTGTTTCTGTTAATCCTCTACCTATTGAATTTATTTCTCAGCCATCTCAAAGAATGAAACTATACTAGTAGTTCCTTCATTTACTATCACTAAACTGATTATAAAAATAAGGATCAAACAAATGGCCAAAGAAAGAATAACCTATGAATGCATTTCAATTCATGTGACCTCAAAATACCATTCATCAAAAAATTCCTTGTATTTATTTTTTTAATATCACCACACGCTCTAAAACATAAAATAAATTTAAAAATAAGTCACATTAAATAGTTCTTTGGAAGTTTGCATAACTTTATCTCTTCAAAGGTATGAACAAGCAGGAAGGATACATTTTTAGCAGCACTTTCAAATTTACATTTCTGAGAATGGTTTGTGGAGTCTGAGAGCATGCCATGCAAATGATCTTTCCTTTCTTTCAAGTAAAGATACAGAAGACCCTTAAACTGTGTCAGTTTTGGCAATGACTGTCTCTCAAGTACCCAGATTTAATAATCAACAAGATGCTGCTCACATTCTCCTTTGTTTTGCTCTCATTTCATTGTTTGCTGCTCCTACTGAAGAAATTCTGCAATTCTAATGAGAGAATTCAGAATTTAACCTTCTAAAATGTCTTTCTTCCTTCATCATCCCCTTAAAAACATCCAAAGCTCACATTAATCCCCAAACTGGAAAAGCTGATAATATCTAAAGGTTGGAGAGAGTATAAAGGAAGAAAACAGAAGAAAAGCATCTTGATGTAAAACATAATTTAAGATTTGCTGCCAAGCAAGCTCAGAATGTTTGCACTCATCACACATCTTTTCATTTGATTATGTCTATACTTTCATGTATTTGAAAAATGAGAATAGAAAAATCATCTAGCAATAACTGTATTCATGGATAAGGTATTTCACATAGACTGCTGATAAATTACACAGTTGGTAAAAATGCTTATATGGGATTAAGGGTTTTTTACTTGAAAGAATTATCAAAAGTTACATGGAGTACTGTATTAAAAATACTGCCTGAAAATAAGAACATCTAATGCTGCTTTGTATTGCTCCTGTGGTTAAACTGAGGCCCTATAATTCAGGTTACCAAAACATAAACATGAGTCTTTCTCACCCTCAAAACCAGGAATGATTTATATTGCTTAGCAAGCTCATGTTATAAAAATAAATTTATAAATCAAACAAATTACAGATTTGGCAAAGAATCAGGAAGTCTTAAAGGATTTAGAAACACCAATAAATTCCCAGGTTAAAAAGAAAAAAAAGTCAGTCACATACTTGTATCACATACATATTTTAAAAGAACAAAGACAGTAAATATTTCCTTTTTTGTAGGATTTGCTTCTTTTCTATCTGTTCTTTACTTGGAATTCATTTTTGCCCACACTCAATCATGTAGGGATGAAGACCTCTGTAAAACTTTTACACATTACAAAACAAACAAACCACAATTACCGTAATTAAACTGTAAAAAACAAATGTTAACCCAGCCACATCTTACTTGAATACACACCAAAAACAGAAGCAGCCATTATCTTTAATGACCAAAACCAAACCTTTCAGCTTCTTTTGCTTCTCCTAGGAAATCAGCAGCCCAAGCATGGACGAAGCATCGCAATTGCCACAGGTAAAGCATCTGCAAGCAGATGCTGTCACAGACCTGCAAGAACATGGTAATAACTCATTTCTACAGAAGGCAGCCGTTCTTCACTCCCAGACCTATTCCATTCCATCACACATCTGGCGATGAATTAGTCAGCTTAGATGACAGCATTTCTCTATATAGAGATGTTCAGGAGGTTGGAGGGTATCAGCTTGAGGGCTGGGACTTGCTCATGAACAAGTATTAGTTTTTTGGTTTTTTAAAGGAGACTCCATCTCTAGATCTTGCTTGGATCTATCTTTGCCACCCCTAAAGGCTACTGCTATGTCAACACAAAACTAAGATCCCACTAAGAAAAATCAGGAAGTTGGAATAAAATGCCTTTGAACAAAGGAGCAGCAGCAGCAAGAATCTCTAGTGGCAGGTGGACTGAGAGTCCTGACTTGAATGTGCGACTTAGACCACAGAAGATAATTTGCGTGCCTAAAACACAGATACCAAATTATTTCATTAAAGAGCCGGATACTTTTAGAAGATAAGCTTACTGAGAATGGCATGGAGCAAGAATTAAACAAACAGGAAAAACGTCTAATAGAGGAAATTGTCCGGGTAACAGCAACCAATCATTTAACTACTGATGCAAACAGAAAAATCGTACTTCCAACACAAACACTGTAAATAGCAGTGCTTACCTCTCCTGGAAGCCAGCTGGCTTTCTTTCTCTCATGTGAAGCTCCACTATCTATCTGTTGCTACAGACATAGGGCTAAATACCTGTGCACACAAGACCCTTCTCCCTTGCACAGCAACAACAGCGGACCGTTACTTTTAGGAAAGGAAGGGGCTTTCAATTGCCGTACTTCACCCACCACGCATCAACCCTACAGTCCTGTTACAATGGACCCCATGGGGAAAGTGAAGCAATGAAACTCGACAAGGTGAGAGACGCTTCCAACTCTTTGAAGGACTCTAGACATAAGTGATAACAGTCACAAGAGTGCAACCACTTGAGTTTGTTTAATTTTTCAGTGCCAGACAACACAGAATGTGCTTCAATGGACCACATGAATCTGATCTAATATCATGCTGCTACCTGAGGGAGCAAGCTTCTTCCCCTTACCCTAAACAGTGTCCTACTGCTTCCGTTGTATTAGTGCAAGCATTTGTGCGGCCACATGGCGAGCTTATCAGAAAATTGATTTGGCTGGAACTAAGCCAGCAAAAAAACCTCACAAAAACCGGTTCATTTTCAATCAGCATGGTTCCTTGCTCCAGCATACTGTGTGCTCCCTTGGCAACAGCCCAAAGGACAGGGCAAAACGCATGGCAGAGAATGAAAGGGAAGGCAGGATCTCTCTTTTCAACAGAAGCCTGGCTTAAAAACACCAGTGTCAGGGACGTGGTATATACTAAACAATCTGAATAGAAATTCTAGCCATGGACTGTACATCTTCTATCCTCAATTAAGATGTACTGAAAAAAGGTCATTTCCTTGGTAATTAAAATCAGGGATATTTGGTTCAGCAACACATCTCTTATTATAGAGCAGCACTTCTGATTTTCTTTAAGCACAGAAGTTTACTGAAGTGAAAAGTAACACTGTTCTCATCATTCTAGGGGTGAAACTTGGTATAAATGGTGAACACTTCATAAAACCAAGAGCCTGTTTTGGAGACCAAAATAATAGCTCTGCAGTCAGCACTCCAAAACATGAAAGCAATGGCTGGGTATGCTATTGAATGAATCATATGTGGGGAATGAATTAATCAGTGTAAAAACCTCAGCAGATAGAGAAACTAAAAGTTCCGCAGTTTTAATTGTTAATTTTATTGTCTTTTCATTACATTTCCATTATACAGCCAATCTTTCATCTCTCTGAGGCATTACTATTGCTCAGGGTTCTTCAGGGAAGCTAACCACATCTGAACTGCTTTAGTTTCACATAAATAGGATATATCTGCAACCAAAGCTCTTCAATTTCATTATTGACTAAAAAGCACAATCTTAACTGAATTCTTCAGTTCTGTTTCTTTGTAGTCACGTTTTTATGTGTATTCAAGATCAACATGGTAATTTATCATGCAGAAGCGGTTATGCAAAACTACATCTATTTCTACTGTAAGAGGGTGGGGGTGAGGGAACTTATGCCTTTTAACAAGAAACTTTAATGTGGAAAAAAACAGTTTATTTTAAAATGTCATTCCTATGACATTTTTGCCTTTTTTGGAGACGCGTGGCTTGTTTAAAAGATACGAGTACTTTGGAGCCCACAGTTCCCCAGGGAAATGGAAATACGAGTCCGATTTTTTGCAGATGCATAAAAGCGCAAAACCAACAAGCATTAAATCTTAACTTTTTCTTTGAATATTGCTGAATGACAACTTTAGGATCTTTACTCCTTAAAGAACTTCCTCTCTTAAACACCCCACCAACTAGGCTTCCTATGAAATGAACCCTATCTTTTACTGCTGGACTTGAAAAAGCCACAATGAAGAAGTATTCTCAAATCTCATAGCTGATTTACATTGCTAATAAAAATCCTCTACCAAATGCCACAAAACCTGCCATTATACCAACTGCTTTGTAGATGCTTGATTGTAACTGAAATGAAATTCAGGAGGTATTCAACTGTACATAAGGGTTTAATTACATACTTCTAATACTTGACATTGTAGATATTCATAACAGTGAATTTTGATCCCAGAATTTCTTAGATTTCAGCTCTCTGTGTCTTGAATGGAAGTTCAGTTACATATTCAGTATTAGACATGAAAGGAAATAGAAAGAATTACTAGATTAAGTGTTTGGCTATATAACAACCTGCCTTTGAAAAGGATGCAAAAGACAGGCATTACTGAGCTCAACAACATTCACTTGTGTAGGATTGCTGCAATGCCACTAGCTGTATAATGAGACATAACATCTTCAAGGGAATTGCATGCAGTTGAAACTATTGGATAGCTATATCCTTATTTCCTCCCATTCTCTAACTGCCAATGGCATTTACTTGCAACTGGAAGTTTCTCCTCTAGAAAGTGGTATCTCCAATATCATACCATCCACCCAGGTCAGTAAGCCAAAAGAAGTGGCAACTAAAGGCATGATACTAATCTACATATTCTGCCCAGATTATAAAACTCTACTGGCATTTTATTCTTCAGTGCAACAAGAGCATGGTTTTCTGCTTTCTCCCACAAGTTTTCTCCACATCTTTGCCCCACTCATTCTGATTCAAGAGTTAATAATACAACAGTGGCCTTGGTTTCTCCCACAACTCTAATCTGATGAATCCAGTACAAAGGCATTTCTTACCAAGGGAAATTTTCTTTTTAATAAATGCAAGTTTCTAGAAGTCAAGACTCCTAGAAATCTATACAACCTTATAGTCACTAAACTCAGGCCACAGGGGTAGAAACACTCCAAAGAATAAGAAAACTTCACAAAACTGTATTTAACCTATATACTAATCAAACAGGGAACTTTTTGTGGAATTTTTTTTTTTGTGTTATCTATTGTTTTTTTGTCTTCTGCGTTATGACACCAAGTATGGTATGCAAAATTGAACTTCTATAAGAGGCAGAAACAGATTGATCTTATCCTGTTAAGAATGAAGTGGCAAGATTTTCACGTCCATAAATCCACACTAGAAAAACAGCTATATTTCCCAGCTAAAATACATTTCTAAAATTCTAAAATGATAAAGCAGCCTTTATTACTGCAGCACACAGCTAAAAGAAGCAAATTGAATGCCAAGATATGATTCCTGTCACCTGAAATATCTAATGCAACACTCCTCTCCACCAATTTAAGTGCTCTTCTACTGTTCTGTACTGCATCACCCCATTAATATTAACTTCCATGTGATTCCTGCACGTACAGAAACATATAATCACATTACTGTGCTTACTCTTGCTAAACAAACCTGCATACCATAAAGTCACAGTTTTGTAAAGGGGTGTTGCAATGCCTATTATCATCAAGTAATAATATTTAGGAAGAAACACCTGTTTAAAAGGATACAAGTAATACTACAGTTAAGAAATGGGATCTCCTTTGAAAAAAGTATCAACGATTCCACAAATAGCAGAGGACACAAAAAATTCTGTTGTCCATAATACATGTACTTATATGTGCATATATACACACATACATATATACAAATATACACATGTACATATTGCTAAATATTCCAATTTTTTATATCCAGTTCAACTGGGATTCTCTAACATAGAAGAAAGTAGTTTCTCCATTTCTCTACGTGCATTAATCTCACTTGCAACATATTTGAAAGATCAGCCTTGATCTTTAATGGTTGCTTTTTGAAAAACAGAACAATGATCTCAATAGCAATTTACCCAAGCCGCAAGTGACACATTCTATCTGTCCTTTCCAAACAAATACATAATGTATTTAATCAAGTAACCCTAGACCATGCTGTTAATCAGCACTGGAATACAATTTATCACTACTTTCCAGTTTCATTTGCAAAAATAACTAATTAGCTTATGAAATTACAATTATATAAAGAAGAAACTAGGTCGTTATCTGTTCAAAAGTAATGCTAGACACAGCTCTTACTCATCCTTGGATATGCAAGATTCTGAAGGCAATTCTAAAATGAGACTTACATGTAACATGACCTTTTCTTAAATGAATAACTAATTTTCAGATCAGAGATATGTATTTTTGAAGACTTTATGATAAGCAATCAGAATTTCTGCAGTGCTCCCCAAGTATGTGCGAGGAAATAAATGGCTACATAAAATGCATGACAAAGATTTGGAAAAAAAAATCTGATATATTTTGATTGCATAAGTAACAACAGGATATTTTCTACAAATGACAATGGAGACTATCTGCCAGTACAAGTACTGGGGACATAAGATGAAGGATATAAAATATAATACATTACAGAATGTTACGGTTTAGCTTATTTTGAAAGTTTTTGGTCAAATCCTGTAAATAGGACACTTGCTTTAACGGAATCAAGATTCCATGTGAGGGAATAAAAATCAATAATCACTTTGAACCTCTTAGGCATACTGATCTTCACAGAGAACCAGATTATTTGCTATAATATTACCTAAGCTTACCTGCACTGTTACACAGTAAGTAGTACCTCATGCTTATCAAAAGCTAAAGTTACCTTTAAAAACATTCACTTAAGTATTCTTCACAACATGAGGCATGAAAAGTCATTATAACAGTGGAAGCTGTTCACCATTTAGCAGGATTAGATCTTTATTTCTTAAATAGGAAAGTAAATACTTTAAGTAATCAAAACACAATCTAATTTTCAAGACAGTCACAGAAACTGTTGAGTTAAATATGAGGTAGAACAGCAGGGAATTCAGAAGATAAAACTACCAGATGATTTTTGAAGTGGATATCATACTACATTACAAGAATTAGAGAAACAAACCCAATCAAAACGTGCTCTATCAGTCACCAGAAATTCTTGTCCAGATTCAAAATACTACAACTCATGCCAGCCCTGAAATTGAGGGCATTTAGTATCACAAGAAGAATTAATAATTTTGTGTTTTCTGGTAAAGCATCTCCCTCTTCCACATTCAATCTTCATTGCTCCAGAGGTAGGGGAGAACCATAGAAGCCAATTATATTGGGGCTGGAGAAAGGGGAGAAGAGAGAAGAAACTCTTTGGATCATAAAATAATATGGTGCAAACCAGCAAAATCAACAGTGGTTCAGAAAATACTCACCAGTCCCCCTTGGGCTCCTACTTTACTAGTATCACAGAGGACACCCTCCAGATCTTCCTTTTGCAAGTTCCTAACTTCATGGTCACCCCTACCTTGTCATACCTCTCTTTCAGATTCATCACCCTCTACCATAAGGTAACTTAAGTTTTGACGATGATATTCCTTTTAGTCAGCTTAGTCCATTGAGTTATGTCTTTATACAGTAAGAAATCAATTACTGTTCAGTAAAATATAACAGTCTACAGAAAGCATCTGCCTAAAGATAATGAAGCCCACATCTGGTTAAGGATTCAAGAGAAAAGGAAAGTACAACTACCTTATAAATTCCTCAGGATGAAGAAAATGTGTAATTCGCATCTAAATCACAAGTATTTGCTTTCTTCTTTCTCACAAAACAAAAAATAACCCTCAAATGAGCCACATTTCATTTCAATTTACTTTGTCATATATCTTCATTATTATACTGACATCAGTAACAATAACAATTGAGTCTCACAAAAATAATGTCATTCACACAGTCTTTGAAATGTATTCCTGGATGTTTTATTGTTAAAACGTGTGTCCTCATCACTTCCTTCCCAAAATCCTTCAGCAAATTTTTTATCTCGTTTGTGAATCAGCTACATCAAGACTCATCATCTGTTTATGTGATATTTTATGCATGCTGGCCAACATGCTACTCTTCTTTAAACTGAGCCCATTCCGAGAAGTTGGTGTTTACTCACAGCAGTATTAAAAGAAAAAGAAAGAAAAAAAAAGATTTAAAAAAAAAAAAAAGAAAATCCATCCTCAGAGTCCAGCCAAATAAATCCAAGCCCACACTTTCCTCTTACCACAAGGGGCGGTACAAAGCACAGGACAAGCTATTTCCACAAAACAGGTTTCTGTAGCTATATTTAACTACAGATTTCCATTAGTGTATTATTTCTCTTTGCATACCTGAAAGCCAAGATAAATAATTGTAATAAAAGAAGATTCTACCAAGACATCTTGTATTGCAGTTGCAGCTCCACCCTTTCACATATTTCACACAGCAAAGAGAGGGAATGCAAACAAAATAGTACTCAGAGTAATCATAAACACATAAGAAAGGTCACATTATGAGTTTTCCTCTTTACATAAGAATATACTGGAAAGTACATTGAACAAGTAGGCAGGTACCTGGAACTTTCTTCCTCCTCCACCCCTTTGTGGGTGGAAAAACTCTGGCATGGTTTACTTCTGCAAGTTAGCAATCACCTATATTATAAAAATGTAAGACAATTTTGTTTGAAGAACACTTCAAGATTTTTATCTTAAAAACAATTGTATATATGACTGGGAGCAGATTCACCAATTAATTTTCTTTCAAGCTTGTTATTCATGTAAACAATTACAGAAGCTTGAATTATTTTCTAAATGCATCAGTATGATGCAGGACTAGAATATACTGATCGTTGCTTTGCCTAATGGAAAGAGCTTTTAGGCTGTGAAAAATGCTAGTGATGGAACTGTCAATCATCCAAACAAGCTTTTTTCCTCCAAATTATGCTTTCAGAAGATTTTTCATAGCAACTTAAACTCAGTTCCTAACTTCTTGTGAGTTGTTACTTCTGTTAAAGGTTCTTTCTCTCATGTCCAGAAATCTATCTCCATCTCCCAGGAAAGTTCTGAGATCCACAGGCCTGCATATTTCTCCAGATTCTCTGAACTTCAGACACCGAAATCTGCCAAGTACAGCTTTCCACCAACACCTGAATACTGTTTAACACATCAATCCCAGCCAGGTCAACTGCCATCCAAAGAACACTTAGAAGCCTACAGCCTCCTGGATGTAACTCAGGAAGCTTCTTTCTCCATGTAACACAAGAACCTGCCTCCACAGCCAGTCCTTTAGAGAGAGACCTTCTCCCATTTGAACTCGTTCTACTCTACATCTAACAGAAAGAGCTACTTACACAGTGCTATCAGGTGCCTGTTAGAGCCAAATCCCATGAGACAACAGGTAAGCAAAGACTGAAAAAGTTGGGCAGTGAACTGACGAAAACGAACTGGGATTCACATGCTTTTGTGGAGCAAACTAACATGCTATTTTGTAAACGGAAAAGCATAGTAAGTGGCAGGTAGTTACAAAAGACTTCCTAACATGACAGTTTGCTAGGCTGCAAGTAACCTGCCACCTTGGGACTATATTCTCTTCTTGGTGTCACTGTGTCAGTTGAAGAATTGAATAACTCATTCTGCCTCTAGCTGTTTATTGTTGTTCTTCCTGAAACAGGATGCCACACCTTCCACACCAGTTGCCTGATTGCTTGTATGATAATATACCCTGGACCATTTTAGTAGGAAAGAAAAGTTGTGTCAGAACTATATTCCTACTGTTTAAATTAACATGGTTTATTTTAACTCTCATGGGTAAGAAATTGCTGGTCAAGCACCTTCAGGAAAACAGCAGGGCTGGTAACCTCTGACAGTATGGGGAGAACTAGAAGAAGACATGTAGCAAGACTCAACATGCAGTTTCAGAAGGCTACATAGCTTTTGCTTTTTCTTTTCCTTAAAGGTGTACATCATAAAGTCACTTGTTACTCCAGTATTAATCTGAGTATCATAATTCCAGTTTTAAAATGGGAATAGAAATATCCCTTTGCTTCAGAAGAATGATGTGAAAATCAGCTGGTTGTTATTTACAAATCTTTTGTATGTCCATGATAACGACCACAAAAGCCTATAAAATTAACAGTTCTGTGTTCATGCTGTGCTAAGGGCAGACAGCACAAAAAGCACTGACTGCTCTTCACACCATGAAAAAAATATAGATAATAGCTTGACACTAAATGTATACAATCTTTTAATTAATATGGTTTGATATATTAAAATGCATACACAAACAATCGTAACAGCTGCTAATTTTAAAAAATTGCACAGCGGCTGTGATTCTTTACTATTAGGAATAATTTCCAATTAATCTTAACAAAGCTAGTTCAGCCAAGTTCTTTGTGACTGAAGGCACCTTTGACTAAACCACAATAGTCTGGACTAAACAATCTGGACTAAACCACAAGTATAGTTCATGATAACAAATGGTATATACACCGAGGAAAGACATTCGGGTTAGTGTTTTCTGGCTATTCTAAGTTTATGTACCGTTTGAAGAGCACAGTGTAACAGATGGATGGAGAGAGTGTGTCCTGACAAATTACATACATCTCTGTTCCTATTTGAATTGTAAATACCATGTTGATACAAGTTACCCTGTGATTAAGTTGCAGTACACACTTACATAATCTTCTGCTAATGTGAAGTGTTGAAAAAAAACTGCTTGCTGTTAACTAGAAGCATGACTGTTGTCTGAATGAAAGTAAAAAGCAGTTAATACTGAATATTGTCTTTGTAAACAGATTTTGATGGATTTAGCTCCATCATTTATAAACCGAGAGACTAAACATAAAGTGTAATTAGGATATTGAACATCTTCAGTACCAAATCCCTTGTGAATTGCTACATGAAATATGGAAGCCATCACTCAGAATTAACGAATACCACAATTTAGTATTTTATGAAAACAACAGGTATTTTCCCCATTATTCCCTATTAATCCAAATTTTGGAAACATTCCATCTCCCAGCTTCTTGAAATGAAAATATCCAGCACCATAAACTTAAGGTTGAGCAGCTGAAACCAAAGTCTGCTTTTAACTTTGATCCAGACTTTTACTCTCTTTACTTTGGGTGAGTCCAGCTGCATCCAGACAGAAACTGGGGATGCTTCCTGTCTTTCAGAGTTGAGTGTGCATCTTGACCACGTAATGGAAGGAGACTGGGTGGGCACTTTCACCTGAAGTATCACAGGCAGGAAACCCAGTCACATAGGATGGAAAAGACATCATGGAGTGCAGGTGCAGCCTTTAAAAATCTGTCTTGGGCAAAACCCTTGCTAAATAAAGCCTCTCTATTTAGCAAAGCAAAAATGCAACCAATAGGTTAAGGACTAAAGTTTAATAATCACTATAGTCATGAACTTGCAACATTATGCAAGGTCTGTTGTCCGGTGTCAGCTGACACACAGCTAGATAGTTAGAAATCATGGCTACAAAAGTTATTACTGCATGACCCATGTTTTATGTGCCCACTGACATGTGGCAGGAAGTTATATGCAATATACAGGCTTTCACAAACAAATGTAAAATCCTGTATTCTGACATACTCTTCAAAAATCTTGTGTTTCTACACTGCCGGCACAAGTAGAATGCCTCAAACTGCACATAATCAAACCTTTCCTCTGTGTTACTGCATTCACAGGGTCTTGAGAGTTCTTTCAAAGAGAAAGGTCATAAATTGCCTTTTATTATCTAAGCACAAAATTGAAAATTCCTCTAATATACACCCTCTGTAGTATTCAAGAAATACAGATAAAGGTAAGGTAGAATTGACTTTGTGAATAGACAAAGTCCTAAAGATGTTTGCAATTACATGCCCTACAATACTGTGAAATTTTCTTTCGTATCTCAGAAGGAAAAGAGATAGTTTTATGATCTTTCTAAAGCCATTTCTCTCACTGCAGAAAACTGTGAGATTGGCTCCCTCTAGAGTCTTCTCTGATACAAACTTTGAATTATAAAAGAGAGCATAGGTCATTTGCATGTGTCAACATCCTACTTAGTTCCCTTTGAAAAAATGCACTGAGATCGCACTAGTGAAAAAGAACTTCACACTCCCAGTTACATAGGTTTATGCCTTTGTACAGATCAAATAAATTCTAACACAGTGAGGTAAATTTTGATCTTCCCGTGTATCTATCTAAAGATCCAAATAAATTGAGATATTTCTAATACCTGAAGCTAAGTTTAGAAGTGGAATCCTCTATCTGTATTAAGATATATATATATATCTTCAAATAAGTGTATGATGTATGTGTAAAAAAATTCTCTTCACCTTAAACACCTCTTAAAGTTGTATCAGTAATTCAAGTAGAACTCACAGCAACCTGGAGTTTGATCTTGATTCAGGTCAGTGGAAGCTTTCCCATTGATACAAGCACGGAACATGCAAGCAGATTATTAGCTCCACAGTAGCTAGAGAAGGGCATAAATGTGTAGGTGAACAAATCTTGCCATCAGCTAATAAAAACTGCATTATAACCCACACTTGTAGGAGACATATTCTTGTCTTCCACCCGGAAGACAGCATCGTGGAGGGCAGATGGTGAGCAACAGAGTGAGATTGGTCTGTGCCTTCCTTCCCCCACCAAATACACCGGGGAAGCAGACCTAAAGCAGCATACATGGGGGAGTAAACTGAAGCAGGAAAAAAACTGGCCTCATTAGTTTTATATTATATATCTTATATATCTTATATTGTAGATGTGACAGCGTTTTCTAGGGCAAAGAGATTAATTCCTCATAAATCTGACAATTACAATTATGTAATTAACACACCTGCACATATATAAATTACAACCAAAATAAACATGAATTAAAATCTGTCATTGACAACAAATCATAAATGCTTCTGTCACTTCCTAACACTAGGATTCATGCTCCTGTTTTGTGCTACAGTTCTAGATCTAAATCTCATATTGTACTTCTAAAAAATCAACAGACCAACTAGCACATTACTAGATTAAGATGGCTATTAAGTTTTATTCAGAACAGTCAATAGTTTTCAGAACATTTTTTCTCCACTACAGATTATCAGTTAATTTTAATTTTCCCCATGCAATGTACTGGGAGCGTTGCTAGGACTGGTATCATAGTCATCCTCTGCAGAGTCTGGCAAGGGATAGGCATAGTGTGTAAAGAGTCGGATGCCCTGACTATCTCAGTCTTCCTTAAATTCTTAGGCTGAGCACTGAAAACTGTGTGCACAAACTCTTAAAAAACAGTGGCACTGATTAAAAGAAAAATATGTTGAATGGCATCATGAAGTCCGTTCAGTTTTTAACAGGTACATAGTTCAGTCACTTAAAAGGACTACAGGCTTAGAGAGCAACAATATTCTAAAAAAAAGTTCCTCATTTTCTAAAATTACTTTGTATCAGCAAGTAAGGACCAAGACAAATAGAAGTAAGTGCATTATGGCATATTTTCCTTTCTTTACGCTTCAGTGCAAAATTAAACGTGTTGTTACATCACACAAATTTTCATTACTAATGCAGTTAAGACGTCCTTCCTATTAACAAAACAAGCTAGCATCTGTTATTATGGGCTGGAAAGGATTAATGAATATTACATACAACATCACTTAAGTCTGCAAACATCAAATTAATTCAGTACCTTCTATAGAGCTCGCTCTGCCTTGAATTCATATTAGCTTCCTCTTCTTTCACAGGTACCACACCATCTCCCCACCAACTAGGTAAAAGATGGGCTTTGGGGGTTTCTTAGCATGCTTGAAAGGTAAGTTTTTGAAAAATAATCAAAGGAATGAATCACTACCAACATAAATTTCTTCAGGGAAAACCCCTTTTAGAAGCTCCATATTTTATTTAAAAGGGTTTCAGTCAACATGCATCCCAAAATCTGAATACACTGCAACCCACAATACACCATCAGAAAGCATAATAACATTTATCAAGGAGCAGAGTGATAGGACGAGGTGTAATGGTTTCAAACTGAAAGAGGGGAGACTTAGATTACATAAAAGAAGAAATTCTTTAGCGTGAGGGTGGTGAGACACTGGAAGAGATTGCCCAGAGAAGTTGTGGACGCCTCATCCCTGGAAGTGCTCAAGGCCAGGCTGGACAGGGTTTGAGCAACCTAGTGTAGTGGGAAGTGGCCCTGCCCATGGCAGGAGGGTTGAAACTAAACGATCTTTAAGGTCCCTTCCAACTCCAAGCATTCTATGATTCTACGATTTAGCCCGTGATAAAAATAATTTTATGACATCCTACAAAAAAATATGTTCAAACATGAATAAACTAAGTAGTTACTCTAGACCACTTGTCTGCTGATGTCCTCAGGAAATCGGCAGCCAACCCACTACCCTACCTCCAGCAGGACAACTTTGCATCACCAAGCTCTTATTGCAGATAGTCCAGAAGACAGTTTGGCCTGGGGCTGAGCAGAAACTAGGCATTTAATATTCCTAAGCCAAAACTGAAGCAGTGCACTTCTGGGAGCTCTGATTTGTAAGGTAGACAGAATGGAGTCAAAGCAGAGTGATCTGAGCATTGAATTGCTGCATCCTAGCTGAGGCAAGCACCACATTTTCTCCCTTCCTAGGAGGCAACAGTTAAAAACACCCCTTTCAGCTGAACCTGGTACCTCCTGATCCAGCACTCTTCATAACATTACCACTGCTAATCCACCCTGAGATCAGCACAATTGCATGAGCACAGCTCCTCTGTGCCATGCTCCATTTCAGACAAGTGCCTGCAAACATCCTTGACTTTACCAGGAGCAGCCAAGACCATAGCAGGGAAGCAGGTCCAGGTGGGACCTGGGCCTAGGTGGGGTCCAGCGTTCCCAGGTTCCACTGCAAGGCCAGGCACACTGGCAATGCCCATCAACAAAATTGGGATGTGCCCACATCTCAGCTCTGCCATTGTTCCAGGTCAGGTCCAAGTGCAGGCCCACAGCAGCTCACACCCACCATCCCCCAGCACAGCCACATGGCTCAGCTTCAACTTCAGCAGTGGTTGGAATACTGATAGGAAAGCTGTTTACTCCAAAAGCAACTACAAAGCTCTTGGTGAGTATCGCATTTTTGAACAAGCGCCAGTTAAAAATTGCCCACATATTTACAACAAATATCAAAGACAGTCAGGGTTGAAGCATGCTGAGTTGCAATCTATGTATGTATGCTAGTTTACACAACAAAAATGAATCACAGTAACTTTGGCTTCTACTATATTCTGATAAATTCTTGGATCACGTTAATGCATTACGGCATTTCTACAGCTGTGAAATCTATTACCTAAACTGTACAGACTTAAGTTTTGCAAATGTTCACTCACACAAACATTCTTTAAAAAAAAAAAAAAGTATAAAACACTTCAGTGCAGCTGTGATTATTTTTAAACAAATACACATGAATGCAAAGTGCTTAACAGAACTGAGACCATGCGCAACTGAACAGTTCCCTCTTACTTTGAAAAGTATTTCTTTAACGACCATCCTATTAATAATCTTATAATTTACTTAAAAGAAAGCACATATTTTTACAACTTTTCACCTTAAATGTAAATTGAGTACACTTTTTTTCTTAATTTAATTATGTAGGAAAGAAGTTGAAGTAAGACGAGATTTCCAGAGTTGTGAAGAGGGCATTGACAATTGCCAGGGAGGTTATTGAAAATCATGTGTCCTGGGTTGAGAGACACAGGACTAACTTTTCTTCTAATGCTGGGGAAAACTGCACTTTTAGAGGACTCTCACTTCCGAATTCATGAAAATATTTACTTTATGGCCAGCCAGGCTCTGTGAGATTCAAGGTCTCCGTGTTTTCAAGCCTTGCCAGGTGCAGGGACGAGGAGGAGCAAGGCCTGGGCATTTGACACAAGTGGCCCAACAGGATCATTTCATACCAGGAGCATCACTTCCAATATAAATTAGAAAAGCTTGCTGTGTAGCTGGCTCCCCCTTGATGGTGGCAGTCCAGCCAACTCCTTGCCCTGGTGCTGGACCCCTGAAGCCTTCCCTTCCTCCCAAAGCCATTGCACTCACAGTGTCCAACATTCGCTGTCCCTGCTGGGAGTGCACAGCTGCCTGCTGATAGAACTGGCTGAGTATAATTCTCGTATATCTTATACCAGTATTGGGATTAATACTGCTTCTTTAGTATTATTGTTAATTATTTAGTCTTATTCTATTAAATCTAGCCACATTTCAACCCTCGTATTTCTTTGTGTTCCCTGATTCCCCTTTTCTGGGTGGGAAGGGGTCATCGGGTGACAGAATAATTGTCTGCACGACAATAAATTGTTAAGGGTTTTCTCAAACCTTAACATCATGCCAGTTCATACCACAGGGAAAGCAGTTTTCTGTTTAGGATCCAGTCCAGCAACGAGAATGAACATTTAAAACACTCTCTATTTTGACTTCAGCACATACATTTTATCAAAAATCTCAAATGCAAACTGACTGAATTGACAGAAGCTTTAAAAAGCCAGTGTTTATTAGAAATCTTCACGTTATTATAATTTTATCACAGAATTTAAAACTATATGATGATTCAGAAGATGAATTAGGAATCTATTTATGGATCATGAATTTTAACAGGAGCACAGGGACCTTTAAAGGAATATAGATAAAAATAATGCCATTAACATCAGTTTTAAACTAATGAGTCAAGATCAGTTGGCTATCATTACTTAGGCTCATTAAGGATATCTGAATGTGAACCACAAGAAATTTAAAATAATATATTGGGTTTATCCATCAGGCTTTTAAATACTTCCTTCTCATCAGAAATTATATATACAAAATTTTTAAAATGGACAATGCAAATAAATCTGTTTTAAATTCTCCGTACTATTTTCAAGGTTTAAACTGCAGCACCCTGTACAGTCAGATGTGTAAGCAATGATGCGTGTCATATCAGTGGAAATGAATGCTTTTTTTCACAATGCTGCCTTCAGAAATCAAACTAAGCATGCTATCTAACACAAAAACCCAATTGTATGTTGACAGCTATAATACAGGTAGAAGAGGTCATGTTAATACAGCACATAAGTGTATGCAATTTGACATTGCAGATATTATAGAACATATCTACAATGAATAAACCTTTATCTGCTTGCAAAGTGGAAGGGGCAGCATCATCACTGCAAACAACAGCAGTCAAACATCCTTCAGAGGTAAAATACTAAATAAAACCAAAGTAATGACCCATGTGCCCCAAGGGAGGATGATTTTAAAACTCGTTGACAACAGAATGGTTGTGTTTCTAGTCTGCAAACATGCTGCCACACAGTGTATTCTCATACTCTCCATGAGAAAACAGAATCAGAGAAGAGTTTGGATTGGAAGGTCATCTAGTCCAAAACCCGTGCAATAAACAGGGACATCTTCAACTAGATCAGGTTGCTCAAAGCCCCGTTCAGCCTGAACTTGAATGTTGCCAGGGATGGGGTATCTACCACCTTTCTGGGCAACCTCTGCGGGTGTTTCACCACCTACAGTGTAAAACATTCCTTCCTTTAACTACTGTAAATATACTTTCTTTTAGCTTAAAACCATTACCCCTTGTCCTTTCACAACAGGCACTGCTAAAAGATTGTCCCCATAGTTCCTGTAGGTCTCCTTTAAGTACTGAAACATTGTAAGGTCTCCCCAGAGCCTTTCCTTCTTGAGGCTGAACAACCCCAACTCTCTCAGCCTGTCCTTATAGGAGAGGTGCTTCATCCCTCTGTTAATCTTTGTGGGCCTCCTCTGGACCCCCTCCTTCTTATGTTGGAGACCCCAGAGCTGGACACAGTACTCCAGGTGAAGTCTCACCAGAGCAAAGAGGCAGAATCACCTCCCTTAAGCTGCTGACCACACTTCTTTTGATATAGCCGAGGACACAGTTGGCTTTATGGGCTGCAAGCACGCACTGTCAAGTGCACATTGTCGGCTCGTGTCCAGCTTTTCGTCTAACAGTACCCCCAAGTCCTTCTCAGCAGGGCTGCTCTCAATTCCTTCATCCCCCAGATTGTTTTGATACCAAGGACTGTCCCAACCCAGGTGCAGGACCTTGCTGAACTTCATGAGGTTCACATAGGCCTGCTTCTCAAGCCTGTCCAGTTCCCTCTGGATGGTATCCTGTATCTCAGGTGTGTCAACCACACCACTCAGCATGGTGCTGTCTGCAAACTTGCTGAGGGTGAATCCAATCCCACTGTCTACATCACTGATATTAAACAGTCCTGGTCCCCGTACGGATCCCTTATGGACACCACTTCTCACCCATCTCCATCTGGACATTGAGCCATGGACACGACCATCCAACCAATTCCTCATCCACCAAACAGTCCACCAACCAAATCCAGAAAAATACTGGGGGAGACTGTGTCACAGCCCTCACAGAAGTCCAGACAGACAACATCCATAGTTCTTTCCTTGTCCACTGATGTAGTCACCCCATCACAGAAGGCCACTTCTATGTCAGACAGGTCCTGCCTTTGGTGAAGCCATGCTGGCTGTCTCAAATCACCTCCGGGTCCTCTGTGTGCCTTAGCATAGTTTCTAGAAGGATCTGTTCTGTGATCTTCTCAGGCACAGACGTGAGGCTGACAGCTTGGTAGTTCTCAGGGTCCTTTTTCTACCCTTTTTAAAATCAGGTGCAATGTGCAACTGCGATTTAAAATCAGGTGACTTTTTTCAGTCACCAGAGACTTCAACTGACTGCCATGATTTTTTGAATACCACGGAGAGTGGCTTAATAACTACAACAGCCAATTCCCTCAGGACTTCAGGACGCATCTCATCAGGTTCCAAAGAATTCTGCATGTCCAGGTTCCTCAGGTGATCACAGTCCTGGTCTTCTCTTACAGTGGGAGGGACTTTGCTCCTCTAGTCCCCGTCATGTGGTCCATCCACTTGAGAGGTGTGGGAAGAGAGGTTGCCAGTGAAGACTGAGGCAAAAAAGCTGTCGAGTACCTCATCCTTCTCCACATCCACTGCTGCCAGTCTACCAGTCATGCTTATTGTAGGGGCACACCTTCTTTGACCTTCCTTTTCTGTCTGACATACTTGTAGAAACCCTTCTTAGTATTCTTTGTGTCCCTTGTCAAGTTCTGTTCCAGCTGCATCTTGGCCCTCCTGACCCCATTCCTACACAACCAGACAGTGTCCCTATACTCTTCCCAGGATACCTGTCCCTGCTTCCACTGCCTATGCATTTCCTTCATACTCTTCNCAGGCACAGACGTGAGGCTGACAGCTTGGTAGTTCTCAGGGTCCTTTTTCTACCCTTTTTAAAATCAGGTGCAATGTGCAACTGCGATTTAAAATCAGGTGACTTTTTTCAGTCACCAGAGACTTCAACTGACTGCCATGATTTTTTGAATACCACGGACAGTGGCTTAATAACTACAACAACCAATTCCCTCAGGACTTCAGGACGCATCTCATCAGGTTCCAAAGAATTCTGCATGTCCAGGTTCCTCAGGTGATCACAGTCCTGGTCTTCTCTTACAGTGGGAGGGACTTTGCTCCTCTAGTCCCCGTCATGTGGTCCATCCACTTGAGAGGTGTGGGAAGAGAGGTTGCCAGTGAAGACTGAGGCAAAAAAGCTGTCGAGTACCTCATCCTTCTCCACATCCACTGCTGCCAGTCTACCAGTCATGCTTATTGTAGGGGCACACCTTCTTTGACCTTCCTTTTCTGTCTGACGTACTTGTAGAAACCCTTCTTAGTATTCTTTGTGTCCCTTGTCAAGTTCTGTTCCAGCTGCATCTTGGCCCTCCTGACCCCATTCCTACACAACCAGACAGTGTCCCTATACTCTTCCCAGGATACCTGTCCCTGCTTCCACTGCCTATGCATTTCCTTCATACTCTTCAGTTTGACCAGCAGGTCTCAACTCATCCATGCTGACTTTGTCTTCCTATCCTGATTTCTCACACCTGGGGATCACGAGCTCTTGTGCTCTGTGGAAAGTGCCCTTAAAGATCTGCCAGCTCTGTTCTGCCCCTTTTTCCCTGAGGACAGTTTCCCAGGGGTTCCTATTAATTAACTCCTTGAAGAACTGGAAGTTTGATATGTAGAGATTTGTTGAAGATGTACAGTTTCCACTACACACTGTGTACTATGGTTCAGGTTAGAAGAAATGCAACAGCCATAGAAAATACTGAGGCAGAAAGACAAGTGGAATGTAATTGTGACAGACTTGTACATTGACAGGTGAGGTACTCTGCATAAATAACACCATATAGCCATATCACAAATCCCTTGCTCTCAAGAGCATTTACAAGTATAATGCTCATGATGTCAAAGGAACTATTTTTGTGAATAAGTGTTCATCAGTGAGAGTAAAAGATCACAACCTAAGCCATTAATATGAAAAATACTAACCTTTAAATAACTAACCCGTTATGACCCCAGCAGTCACTTTCACTGCATTTGACAAGCATGATTTGATATCCTCTAGCCTAAAAACATTCAACTTTGCCTCCTCCAACCCAATTTGCCTAATCATTAACTCTTTGTTCTCTTTTTTAACTTCTATCTCTGCTTCTGGTGAATAGAGCTTTTCCTAGTCCAAGTAGCTACATTTGGACTAAAAGGTCTACAGGGAATAACTGCACTCTCTAAAGAGCACAATGCCAGGCATAAACTCGTAGAGAGCAGGAAACCTGTGCATCAGCCTGGAGTAAATCATTCAATTGCACATACAGACACACACACACACTAGCAGACCTATATGCTGAGGAACAACAAAGCTGTGCAGTGAAGTGAGGAAGCAGGACAAATACAGACTTGTCTTGTTCCACTCTAATTGATATTATTCATTTAAAGTCGAACAATTTAACTTGCTCTCCATGGGCTGTAGCCATAGTATGTAGTTTGTGAAGATGGGAAATCTTAGTACTGCCGTAAGAATGCTCTGTTTTGTTTCCAAACAGTGCCAGACAGCTCAGAATAAGAGTAGGATGCTAAAAATCTGAAACCCTCAGAGGAAGTTTAAATGATAAATAAGAAGCAGCAGGCCCATCTCGCATATTGATTAGATACTGTAAACACTAACAACAGCTTCCATGTGTTTGGTCTTTGGGGGTTTTTTATAAATTGACAGATGACTGGTACTGCTATTCTCTCAAAAATGATACATCCATCAACCTTTTTTAAGGTTTCTGCCTTGGTTTTAGACTTTTTGAAGAGCTGCACTGTTGTTGCTATTCTTCTGCACTCTTTAATTAGAATTCCTTCAAGGATACTAGGAACTGAATCATTAATATTAAAACATCAAACATTGAAATACTCAGACAACTCCACCATCTGCCAACATTGTGGTGGTTTGCATGCTCCCCCGGTATGTGAAATCTCACTTCAGATGTGGAGCTCTTCAAAATCCAGTCAAGTTTATGGATGCATTGTATCCAGATTAGTCACCTTTGCCCTTAAATTATTATTGAATTAGGAAAAGCTGATCAGTCACGACAGAATAGGGGAAAACAGGAGTTTTGGAATCAAAACTGTCAAAATTTTTTAACCTTTTAGTGGATTATAGTGACTATAGTGAAGTCATCTCTGAACATCTCTTTAGCTGTCTGAAAATTCTATAAAACATGGTAACTCAAAGCTTATTTCTACAAAACAAGTTATCCTATTTCAAGTTACAAAAGCATCGGTGTTAACACTTCATGGTCTTATAACAATGTCTGTATATATTAAATTGTGCGTTAATGCAGGTATAAAGATTTCTGGGAGGCCACTAGGAAACAAAATCCCTGGAACTTATAGGAGAAAAAAAAAACACTTTATAACACCATAATCAGGAATTTAAAAGATCAACCACTGGCAGACCAAGTCAGACAGAAAGTACATTTTTGAGTTCAAGATCTGTTAAGAAACCCTTAAACTGTGAAGTATCCTTTACAGGAAATTTCTGCCCCCAGAGTCGTACCTCATTTTATCTCCTCATCTCTTCTAAACTGTCAGAAATGATCCTTTCGAGAAGCACCTTGCAAGACAGCTTTTGGGTTGCATTAGAGAATCTCCAAATACAATTGAAAGTTAAAGTCAAATACAGCGCTCCCTGTTTATAAGGCCATACTGCATTTACAGAAGACTTTGAAAGTTTGCTAACAAGGCTATGGAATTCCCAGTGGGCTCCTTCCAATTTTGGATTTAACAGCTGGCTTTCATTTGTGCAAAGGTTCCTCAGGAATTCTGCCACCAGGAATGACCGAAGAGTCATATTCTTACTGCTCACACTCCTTCTCCAGCCAGCTCTACATCACATGAACTCATGTTAATTGTTTAGCAGCAGGAATTAGTCTGCAGACAGTATGGCTTGAAAGAGCTGTATCCTACAACACTTTCAGCTACTAAGCACTGATGAAATAGTGTGCTGGAGAAGGCCCAGCTGATGAATGAAAAAACACACATCATAGAGAAACCTTCAAACTGCCACCGTCTACTTTAGCTTTTGATCTTCTTTAAACGCCTAGTAAGAAAAAGACTTAGTGACAAAAACCGCTAAGTTAAACTTCAAAATGTGCAAAAATGAACAGAATTTCTGCTCAAAATCCTCTTCATTAACAATTATTGCATACTTCACTGCAGAAAAAAAAAAAGTAGGTCCTTAGGAAAGCTGAATGCTAATTTTAAAGCACTCAAGAATGCATAGATGCTTTAAATTACCAGAAATGGCTCTTTAACATCTTGACTATTTAAACAGAAGCAGATGGTTTACATGGCTTTACTGCTTCATTAAACATTTTATATATTCTATAAAATGGTAACTGATGGCATCCTTTCTGATTTGCTTTCTAAATTTAAATTACGAAGTAATTTTAAGCATGCACTCACATTAACCAGAAAATTAATTAAAATATTCGTAGGCAACACTAACTTACCAAAGTAGTTCCTACTTTCTAATACATGTGAAAAATCTAATTGTCCATCTTTTTCCTATTTCTTCTTCATGATAATGCTAACATTTTTTAATAATTGTACTGGAATCCTTTATTTTAAATAGTCCTAATTTCAAAGCCAGCATTTTTGATTTTCCCTTCCGGCTCCCTTTTCAAAAATAAAAATAGTGAAACATGAAAAATAAGAGGGAATTTATTTTATGAAAACCTTAAACCCACCTTCAAACAAGATAAAGGTATAGACGTTACTATGATAGTAAGATACAACTACTGCTGAGCGTAAAAGATTTGAGGGAGATGATAAAGAAGAAAGTT
The DNA here is from genome assembly GCA_013400375.1 of Thinocorus orbignyianus. NCBI lineage: Eukaryota > Metazoa > Chordata > Aves > Ciconiiformes > Thinocoridae > Thinocorus > Thinocorus orbignyianus. The sequence goes on along the minus strand of VXBW01005897.1, from coordinate 975,566 downwards.
TAAAGAAATTGTTTAGAATTCATGTCATGAAATCAGACAACTGGGAAAAATTATGCTGTCCTCAAGCTCCCCAGGGGAAAATAAAATCAGGTTACATCACATTATCAGAAGAAAAAAAGGGATGCAAAGAAAAGACTGAGCACAGTGGGTAAAGTTTTCATAAAATCTTTAAGGACTACAAATTTAATGCAGTCATTCCCAAAAAAGGAAAGGTTTCACAATTATTACTTACAGTTACTTGCATGACTTACTAAAGCTGATTCAGAATAAACATAGTAAGAGGTAGAAATAGACAAAATACCACCACAATCCCTGACCCAAGGGCTTGTTTAACTATGTGACTAATAATGACAAGCACAGATTAGAAAGGACTTAATTCTGTTTTCATGGCTTATAGTTTAAATTGGCAAGAAAAGGTAACATCATTCATTGTGTGCATAAGTGGCCCTTCTCAGCTATACTTCAGTACTACTTGACGTAAGCAGATGACAAATAACTATCACAAAGTGAAACCAGAAATTGCGTTTAAGTGACCTGTGAATCACGTTAAGTCATTAAGGTTGCAAGTTATTACAGCCTCCACACAGATCAAAACCTCTAGCATTAGGGTATGTTGCACGTTTTATGCTATAGCAGCTTTTCCTGATTTTTTCTGAGCACTTACCCAGCACTCTGCAGTGCAGAATCCTACAAAACTTTGGGGGCTTCACCACCTCCTCTTGACCCAACACAAGTAGGGGAGCTCCTCAGTGAGCAGGGAAGCAAACCAAAACTTTAGCAGTTACTCCTTAATTGATTAAACGCAGCTCTGCCACAGTTCTGTATGTATGGCCAGTACAGTGTAGAAAGACAAACAACCCTATTTTTCCACCTAGATATGCAACTGCAGGCGGGAAAAAAAAAACAAAACAAAACAAAACAAAACAAAGCAAAAACAAAAACAAACCAAACAAAAAACACCCAATAACCTAAACAAACTGAAGTNGGCTTGAAAGAGCTGTATCCTACAACACTTTCAGCTACTAAGCACTGATGAAATAGTGTGCTGGAGAAGGCCCAGCTGATGAATGAAAAAACACACATCATAGAGAAACCTTCAAACTGCCACCGTCTACTTTAGCTTTTGATCTTCTTTAAACGCCTAGTAAGAAAAAGACTTAGTGACAAAAACCGCTAAGTTAAACTTCAAAATGTGCAAAAATGAACAGAATTTCTGCTCAAAATCCTCTTCATTAACAATTATTGCATACTTCACTGCAGAAAAAAAAAAGTAGGTCCTTAGGAAAGCTGAATGCTAATTTTAAAGCACTCAAGAATGCATAGATGCTTTAAATTACCAGAAATGGCTCTTTAACATCTTGACTATTTAAACAGAAGCAGACGGTTTACATGGCTTTACTGCTTCATTAAACATTTTATATATTCTATAAAATGGTAACTGATGGCATCCTTTCTGATTTGCTTTCTAAATTTAAATTACGAAGTAATTTTAAGCATGCACTCACATTAACCAGAAAATTAATTAAAATATTCGTAGGCAACACTAACTTACCAAAGTAGTTCCTACTTTCTAATACATGTGAAAAATCTAATTGTCCATCTTTTTCCTATTTCTTCTTCATGATAATGCTAACATTTTTTAATAATTGTACTGGAATCCTTTATTTTAAATAGTCCTAATTTCAAAGCCAGCATTTTTGATTTTCCCTTCCGGCTCCCTTTTCAAAAATAAAAATAGTGAAACATGAAAAATAAGAGGGAATTTATTTTATGAAAACCTTAAACCCACCTTCAAACAAGATAAAGGTATGGACGTTACTATGATAGTAAGATACAACTACTGCTGAGCGTAAAAGATTTGAGGGAGATGATAAAGAAGAAAGTTTAAAGAAATTGTTTAGAATTCATGTCATGAAATCAGACAACTGGGAAAAATTATGCTGTCCTCAAGCTCCCCAGGGGAAAATAAAATCAGGTTACATCACATTATCAGAAGAAAAAAAGGGATGCAAAGAAAAGACTGAGCACAGTGGGTAAAGTTTTCATAAAATCTTTAAGGACTACAAATTTAATGCAGTCATTCCCAAAAAAGGAAAGGTTTCACAATTATTACTTACAGTTACTTGCATGACTTACTAAAGCTGATTCAGAATAAACATAGTAAGAGGTAGAAATAGACAAAATACCACCACAATCCCTGACCCAAGGGCTTGTTTAACTATGTGACTAATAATGACAAGCACAGATTAGAAAGGACTTAATTCTGTTTTCATGGCTTATAGTTTAAATTGGCAAGAAAAGGTAACATCATTCATTGTGTGCATAAGTGGCCCTTCTCAGCTATACTTCAGTACTACTTGACGTAAGCAGATGACAAATAACTATCACAAAGTGAAACCAGAAATTGCGTTTAAGTGACCTGTGAATCACGTTAAGTCATTAAGGTTGCAAGTTATTACAGCCTCCACACAGATCAAAACCTCTAGCATTAGGGTATGTTGCACGTTTTATGCTATAGCAGCTTTTCCTGATTTTTTCTGAGCACTTACCCAGCACTCTGCAGTGCAGAATCCTACAAAACTTTGGGGGCTTCACCACCTCCTCTTGACCCAACACAAGTAGGGGAGCTCCTCAGTGAGCAGGGAAGCAAACCAAAACTTTAGCAGTTACTCCTTAATTGATTAAACGCAGCTCTGCCACAGTTCTGTATGTATGGCCAGTACAGTGTAGAAAGACAAACAACCCTATTTTTCCACCTAGATATGCAACTGCAGGCGGGAAAAAAAAAACAAAACAAAACAAAACAAAACAAAGCAAAAACAAAAACAAACCAAACAAAAAACACCCAATAACCTAAACAAACTGAAGTATTTACTGAGCAAAACAGAATATCAACTTGGGGAAAAAAAAATTGCAGTAATATGGTGAAACTAGGACAGCAAGCTGTTAAAGTGTTAGCATGAAAGTGTGAATAAGGATTCTGATCAGAGGGTCTGCTCCCCGTCTCCTTCACAACTCAAATTAGGCATTCAAAACCACTGACAAAAGGAGCAACAGACTAACTCATGGAACTCACTACCATTAGGAATTTAAGCAAATATTTTAGTGAATATTTTTATGCATGCACTGTTTTCAAAAACATCATCAATTCTAATTAAGTTAAAATTATTACTAAAGTTTTAATCATGACTGAAGATGAAGAAATGCCTATCTTTGTATTCCTCTAGATAAACAAGAGAGCTTTTACACTTTTCCACAATACATTGTGAATTGCCTTCTCGCTGCATTTGAGTTCAGAAACCAAATTGATTTTGCTCACCCAGTAGTTGCTTAGAGTCCTCTAAGTGGAGCTTGAACTGAAAAAAAGGAAGAAACACATGACAGTTACACTAATATCAACTAGGAGTGAAGCATTTTGTGTGTTTTAGCATGCACTCTTTCCTTAATACTCCTGAGAGACTTTATGTATCATTATGTGCTACATGAAATCCAAGTGATGGCAAGACAATACCCCTGCTCCACCTGGAGCATTCTAAATTACTGAATGTGCACATAAAGAGATAAACGTTGCAACAAAAAGTCAGTCCCTTTATAAGAAGTCTCATTTAAATTCTAAAAAATGAAAATTAAAAGCAAAGGAATCATCCACTAAGCTACTTTGTCACATAACCACTAGGAGGGAAATAGAGATTATGTTCAGCAAGCATGCATTTCACCATTAGTTTATCAGGTGTTTTTATTTCTGTAACATGAAACTTGTAAGTTAATTTTTCAGGTGCACTCTAATGAAGTATACTCCTGTCTTTGTTGACTAAACAGTTTTTGCCCTCGAATATTTCACAATGGAAACATCTGTTTAGAGAGCGAAGACTGAGAAGTAAACACAAAAAGTATGAATCAATCCACTTTCAACAATGAGACTTAGGTGCTTCTATGTCAGTCTAACATCTGCTGAATTACCTAACTCAAGTTTGGCTTTGTCTACGTAAGTGAGAGTAAATTCAGAGTGAACCATAACACTATTTGACAGAACTTCAAACAAAGCAAGTGTGTGGAGGGGCAAACTGCAAGACATTCTGGATTACAGGCGGTGCAATATAATCCAGAATTATCTTTAAAACGTGTAATTCTTGCAAAGATTTCTTGCAATGCATATGCATTTCAGAACCTGCTTTCTAGATCCTGTTCATAAAACCCAGGATGTTTTTGTCTCCCACAAACAGCCACTGCTGGCAGCCAGCACAACACTTCTTAACCATACTTGGAATTTCCAAAAGAAGTTGACCCCATCCCCCAGAGCCCCCCACCGCTTCCCAACTCCTTCATAACCCTCGGCCTGACAGACTCTACTGAGCTGCCAGCCTCACCTCTGTGGAAAGAGGCAGCTCAGTGCCCTCCAGGCAGGATCCAGCAACCCCAGTTACACTTCGTGGTACTCACTCCACTGTCCTCTGCCCAGTGGAAGAGCTGCACAGAGCTTCAGCGGGAAGCTTGTTGCAAATGTGTTAGGCCTGTTTGTTCTCAGACATTTGGGCCTCTGAGGACATGTCCGGAGAGGCTAGTGACCAACTGCGGCGAGGCCACCTTGCCCCGACCACCCGGCCTTGGCAGCCTCTCTCCACCAGCAGCCCAGCCAAGGCAGGGGCAGCTCCCTGGGCCACACAGAACCATCCCTGTGAGGAAAGGGACCCCTTCGCTGGGTTTCAACGCAGAGACCTGTGAGGCAGCCTCGGACACGGTTCCAGGCTTAATGTACAAGTGAGGGGACAAGCTCTCCTCAGCAGCCTCGTCCCACCACTCTCTTCCTCCACGCTACCACTCNCGCCGCCGGCCCCCGCAGCCGGTCCCCGCAGCGCTGAGCTGCCGGCCGGCTCCGCTGCCCCGCCTGCAGCCCGGTAAGTGCCGCGTCGCATCCGCCGGCCTCGCCCGGCACGCAGGCCAAGCCAGCGGGAAGGGGAGCGGACGGTGCGGGCGCTCTGCGGTCCCTCGCCCTACGCACCTCCCGCCGCAGCCCCCGGGGGTTGTTACCTCCGGCCTGGCCGCATCCCTGCCTCCTGCCCGCCCCACCTTCTCCGCGGCGGGTACCCAGGGTCTGCCCGGCTTCGTCTGGCAGGAGACATACCCCCCCTACGCCCCGCCGCCCCGCAGCGTTTGCGGGCTCGGAGCTTGCCCGGTCCTGCCGGGAGACATGTCCCTGTGCGGCACGGAAAGTAAGTTTGAAGGAAGAGCGAGCGGCAGGAAAACCGCTTTCGGTAAGTGTGATGGGAGCGGCTGGTGTGTCATGTCACTCGGTAACACTTTGCGTGATTACCTCCTTTACAATGTCCACCGTCGGGACAGGGTCTGTCAGTTGTGCGGTCTTCAGAAAGCAGGTAATTGGCCTTCAAGAAACTTGCGGTCCCCACAAGCTAGCGGTGAGGTTCTTTACGAATGTGTATTTATTGAGTAAATATGAGAATGTAATTAATTGCTTTATTCCCCCCTCTTCTTACAGGTTGTAACTTTTACAAGACTTGTGACATGAACTAGGACACCGGTGTTTTCAGGACTGCCATTGTAAATGCGCCTGTATTTCCGAACGCTGGTGGATTTACTGGAGGCGCTTCCCAAAGCCCGCTCAAATTGGAGCCTGTAAACTTTCCAAAAGGTTCATAATGGAATTCTTTGTAGCCAAAGGAGACTATAATAGATACTTGAAAAGATCTTTATTAGTACTTTTAGTATGTATAATAGTTCTCGTGTGCACTGATCAGGACTACTACAGTTTACTCGGAGTATCCAAAGAAGCGAGCAGTAGAGAAATACGACAAGCATTCAAAAAACTGGCATTGAAGTTGCACCCTGATAAAAATCAGGTAAGTTACATCTTTAACAGGTCAAAGTTGTTGTGTTAATGGATCTTAATGTTTAAACAACAAGTGGTTTTAATTTATCTGAAATGTTTCTCTGTTCCTGTGAATTGAGAACCACCTGATATCATGGTTCAGCTCAGATTTTCTGCAGAGAAAATTGACAAAAAGGGGTAGACTGGTCAAACATGTTTGTGTTGAATTTGAGCCATACTAAATTGCTATAGTAAA